>PVKB01002259.1:0-303247 GCA_004027205.1 Ctenodactylus gundi
CCACCCTACTCCCCTCTTTCACTTTATCTTTCGTCTTAAGTTCCATAGATGTTGTGATCTGGGTCTCTTATATCAGAGAGACCATTCGATGTTTCACCTTCTGCTTCTGACTTACTTCACTAAGCATGATGTTCTCTAGTTTCTTCCATTTGCCTGCAAAAGCCTCCACACTATTGGACTTTATTGATGCATAGTATTCCATTGTGTATAAATACCACATTTTGTGTATCCACTGGTCTGTTGATGGGTATTTTGGTGCCTTCCATATTTTTTTGCTATTGTTAGTTGTGCTGCTATGAATATGGGTATACATATATCTCATGATATGTTGTTTTGGTCTCTTTTGGATATATTCCCAGGAGGGGTGTCACTGGATCGAAGGGGATATTTATTTCTAGTCTTTTAAGAGATCTCCATAGTGTTTTCCAAAGTGGTTGTACGAATTTACATTCCCACCAGCAGTGCAGGAGGGTTCCTTTCTCCCGGCTGCCACACCAACACTGATTATTATTTGACTTGTTGATGTAGGCCATTCTCTCTGGGGTGAGATGGTATCTTAGCGTTGTTTTGATTTGCATCTCTCTTATGGCTAGAGATGTTGAACATCTTTTCATGTATCTGTTGGCCTTTTGCATTTCTTCACTAGTGAACTGTCTCTTCATTTCATTTGCCCACTTTTCAATAGGATCCTTTATTTTGGTAGGCTTACTTTTCTTCAGCTCCCTGTATATTCTAAAAACCACAATCTACATTCTGGATGTGTTCATTGCTGTTGGGCTATCTTAGAGGAGATACTGTGTGTGCACACCAGCCCGTGTATACGTAAAATTGTATTTCTGTGCATATGTATGCATGTTGAAATAAACATGAGCTTATATTGAAGACACTAGCCCTAATTTTGTTTCCCAGGGTTCAGTCTAGTCTTGCCCTTTAGCTTATGTGTAACATCTTTATTTTTTCTTCTTGGGAACCTAGTCTCCACTGCCTACAACTTACTTACCAACATGCTCAGACCTAGTATGTGTGAATGTGTGTATGTGTGTACATGTAATCTTTATTTTTTTATACCTCTGAGAAACAAATTTACCAGTGAGTATATAGTGTTTGGGTACAGCTCTCTTTGCTTCGTCTATTTCATTGTTAAAACAGTTTTGTGACGTTACTTGGATCAGTTTCTTTTCCCCCTCCCTCTTTCTTTCTTTCTTTCTTTCTTTCTTTCTTTCTTTCTCCTCCTTCCCACCCTCCCTCCCTACCTCCTTCCCTACTTCCTTCCTTCCTTCCTTCCTTCCTTCCTTCCTTCCTTCCTTTTCTTCCTTTCTTCCTTCCTTCCTTCTTTCTTTTTTTTTTTTTTGATTTATTCATTTTTCTTCAGTCTTGTAGTCTAGTCTGGTCCTGAACTCACTGTGTAGCCCAGCTTGGCCTCTAACTCTTGGCAATTCTTCTGCCTCAGCCTCCTAAGTGCTGGAATTAGAGGTCAGCACTGCCACACCCAGTTTACTTGATGCTGGAGAATAAAACCCAGGGCCTTGCTCTTGTTAGGCGAGCAGTCTAACTGCTGAACTATGACCCCAGCCCCACCCCTTCATTCACATAGCATCATACATTTGGGATACACTGAGATTTGCTGTCACATCTTGGGGTCCATCTTGGGGTCTCCAGAATCCTGGCTTTTTTTTGTAATGCATACAGAAAAGGTCGTTTTGTTTTGTTTTGTTTTGTTTGTGGTGGTCTGTGGCTCTGCAGCTTTTGACAAATATGGAGAGTCATGTATCCCCTGCCACAGTACCACACACAATCAGTGCATCACTTAAAAATCCCCTGTGTGGCCGGGTTAGAATTGTCCCCTTGCCTTCTGGCCCCTGGTATGCAGTGATCTGCTTTACATCCTCATGAGTTTTGCTTTTTCAAAATATCATCCCAACAGGATCACAAAGAACTGAAGGCCTTTGGGGCTGTCTTCTTTTCACTTTGCAAGATAAATTTAAGCTCCACTGCCGCCGCCATGCGCACAGTAGTGCAGCCCCTTTCCTCCCGAGTAACGTTCCATTACGTGGCTGCATTTCACTCTGTTCACTTGCTAGCAGGCAGCTCTGCGTTTCCTTGTTCTGAGCAACTATGAGCAAAGCTGGTATAGGTCTCCGCTAATAGTTGTTTTTAAGTAAATCATATATTTGGTCTCATTTCGCCTTTTACTATTTATTTATTCTTGGCTTTCACACTGTTCCATTTAAATATTGTGGAGCTTTTTTTTTCCCAATATGGATCTTACTTTCATCTTCTCAATAAATATGAAATATTTACTTTCTTAAAAAAATCTTATGTGTTTCATGTGCGTTTTCCAAATAGTTTCGCTGAGGTACGATTTTCCTGCAATAAACCCTCACATTTGAAGTGTAGAGGTAACCTCTGACAGATGTCTGTGTCACCACTGTGGTCACAGATAGGACGTTTTCACCTTGCCAGGAAGTTTCCTTGCGGCCTCAGAATCATTCTCTCCACCCTGCCCTCCATCTGCCCCCAAGCCCGTGGCTGAGTTTCACCTGGTGCCTGATCTTTTGGGTTTGGCCTCTTTCACTCAGTTCATGCTCCGAGTTGGCTGTGAGTTGTTATGAGTAGGTCCACCCCTTTCTGTCACAGAGTGGTAATCCTTGCATGAGTCCTGTAGTTTATTTACCTGTTAAAATTGTTGCTTTTTTTCAGTTGCTGCCTATTATGAATAAAAATACTTTCATAATTCTTTTTTCTGTGATACTAGGGACCCAACCCAAGGTCTTTACACTGTGTACATCCCCAGCCCATTTTTCAGTTCTAATTTTCAGACACTACCTTACTAAGTTGCTGAATTGCCCAACCTGCTCTCAGACTTGCAGTCCTTCAATCTCAGCCTCTCAGAGAGTGCTGGGATTATAGGCCCAGTTTCTTCATTTCACTTTATGGACATATTTTCTTGTCTTACAGGTAAATCACTGTTTTTTTCCCCCATTTTATTGATATGTATAAGTGCAAAACAAAGTTTAACATTGATCTTGAGAATTTTGTGCACATAGATCTTGTGGCAAAGTTACAAATCCTTCCCTACTCCCTTTCTGACCCTCCTTCTCCTTCGCCCTCCCCTCCAGTTCCCATTATTCCCCACAAGACAGCTAGACCAGTGGAACAGAACTGAGGATGCAGAGACAAACTCAGATACCCTCAGCTACCTAATCTTTGGTAAAGGAGCCAAAAGCTTACACTGGACAAAGTGAAGCCTGTTCAACAAATGGTGCTGGGAAAACTTGACATCCACATGCAGAAGAATGAATCTAGACACACACCTGCCACCATGCACCAAAATTAAATCAAAGTGGATCAAAGACCTAGATATCAAAATTGAAACACTGAACCTTCTGGAAGACAAATCAGGCAAATATCTGTTTGTTACAATATACACAAATATTCTTCTTCGGTGATAAAATGCAAAAATCGTTGAGTTAATTTTTCACTCTCCCTCATGGAAGACCACTTTCTATTCTTGTTACTTGATGTGGACTTTAAAAATCACATTATATTTTTGCTTTTCATAGTCATATTTATAAGTAATCTACTGAGTCACTTTAATTGGGTTTCATTTTATCATAACATCGTAGTTACTTAAACTTCAATTTAGATAGTCATTTGGTATAGTTTAATCTCTATCTATATGTATATATATATATATATATATTCACATATGTGTATGTATAAATATATGCTTACTGCAATTTCTCAAGTTTTAAGATGAAAATTTAGGCTTAAAATCAGTTTTTGTGGTATCAATTTGAGTGATTTCTTTGAGTGGGTTGTCTTTTGTCCTGTAAGATACGAGGCATCTTCTTCCTCCCTTTTCTTCTAAAGGGCCTCTTGTGTGGCTGTGGAATTCTTGAATGTATAGTATTTCTTGATCATGTATTCTGTCATTTATTTTTTTCTGAAGTTGACCTGATTTTTGTTCCTTCCTGCCTTTTGGCCTGGAGGAGGATTGGCGTCTGATAGTGGGGGTGTTCAACCTTTGGAAATGAAAATGTTTTGTAAGACTAGAAATAAAGTTGACGTGTCCTCACCCCCTTTGTTGCCCATCCCCGAGAGTTCATTGTGAGATAGCAAGATTTTTCGGTTATGCTGTAACTACCGATTCTGTTTATGTTTACTCTGCCCCCCCACTTTATTGATATGTATATATGCAACACAGAATGTTTACAGTGATCTTCAGTATTTTGTGTATATACATATTGCAGCAAAATTACAAATCCTTCCCCTCTCCCTTATTGACTCTCCCACTCTTTCCCACTAGTTCCCATTATTCCCTCCAGTTAGTTCTATGAAATGACTGTGATCTGAGTTTCTTGTGTTAGAGAAACCATTCGATGTTTAACCTTCTGCGTTTGGCTCACTTTACTGAGCATGATGGTCTCAAGTTGCATCCATTTACCCACAAAAGCCTCAAGCTTACCTGTCTTTATAGATGAGTAGTTCTCCATGGTGTATAAATACCACAACTCATGTGTCCATTGGACTGTTGATGAGTATTTTGGCATCTTCCACTTTTTAACTATTGTTAGTTGTGCTGCTATGAACATGGATATACATGTATCTCTGTTATGTGATGCTTTTAACTCTTTTGGAAAAATTTTCAGAAGAGGTATTGCTGAATCAAAGGGGATATTTATTTCTAATCTTTTGAGAAACTTCCATACTGCTTTCCATAGTGGTTGTAACAGTTACTTTGTTACTTTTTCCCTCTACTGGGCACATGTTGGTTAGATATCTGTTCGTCTCCGCCCCCCATGGTTGTCTAGTTTCACTTTAATATTTTCTTTTTAAAACCTGTGTCCTTTCACCCTGCACTCTCAGAGAGCTTTCCAAGTATGTTGTCTCCATCACTGATTTGCTTTCCCATATGTTTGATTTTGCCCTTTGCTGGTTATGACTGGAGGTTTCCACCCTTGTCTGTGTGAGTTTTTCATTTGGTTTCTTGACATCCTCTCTTATGTAAATGAATCATCCTTGATTCAGGTTCCTTCTCAACTTCTTGGTCTCATATCATTATTTCTCTCCTAAGTATAGAGGGGTGTGTGTGTGTGTGTGTGTGTGTGTGTGAGTGTGTGTGTGGTCTTGGAAGACCCACCACAGTGCTAGCTACAATATGAATGGTGCTCTTGCGCATTAGTGGGATTTTTCCTGAGACTTTTATGTTTATGCTCATATGTTTGAGCAGTTTTTAGAACTGTGTGTTCCTGATCAAAGTAAGGCCCTTCTAGGTGTGGTGCTTCCCAGCATGTGGCAGTGATCATCCCTGTAAGAGCCCTCATCATCTGGTTGCCACAGATTTTGGTCAGGTGAGCTTTGACTATATGAGGATTGTTTGACTTACCTGGCTCTGAGCTATGTGTCTTGGCCTTGTGGCCAGCTCCCTAGTGTCACTTTGCTAAATGGAGCAGCAAGAACCTCTTGCCCTTCTTGCTTCCATTTCTGACTCTGTCACAGAAGTGATCATGGTCTTGGGGTACTTGAAACAGCCCATGCCAGATTGTTTTAAGGACTCTCCTGGTGTTTGCCCTTCTCAGAGTCTTCATACCTGATATTGTAATGATGAGGTGCCTGTGCCCTTCCACCCTTAAGGGACCTTTTCCAGGATATAGAAAGAATTCAGTAAAAGAGGCCCTTATAGATGGGGGCTTGAGGTCTGGAGTCTGGGGAGTAGCTGTGCTTTCGTCTGTGGATGGCTACTCTCTCGTATCTGTAGGCAGACTTATGCATGGACATCTTCTGTTGGCTGTAGTTTTGCTCTCAGAGGCCAAGACATATACTCGTAATTAAAGTTTCTCAAGCCATCCCCATCTTTTGAGGAGTTATTTCATCAAAAGCCTGTAGCGTCTCTGGTGTTTCTGTTTTCTGGATCCATTATGATTTCCTATGCTGTCCTGGGCTGGTGGGAAGCTGGAATAGGGAATGTGATCAGTAGTTAAGGAGGGAGGCCCATGTGGCTTGCTTGGTGGCCCCAGGAAAGTCTAGTTTAAGTTAATCGAGAGAACTAAACTAGAGAAATGTTCCATGGTTGTTAGTGAGCTGGCAGAGGTCAAGGGGAGACTCCAGGGCTGCTGATATGCTGCCTATGTCGATCAGGTTTCCACAAAGCCATATCCTTCATCATTGCCTGCCCCTGCGTGTTGTTGGACCCTGCCCTGGGCACTTTGCTTGACCCTTCTTTGTTCTGGTGAATTCCCACTTGTGACCTATGACTAGGAGTCTAGAAGCTCAAGCTACGGAGTCAGGAAAACTTGAGTTCAAAGATTGGCTAACCATCCACTGTGTGATGGAGAGAAATTTACCTACCTTCTGTGAGCCTTAATTTTCCTCACTTGCCAAGAAGTTAAAAAAGTGCCCAGCTGAAAGACTGGTACAAAAATAAAATGTAACACTTTGTAAGAGATAACACAGTTCCTGGAACTTTGCCTGTACCAATCAAGGTGATTGTCATCGTTATTATTTCTAACAAGACAGCCATCCCCGTGTCACTGTGTCACTGGTAATAATTACATCAGAATCCCCAGCCCCCACCTGCAGTAGAACAGTCTCGAGTTAGCTGGGAGTCGGAGTAAATGTTCATTAATGACTTAGTTGAACTCTAAGGAATAGTTCAACATCTCAGATTGCATATCTTTGGAAAAAGAGGCTGATGGGGTGTGGGCAGGCAGGGATTCTCTAATATCACCCATGTGTTTGTTAGGACATATAAATGCAAGAGAAGGAAGTAGGTGATGGTTCTCATTTGGAAGGACTGAGCTTCAGGGGATGCCCACACCTCTGCAGGTAGGGGGCTGGTGTGCACCAGGAGACAGCTGCCAGGACCAGGGCTACTTTTGTGCCATCTGTAGGTGTGAAGAGTTAGGCAGGGAGGAAGGTGAGAAGCCTCAGGAGAAGAAAGAGTTTCCCCAGACAGAGATTGTAGCAGTTGTAGTCAAGGCCTAGTTCTCTTTCCAAGAGGGCAAATGAGAAATCAGATTGGGTTGAGACCTTTCTAGGAAGAACAGGAAAAGAGGGTCAGAAAATCAACACAAAGACATAAAGAAGAAGATTGGATCTCCAGAGAGGACAGGGACCAAGAAAGGTGAAATATTTGGGGTGAGTTTTTCTCTGAGTTCTTTGTGGGTATTTTAGTCTTTCACAAAGAGCAGTATTTTGAATTTGGAAATAACTTTGTTTTAAACACGGGGCAAGCAATGTGTACAAAAAGCCCCTTGTGCCAGCTGGTTCCAGGTGTAGGAGAGCAGCCCTTTCGCTCCCGAGGGCTCAACATGCTGTCCCCATCGCTTGATTTTTTTGGATCTCCTAACAGCCCTATTGTTAGAGGTGATGGTTGTTTTTATTATCTGTTTTATAGATGAGAACATGGAGGCCTAGAGAGGTTGGGTGAGATTCCCAGGATCGTAGGAAAAGATGGTGGCAGAGCCAACTATTTTTTTATCAAACAGCAGGTTATTAGGCTTGATGCTGTTAGTACTATTATCATTGACTCTAGGTATGGTTGCAGTGGAAAGAGTCCCCTAAAAGCAACTTAGGACTTTGTGATTGAAACTTCCAGAGCAGGGAGGGAGAAAATCTAATCTTCCCTTCCAGTGTAGCCCCAGGCAGCTGGCCAGACCTTCACCCTTGCTGACTCCCCCAGGCTTCTAGCATGGCCATCTTCCATGTTTGGAAGGGCTTTCTGGGAAGATAGATTCTCTGTTCTCTAGGAAGGTCTTGATTGTCTTACGAGAACATATTATGCAGGGTGGGAAACATTCTGTCTTTATACCTCAACAGGGTTTGTGGCCATGCAAGATTAAGTGACCTTTACTGTGGAATGTGAAAGCACATATTTGTGAATTTGCCCCAGCCACCCTGTGAAGTAGGTGTGTTACTTCCTCCTTGCAGGGTGAGTCATCTGAAGGCCAAGGAGGTTTAGAAACTTGCTTGGGAACACCTGATAAGGCTTCACAGGGGATTTAAACCAGATAGTCTTGCTTCAAATCCTGTGCTTTTAAAGACTTTCTTAAACTCATTTTCATAAGTGACTGCCACCCATGCTACTATCCATCCATTCAGAAACCAGTATCTTCCCCCCTTTCACTCATCATGGCTCCATCTGTCGATCCATCTATCTGTTCTTCCACTCTTCCACCCATCCGTCTGTTGTGTTGGCTGTCTGTCTAACATGGTCCAATGCTATATATGAGGGAGAAGTTCCTGCGCCCCGAGAGCCAAGCGTCCATTCTGTAGAGCTGGAGCCCACCACACCAGTACACATTTCTTAGCTCCCAATAAATGCTAGCCTGGTTACTCACGTTGGTTGTCTTTGGAAGCACTGCTATTCCAGACCGAGCCAGGCTGCCTGTCCACCTCCTCTACAAATACCCCCCCTGCAACATCCTCAAAATAAGTACGATGGCAAAGCTCCCGTGGAAGCACCTTCTGAGACATCATTACACACAGCTAAGTTCGGTCGTGACCCACAGGTTGGAAGTTGGATGAGTTGGGAATGATTTTCCTTTCTAGAAACTGTGATGCATCTAGAAAGTGTGTAGGAAATCTAAAACAGAGGTCCCTGGAGCAGTTTATAAGGAAAGAAATTGCAGGAGACATTGGCTGGGTTAAGCAAAGATAAATCAATTAAGGAAACAATTAAAATTGTCTGTGAGAGGCAGCAGTAGGAGGGAGAAGTATGGCCTGTCTATTTCCATATTTATTAAGTGCAAGTCAATCAAGCTGTTTAATTATTTTGCATAACCTCTGTTGCATATAAACCACTGGTGAGGCAATCACAGTTTACAAAAATTTGAACATGTAAGCAGCAGAGTCATAATGAATCCCCGTGTGTTTGATACTCATCGTCAACAGTTATCAACCTAACTGTATCCTCTTTCTCTCTCCACTATTATTTTTCTTTTCGTAAGTTTTAAGGGCCTATCCCTCACTTGTTGCTTAGTTTGATGGAATGTAATTGTTCACTTTTTCATTGGAGTTTAGTATTTTGGGGGTCCAGAATTGAAAATTTTCCACCATTCTTTTTTTTTTTTTCGAGACAGGGTCTGACTCTGTAATCCAGGTTGGTCTTGAACTCACTGTATAGCCCAGCTGGCCTTGAACACATGGCAGTCTTTCTGTTTCAGCCTTTCAGATGCTGGGATTACAGGCATGCACTATTATGCCTTGCTTATATGGTGCTGGGGAATCAAACCCAGGGCCTTCTGCTTTTATAGAAGGTGAGCACTCTAACTGCTGATATGTGCCTCTGGCCCCTCCACTATTTTTAAAAATTTAGAATATGTCAACTATACAGCCAAGTTGAAAGAATAGTAAGTAATAAATAGTAAATGATAATAATTAGCATTAGGGCTGGCATTTCTCTAAATGTGTTTGCCTGTGGGCTTATAAGGGAAATTTCCTTACCTTTAATAACACATTGACAGTATCAGATGCCTTTGGAGCCAGACAACAAGTGCAAATTCCACCTCCACCACTACTGTCTAGCTGTGCACTGTAAGTGAGCCACCTTACAACCTCTTCATCTGTAGAATGGGAATAATAATAATACACGCTGTGGGGTAATGCAAGGCGCACAGTAGGTACTCAGCAGTGCTACTCGCCTCTCTTTCTGGCTTCTAGTTGTACTCCTGTGTTGATGCTGGTAGTGTTGCCTGGGAGAACTGAGCTCTGTTGACTCAGGTCCAGTGTGGCCAAATGGGAGAACCTTGCGTTTGCCAGAGTTGAGTGCTTCACACCCTAATTGTGTCCTAACAGCTTTGAGGTTTGGTTAAATTACTTCACCTGTCTGATCCTTGGTTCTGTCACTGTGAAATGGGGCCAGACAACACACTTGACCCACAGTGTTGTCATCAGGAGGAAACAAGATAGGAGAGTCACCCTCCCAAAGACCCAGTAAGTGTCACTGAGCATCAGTCATATTACAGAAGGACACACTAGCATGGCGCTGCCATAGAATTGCTCCTCAAATATTACTTATTAAAAGATGAGAGCCCCAAACCAAACCAATCTTCCAAAGTCTGAATCCATTTTGAGGTTATGAAAAAAATAAAAATCTCTTGAGAAAGTGTTCAGTGTGGTTTTAAACAAGGGTTAAGTGTGTTTGGATGCGTGGAAAACACTAGCTGGGGATGGGGTTAGGCGCCATCATGGGACACAACCTGTACACAGCTTTGGTTCCAGTCAGTGATTCCCTGACAGAAGCCAGCCCTCCTAAGCAGTCCTGGGAAAGTGGCTGACTCTGGCCAGAGCCTGACGGTCCTTTACTGCCTAAGACTCACTTTTACTCTCTCTTTCTCTCTGTCCTGACTGTCTCCTACCCTAGGTTGAAAGGATTGTAGACAAGAGGAAGAACAAGAAAGGAAAATGGGAGTACCTCATCCGGTGGAAAGGCTACGGGAGCACCGAGGACACATGGGAGCCCGAGCACCACCTCCTGCACTGTGAGGAGTTCATCGACGAGTTCAACGGGCTGCACCTGGCCAAGGACAAGAGGGTCAAGTCTGGGAAGCAGGCGGGCACCTCCAAGCTCCTGCGTGACAGCCGGGGTTCCTCAGTGGAGAAGCTCTCCCACAGGCCTGCAGAGCAGGGAAAGAGCAAAGGGACTTCCCACAAGCGGAAGCGAATCAACCCATCCCTGTCCAAGCCTAGGAAAGGCTACACGGGCAAGCCCCCTGGGGCCAGTGACCGGGCTGCCAAGACGGTGTCCTACAGGACTACCCCCAGCGGCCTACAAATCATGCCCCTGAAGAAAGCCCAGAATGGTGTGGAGAATGGGGATGCAGTTTCTGAGAAGGATGAGAACCACTTTGGAAATGGGTCCCATCAGCCTGACATGGACTTGAGCGACCACGTCGGCGAGCAGGACGC
Organism: Ctenodactylus gundi; assembly: GCA_004027205.1. Taxonomy (NCBI): domain Eukaryota; kingdom Metazoa; phylum Chordata; class Mammalia; order Rodentia; family Ctenodactylidae; genus Ctenodactylus; species Ctenodactylus gundi. Next base: position 10,912 of record PVKB01002259.1, read on the forward strand.
TCCTGGTGAATGTGATGGGCCCCACTCGGCGCTGGTGGAGAACGGGCTAGGTCTGTGGCTTTTCGTTGTCTTGGGTTTGGCTCTGCTTATGACAGGTGGGTTTTGCCCACAGCCTGGGAAAATGCATATGTTCCCCCCAGCCTTAACTTTCAGCTCCCCCAGGAAGTCTCCACCTCTCTCACTGATCACCTCGTGGACTCAGTCATGTGGTGTGTTGGTGAGAGACACCTTTGCCTGTTCAGAGGCCAGGCCTAGCTGTTGTTGGTCTAAGGCCAGAATGAGTGGTGAGTTTCTAACTGTGCTCCAGGGCACCCAAGGCCATGGTTACCACAGTAGATCCACATTTCCAGGGGTAGCCCCAGGATCCAGGACTCATGTCCTCAGAGAACCAGTGCCTTTCCAGGCCTGCATGGGGTGCTTTCTTGCGGTCTCATCTTTCCCCAGCCTAGAGAAAGGTTCAGGCTGGGGTCTGGATGTGGAGTTCTCCAAGCCACTCTCAGCAGGGGCTTCTTGCCTTTCAGTACCACTGCCATAGATGATTGGCCCCATTTCAACATGAGGGCTTCTTTTAGTTCATTCAAGCTGCCATAACATAATACCCTGGACTGGGAAACTTATAAACAATAGAAATGACCTTGTGACTCTCCCAGAGCTGGAAAGCCCGAGGTGCAGGGGCCAGCAGAAGCGTCTCTGATGAGGGCCTGTGCCTCGTGGATGGCGCTTCTTAGACGTGTTCTTACCTGTTGGAAGGGGCAAAAAATCTCCTTCCACCCTCTTTCAAATGGCTACTAATCTCATCGGTGACCTGATCACCCCCTTTAACCCTCAACTCTTGGTGCCGTTGCACTGGGGGCTAGATTTCTGCCTGGGGCTCGGGGAGGACACTGACATTCAGACCCTCTCAGGCTTAAATGCTCCTCTTCCATCATCCTTCCTGATCGTTTTTTATTTGCACTTCCCGCCTCCCCACTGGAAGCAAAGCAGCTTGTGTGTATTGTGTTAGGTTATGGAGTTCCTCCTCCCACCGAGCCTCTCCAGGCAACATTAAAGCAAGAGGAGGCAATGACCCAGGTAATTCAAGCTCCCAAACCTGGCATTTCCTCTGTAGTCAAATTGCTCCTTAACTGAGTCCCTTGTGGCTGGTGTCTTTCAGATGAGCTGCCTGTGCCAGCTGTGCGTGGCTCCTTCGTTTCTCAGACACCTGTAATGTCCTCTTTAACCATCAAAGGCTTAAGCCTCGTGATGCTAGGAGTTCTGCGCAGGCACGGGCGGTCTGTGACCAACAGCAGGGCCATTGGATATCCCAGATGGAACCAGAGTGTGTGGGAGCAGGGATGCTGGGGAGCAGGTGGCGCATCTGGGTGGTTGGGATGTTGAGGTGATCGCAGGTCAGAGCGAGGGTGGTGATGAGTGTGGCGTGTTCAGAGCGTGCACCACAGGGGAGAGTTTGCTGCCCTCAGGGGACTCTTGTCAGGGAATCTGAGCCATCCCTTCAGTGTTCTTCCTTGTCCAGAAAGAGGCTTTTTGTCCGAACCCAAACAGGGTTTATTAAGCTGCTTTGCCCCCGGCTCACTTCTGCTTCCGCCTGGGGATCCCTGATGCTGATGAGCCTGCTAACACATGTAAAAGCTGTTTGTGTTAAACATTCATCTCTTGGGGAGAAGTGGGCCGTGTAAATGAGACTTGGCGTAAGCATCCGTGTTTGATGTTCCTGTGGCAGCTGCCAGCAATCGTGGAGTTTCCTGTCTCAGAAAGAGTGACAAGGGAGCTTTTGAGGCCCCCAGGGTACCGCATGGGGGCCTGGCAGATCCCTGACACCTGGCAGTTGGCTCCGTTGGCTGGCACAGAACGTGGCTGCCCCCAGAGTAGGGAAGAGTGCGAGGAAGGGACAGTTTGCCAAGCAGCTGCCTGACTGCATGAAAAAGAGAAGAAAGTGGCCCCCTGTCTTGGGCGACTTCCTCAAGTTGATGACACCATGGTCCATGATGTGGTGATGAGGCAGGGGAACTAGGTGAGGACCAGCCTGTGGAGGCCCAGCAGGGTCTGGTTAACTCTAAACTGCTTTCTAGACCTTTCTTGCCCCACATTTCGTCTTGCACATTGTGCCTGATTGCTGTGTATTCTCTCCTCCATTGGTCCCTAGCTTGCATGAAGAGGAAGACACTTGCTTCTGCTGTGTTCTATTTTGACTGACCCAAGAGGACCTCAGTCACATCCTGTAGTAGTGGTGCCTGGCAGAGCCTCCCATAGGTAAATGCAGTGGTGCTCAGATGGCGCATGAGTAAAGTCACCCGGCAACCTGCAAGAGATACAGGTGTCCTCCAGTGTCTGTGGTAGAGCCTGGAAAATGGGCTTTTTCTGTCACAACTCTGTGCTTTCAGACAGGCTCTGTGGCAAAGTGGGTGTGGTGGTGATATTCCACATCAGGGTTCAGTTTAATTCACTTCCATGCAGTGGTGACTGTTTTCAAGCATTTCCTGAGGATTATTGTTACATGCTACGTGCCAGAGTAGAGTAATAAAAAGATAATCAAGGACTTTGCCCTCTGTTGCTCTCCAGTGACTTGGAGTGGCAGCCTTTGCTCCACGATGAGAAGGCCCCAGGGGCTGACTTCACAGAAGAAGTAATGTGGATGTCACAGACATCGTGTGCCTTTGTTGCATGTGTTTTCTAGTCACTGATGGTGAGAAATGTTCTATCTGCTTCCAGCCTTTGACACTGTAGTTAGAACAAGTTTATTATCCAGGTCTGGGAGGAACAGGGGAAAAGGAAAAGATCGTTTCAGAAAAGGAAGGTTAATATCTAAGAGAGTAGTTTGAGGTTCTCAGATGAGACCTAAGGAGGTATTATATTTCTGGAACTTTCCACCAGAGAGAAGTGTAGTGAAATAAAATATGGCGTCTCTTACGTTTTCAGCCAGAAGGAGCTGTGACGAAGGCAGCATTCATGCCTAGATGGAGCCCTGAAAGTCCTTCTTCCCCTTCCCTTGTCCTGCCTTCGTTGACCTGAATCTGGGGAATCCCCTTCCCAGTGGCCAAGCTAGTGGTCTGCAGAACCAGAGAAGGCTCATCCCTGCCTGGCAGAAGGGACAGAGCTCCTGGCTGCACTGCAAGGCATGTGCTTTGGGGGTGGGCTGTTGCTTTTTATATGGCTTTAACTTCTTTGGTGAGTTAAGCCTCTGCATACAGAAAAGCAACTTATGTAACATGTTACTCACTGCTGACTTCCCTGATCTGTGCCGTGGGAGCAAATGCTAAATTGGGGCCCCGACGATGATGCTTTGGTTTGCCCCAGTGATGTTGGGGAAGATGGCGCAGCTCAGCACCACCAGCCTTTATTCTTACTCATCTCCGCTAATGGCATGTGACTCTGTGATCCAGAGGCCATCTGTCTCAGTGTCCCATGGGGGAGCTTGTTAGAGTGGGCTCCACCCCATTCAGATGAGTCAGGATCTCAGGGGTCATGATGTGAATTATGCAGGCCAACTGCTGAACTTTAGTGGCTGCAGTATAGACGGTGTCTGGCTGTAAGCGAGGGTTCTCAGATTCATTTGTTGTAGATCCAAAGCTGCTCTTTGGGGAGGTGAAGCTTATAAGTGTAAAGCCTGACATGGTTCCCGCTGCCTCAGGTGCATTTCTATGAGGCGTCTGTCTGTCTGTCTCTCTTTTGTAAGCCAGCGAGGTTTCATCTGTGTGGAAAGGTTCCTGGGCTAGTTGACCCTTCATGATGGTTCTGCCAAGGAGAACTGCTTGGTGCTTCTGCCTAAATAGGCCAAAGCATTGGTGCTCATCACAGTCACATGCTCCTGTGACCATGAGGTCACCCTAGCCAGGATCTGTTGTTTGCAGCCCTGGAAGACTCAGACCCCCCCCCCCCCCCAGCCATCTCCAGGTTCTCCTGGCACCCCACTGTGGGTGCTGAGCCTGTGGCCCTGTGCCCCCAGTTGATTTCTGAGACTCCTTTCCCATGTGTCATGGCGCCTGTCATCTGTCACCCTGGCCTTGCCTCTCAGACATGGCATGATTCAGTGTTTTGAGAATTGTTCTTTCCAGGGAGCCAGTCAGTCAGTACACACACATGTGCCGCTTTGCTGTTGTCTGTCTGTCACATCTTTTATGTGAGCTCAGCCTTCCCTTCCAGCAAGCTCACTTGATGCTTCCTTCCCACTCTTTCTAGGCGATTATCTTTTCTCCTTTATTGATCACAGTAGGGAACCATGTTATAGCATTGCTTCAGCACTGAGCTCAGGTGTGGGGAGCGCCCCGTGTGATCTTGTGACCTCGGGCCTCCTCCGAAAGGCAGAGCTGTCCATAGACTGTCCCCTCACCCTCCAGAGGGTAGGTGAGAACAGCTGGCCCAGAGACTCCGTTTTGGGAATTGCAGCCCTAGGCTTACAAGCTGCAGGATAGCTGAGGTAAAAATGCACATGGTTGGGGAGGCCAGTGGTCTCTCTGGGGAGGATTCAAATGCTTGTGTTGTAAATCTTGCATGTGTGTTTAGAAAATGTTGTGAGAAGTTTGCGAAAAGTTTTAAGTTGGAAGTTTATAAAATAGGAACTTCCATGAGACAGGGCGTGAGGGTTTACAAAGTGATTTTGTGAGTCTCGTGGTAGTCCTGAGAGCTAGCTGCTGTTCTACCCACTTTACAGAGATGGAGACTGAGCTTTGCCCAGGCTAGGACTAGCAGAGGGATTCAGGCAATTTGACCCCGGAGCTGGCTTCTTAGCCACTGCTCAAATGGCTTCCAGGTAGTAAAAATGAAATTCCTAAGCCTTCCCTGGTTACTGGCTGTCCTAGTTACTGTTTCATCACTATGATAAAATGCCTGGCGTACATAAACTAGAGGAAGAAAATTTATTTTAGCTCACAGTTTCAGAAGGTCACAGTTAATTCATGGGTGGTCAGCAATAGTGGAAGCACATGGCAGAGACAGGTGGAGACAGCTTCTTTTGGCATTGCAACAGGAAGCCAACACCTATAATGAAGAAAGGAAGTACCATACACCCTTCCAGGTCTCTTGTTTCAGTGATCTGCCCCTTTTGGGTCCAACATCAGTGTTCTCCTCCTTCCAGATATAAGCCATTAATCCACCACATGCCTATAATCGGTAATCTACCACATGCCTGTCTTCTATCACAAAACCTATAATCCACTGTGTGCCCATAATCTGCCCCTCAAGAGTAGCCCCCGTCTTCTAACAGCACATGGTTCCATAGATAATGCATAACATCCAAATATGTGAGACTCTGGGGGGACGTTTTAGATCCAAACCGTAATACTGGCAAAAATGTGTCCTGACTTGAGGACATAGAGTAGTGGTGGCCAGGATCCCTCCTAGGACACCTTCCCTGCCTGTTGATGGGGGATCCCTTAAGCCTTTAAATTCTGAGATACTAGGACACACCTTATGCCATAATTTGAAAACCTGTATGAAATGACTACTAATTCCCAAAAGACTGCAACTTGACAAACATCAATTAGTTGTTAAAAAGTCCTCAGAAGAACCCAGAAAAAAGGAACTCAAGGCCTAGTTGGGTTTGTGGGCAAGTCCAGTCATTCTAGAACAGACAGTGAAAGCAGGCACTTGGGAGCAGATCCTCCTCCTTCTCCCTGGTGGTTGCAGGGAGCAGAAAAGGGCATGCTTGCTCGTAGTTCCTCTGACAGGGCCCGAATAACCAGGATTTCTAAACCAAGCGAGGGGAGGAGGAGAAAGGAAACTCATAGGTCAGTCTCACTTAACAGTGCAATAGCCAAAGTCCTAAATGACCCTGCTAGACCTGTTACACTCTCCTAGACACTTCCTCAAAACAGTGGCTATTTCAGAGACTTCTCACTCTGCCCTGAATATGACCCCAGTTCATGACCTTCAGAGTCACTGCTGCTTTTCAGGGTACCCAGGTTGTCCTGGAAGGCGCTTAGGGGAAGCGGACTCAGGATGGCTCTGAGCATCATGGGCCGTGAGTCCTAGGCCATGAAGGGCGTCCGTATGGTGGCTCTGCCTGACTCAGGTATTCATTGCTCTGAGCACAACTGTTCTTTGTACACACTTTGAGCACCTACTCTCAGGCCAACAAACACTGAAAAGAATGCTTTTCCAAACCAGTAACAACAAGAAAAGCTTTGGGGGGTTTAGATTGCCTTTCAAAGCATGGCAAGTAAGTCATTGGGGTTAGTGAGTGAATTTGAAGCCCTTTTATCTGGGGATGTTCAGATCCCATCCAAGTTGGCCTTTGTAGCCCATGGAAAGGGCCCGAATGTAATGGAAAGTCTGAAGCTCCAACCGGAGCAACCTGACCCCTGGTGAATCCAGGGGGAAGTCGACTCTCCCAGTTGGTTCCTGAACCCAGGATTTGACTTGGCATCTGGAAGAGTCAGATGGAATCTGACCGCTGTCAAGTTTTGGAAATCAACTCGTGGCTTTTCCTGCCAGCTCCGATGTTGTTTTCCTCACTCTGTTACCTCAGAAAAGTCCTAGGAACTGTTTCTGTGTAGCCGTCTGCCAGTGGCCAGCTGAGGGCAGTGGAGCGGGAGGTACAGGCAGCCCCCAGCCAGGTACAAGTGAGGGGGTACAAACAGCTGGCCTTCATCCAGCCACGGCAGCGCTGCTAGCAGTGAGGACCATGGTGGCTGGTTTATTGGGCTTCCACTGAAGCAGGCCAGACTGGCTCTTTGAATACTTGATGTCATTTAACTGATCTAACATGATGTCATTTAACATGGCAAGGTTGCCTCCCCTTCACCTTAGCGCACGTTATGCGTGATATGTGCGATGTATGTTCACTCAAATATTTGTTGACTGAAAAATGAGTAGGAATAATCCTACTTCTTATCTGTCATCTGTCTGTCTTGTCTATCTGTCATCTCCAATGACCCCCGAGGTGACAGTTGAGCACATACAGGAGATGGTGTATATACAGTGCCTTCTTCTGTAACCTGTTCTCTGTCTTGGTCAGGACATGCCCTGCTGGCCTCTCTTGGCTCTTAGGATTTTGTGGTGTGCAGGGACTTAACTGTTCCTTTGATGGTGACAGGCAGGCTGTCTGCAGAGCCCGTGCTCGTGCCAGCCTGACTACTCCCTGTCTTTGCTACGCTAGCCCAGGCTCTATTGTTTTCATTGTACTTTATCAGTGGGGGAGCATCTTCCACACTCCTTTGTCTGTCCCTGGGGGGATGCCAGGCATAAGCATGTGCTGACATACCACGTGCCGGAGGTCAGCAGTCCCCCCTGCCACCCCACACCAATTGCCTAGCCTCTCTGGTGCCTGGTTTGGCATTGGTGAAATGTGGATAATTGTACCACAACATGTTGGGGTGAGGAATAAGTGAATTCATCTGCGGAAAGCCCTTAGGTCATCACCTACCATGTGGCAGACTTTTGAAAATTGGTGACTTTATTTCAGTTCTCTAGTTTTCACTCCCCTTTTTTAATGGGATCTTTGAAGTTTTCTCTCTCTCTCTTTTTTAAAGGGCCTATTACACATTGTGTTTATTCTTAAATTTTTTAAAGACAGGGTCTTGTTCTGTAGTCCACATCAACACTGAACTTCCTGTGGAGCCCTGGTTGGCATTGAACTCACAACATTCCTCCTGCCTCAGCCTCCTGAGTTGGAATTACAGGCCTCTGCCACCACACTCAGCATGTGTGGTGCTAGGGAATTTAGCTCAGAGCCTTGTGCTTGCTAAGCAAGTGCTCCAATCACAATGCTATTCCACCAGTCCCATATTAATTCTTTGCCCTATGTGGTACACAACACAAATACTCATTGAGTAACTCTTACGTGCCACGAGCTGTGTAGACAAATAATTGTGATACCCTTTGCTACAATGGAGATATGCAAAATATATCATGGGAGGTAGAATCAGGGGCACGGAAACCAGCTTAGGGGAAGGGCTTCTTGGAGGAGGTGGCATATAAGCTGAATCTGGTAGGAACAGAATGAACAAGGAAGAAGGCAGGGATGGCTGGAGGAGATACAGCACATACAAGAGGAGAGCATGCAGTTCCCTTGTGCCACAAAGAATGTAACTTTTGTTATGCAGCCAATCTAGAGTACCTTTCAGGGAGGCTGAGCCCCACGAAGTGCCCTGTATGGTTGGGACTGGCTGAGAACCAGGTTAATGGGCTGCTCCCCATCTCTGGGTTCCTCTGCCCGGGTGCTCCTCCTGCCAGCCTTCACGTGGGTAGTGGCCTCGTCTCGTCTTGCATCTCTGGCGCCAGCAGCTATCCCGATGGAACCTTCCCTTCCTGCCATGGAGGTCACGCTCCATGTGTATTTGCACACAGACAACTGTGTTCCTTCATTGTGAATGTGAACCTTAGTTTGCAGTACTCACACCCTGATCATTTGAATAATTTTTGCCTGCTTCTCTTAATCCCAAGCTCTAGGAGGGTAGCGCTGGTCTCTGGGTTTGCTCAGAGCTATATCTCCAGCACCTGATGATGCCAGGCAGTTAACAGGTACCTAGGAAACACGCAGGTGTTGAATGAGGGTCTGTGTGAATGAGTGGATGAAGACTGCAAGGAAGAAGCCCTTCCTGCTGGAAGTTGTGGGTCCTGGGTCTAGGTGGACCCCTTGAGCCCGGTTAGCATCAGCCAAGGCTTCCAACGCCTCATGTTGGTGTCCCCTTCCTCTTTGCAGTCTCTTGCGTGCTTGCCAGGTGCTTCTTGCCTTGGTGACTTTTGGGGAACTAATGTTGTGTCAGAGCTGTCAATGGCAATGAAAGGATTCCTTTTCCCTTATTTTGCCTCCCATTGTTCTCTTACCTGCCAACAAACCCTTCCCTGACCCTCCTCTTCTCATGACAGTCACACCTTCACGGCCTGCTCCTCACGTTGCCTGGCCTGCTCTTCCAGAAGCTCTGTCTCTTCCCTGCTGAGGGGAGCGCAGGTCTTTCACAGAAGGGAGCCTTCCTGTTAGGTTGCACTTTCTGTACTTTATTTAGTCTTTTGCTAAACAGGAGACAAACTGCCTAACTCCCAGTTCCAATGCGCCTTGATGGTAACACAGGGCATGAAATCAATGGACTTCTTAACCACATGTCCCAGGTACGACTTAAGATTTCCCCTCTGAAATATTGTGAGCTTCAGAGGCAATGTGGTGACGAAGAAACCAGAAAGATCAGAGGGGACAGAGTTCTGTGAGTTCAGATAGAAATGCTGGCCTTCAGTGAGTGACTAGGCAGTTCCTCTAGCATTTGAGCTTTGGCTCTCAACTCTACAGTATGGGAGTAGAAGTCCTGCCTCACAGGGGCTGAGTGACAGGAGGTAGCACCATCAGAGCTAATGGCATTCATTTTCCTTTCTCCCCTTTGTGCTCCTTGGGGAGCTTCCTGCTTTACTTGAAGGAGTGCTTTCCCACCCCACTCCCAGTGTGCCCTAGTACCACCAGGAGGATGTTAATGTCATTCAGTTTGGCAACCATCAAAGTGGATTCAAGAGGCCCCACCTCTGGGTAGTGAAACACTTGGCTGTCACTTCTGTGGCTCTCCTGGAGAAGTCAGTCTTAAATTTCCCACCTGCCATCTTGTGACAATATCATTGAGTTGGAAGCTCCTGTCCCCCAGTTCCTTCTTTGTTCTTCTGCTGTGTACAGCTGTTATGGTTTATCCCACCTTTAGCTTTGTTCTTTCTCACTTCTTTACGTGGGCAGAGAGGGGCTCTGAGCGGAGTTCTTAGAGTTCAAATAAGATACCCCATTGTTGGCTAAATGCCTGTCCAGTGACCCCGGTATCAGTTGCAGAACGGGGAAGAGGTAGTACTTGTGCCGAGGTTCACTGAGTACCTTTGAGTGCCAGGCTTGGTGCGGCCCTGCTTGTACTCCTGCGGGAAAACCCAGGGGCAGAGCCAACTGTTACTGGGCTTGATGGTGGTGGTTCATGAACCCTCTGGAAAGAGATTAGGGGGAGGTGATGTCCAACCTGAAATCTGAAGGATGTGTGGAGCTTGGACATGTAAGATCCGTTCTAGACTTTGGGAGCTGTATTTTATTCAGATTTGTAGGAAACGTGCAACATGTACCTCAGGCGTCATCAGTGCACTCCATTTAAGCCTTCTTCATCAGACCCAGACCCGTGCCAAATGCCGGCTCCAGCCGAGCTCTGTGCGCATGGCAGGGCCCACCGTAGGCCTCGTTCTGAGAACATAATGATTAATAAGACAGGATGCGCTTAGTGTATAAAAGAAATCAAATACACAGGGAACTGCCTAAGTGACAGTTACCATGTAAAAAAACCCCAATATTTCCTGAGCCCAGGCCATGAGCCATGCCTTATTCCAAGCACTACAGACATGGTAACTCAGTTAATCCCAGCAGGTAGTGCCTATTACTCCTCTAGTTTGCAGACATGGAAATGGAGGCATATCGGGTCAAGTTAACGGGCCTGAGGCATGTCTATTGGGAAGTGGCTGTGGCTGCTTCAGCTCTGAGTGGCCTTGCTGTGGACCTCTGCTCTCAACTTGCTGTCCTGTTTCCTGAGGGAGCCTCAGACAAGAGCTGTGTCATATTTGACACTTTAAAATATATATATATATATATAGTCTTTTGAGATCTCACAATTTCCCCTCCACTTCAGTGGAGCAGGCATTCGCCTTGCATCCCGGTGTGCCGGGAAGGGGGATACGGAGTCGCTGTACCTCATCTTCCATAGCACTCAAAGTAATTGAGCTCATAAGGAGATCTGCTGGTTCCTGATGGCCAGCCACAAGACTGAGTGTGCTGAGGACTCAGGGAGGATCGGGAGCCACATCGGGAAACAGATCCCAGGAAGAGGAGTGGTTGCGGTGACTCTGTAGGGCTTAGTACGTGAAGATGGACGGGACGGCGTTGGTGGCTGAGGGGACAGCCGAAGTTGTGGCCAGAGTCAGGCAAACACAGAATTCCTGAGAACCTCAGGTGGTCCTGAGAATTAGAAAGTTTAAGGGACAAGAGGGAGGGAAGGCTAGAAAACAGGATGAGACCGGAGGGGGAAGTGTACAAGTTTTGAGAAGAGGAATGGCAAATAAATAGCTATAAAATGAATTTTAAGATCACTTTTTTACTTTTCAACGTTCTATAGAATATTTTGCCCTGCCACAGGGTTCTGGCACAATCAGCTTTTGGAGTTGACTCGGCCTTCGAGGCTTTCTACACAGGAGACATGATTTGACCTGTAGAGTTTCCTTTTAATCAGGTTATTTGACAGTTTGAATATGTGCTTTGCTCAGCCGATGAAGCTATTTAGACCTCTGACGGTAAACATCGTAAGATGTGTGTAATCATTACTCCCAGCACTTCTAAGTAGTCTTGGAGTTTCAACTTTCTTGTAATTCAGAGTATGGATTTTGTGAGGCATAATTACAGCATGCTAGATGATGGCTAACGTGGCGAGGATCTTTTTTTGTTCTTCAGTGTATCTGTAGATTTGAGCTTCGCACTTGTATGTAGCCAGTCCTGAGATCAGGGATCTTGTACAAGGGGACAGTTAGTGTGGCTGAGATAATGATATCAGTACAGGGCCCAGGGTGCACGCTGAGTGCTTTGCCCACACCTTGAACTCTGATGACATGTGGGTGGGGTGGTCACGGGTTTTCCAGCTGCAGCCTCTTTCCTCTTCCCTCTAAAGGCTGTGACCTCCTGGTGCTTTGGTCACCGAAGGAAGACACTGTCTGGAACTGCTGAGGCTGGTGGCAGTGCCTTGCTTTCCTGTGATGTGTTCATGGAACTGGTTCTTGACACTTGGATTATGTATTACCCCTTCTCCCATGGCACCCTGTGGCCCACTTGCTGGATGGATCCCAGGTGGGGCAGTGCAGCCCAGAGAAGGCACGTGTATGAGGCTTGCCCTTGTCCTGCTAAGGACTGCATCTGGAAGTCCCTGGCCTGTGTTCCTAGGGTTTGTGTCCCGTGGGGGAGGACTTTGCTCAGCTACAGGGTTGGTGCATCTTCCCTGCTTGTTGTTGCTGTCCCCACCCTATCCCACCCAGTTCACACTGAAGGTGCTTCATTCTGAGGTGCCCTCAGGTGAGTGCCATGTGCTCCTCTTTACAAACTGTGTGTGCTTCCCGTGATGATGATGGCGGGAGGGTGGACAGGAAGGAATGTGCTTGGTGCTTCCATCTCATTATGGTGCCAGCAGGGGAACCACCACAGCCATGTCCTTATCCTGCTTTCCTCCCTGTCTGTTCTTTGGTCAGGAGGTTGGAACTTCTCTAGGTCCCTCAATGTATGTGTGCCACTTGGCCATTTAGCAAACAAGGATTTGTGCGCTTCCCTGTGCTGGGCTTCAGTGGGAGTGAAGACATACGACTAGTGATGACAGCCCTTGTCTCTTAAGAATACATCAGGAGGCCAGGTGTGGTTGTACAGACCTAGAATTTCAGCAGTCTCGAGGCTGAGGTAGGAGGATTGAAAGTTCAAGCCCATCCTGGACAATTTAGTGACTTAGTGAGACCCTGTCTAAAAGTAAAAAATAAAACAAAGGCTGGGGGTGGAGCTCAGTGTAAAGTCCCTGAACATCAAAAGTAAGGTGGGAGGAGGAGAGGAGGAGAGACAGACAGACAGACAGACATAGATTCTATCTAGCTACCAATGGCAAAAGTGAAATTTCAGTCAGTTAAGATTAAGCAGAAAAATTGAACATCTCCGTAGTCATCTCTGGTGACCAGCTCCTCTGCTGTACAGTACAGCTCTGAAACACTCCTGTCTGCAAGTGCTATGCTGGGCACGGCCGAGTCAGACTCAGGCTCCCGGAGGCTCCTGAGGACAGGGCTGCACCTGTCCTTGCTCACTTGTGCACCCCTGGGGCCCAGCATATCTCACATCTCACGAAGCATGTATGGAATAGGTAGAACATGATGTAATACAGGCCACAGAAGTAGGATGGATAGAGACGTGCAGCCCTAGAAGGGTGTTGGAGCAGGTCCCCTGGAGGTGCGCTGAAAAGGGTGAGACCTACTGAGCGGGGAGGGGGCGGGCGTTCCAGCCAGAAAGGAGAAGGACTTTGGTCTCCCACTTTGCTCTGGTGGCTCAGACCACACACAAGGTGCTACTATTCCTTCTCGAAGGAAGGAAGACATATAGCAGTCACACTGCACAGTGCTGTCTCCTCGGGCATCTCTGAAAGGTGAGATCTCACTCCGCTGCTGTGAGCCAGGTGTGACAGAGTACAAGTGAGACAACTGGGTGTGGGACCCACCCCATTGCAGAAGATGTGTGTTTTCACGCACGAGAAAAAAAAGAAAAAACGCTTTGGAAGTGTGGCAGCTGCCTCATAAGCCTGAGGCTTCTTGATCTGTGAGTGAGGGAAACACGGAATGCACTGCGGTGTTGAAGACGGTACTGATAGACTTGATGCATGATACCTTGTGATGGTCTGAGCCGGTTCACTTGTGTGTTGCTTTCACTGCCTCGGTGAGAGCTGTGCTGAGTGTGTGCTGTCTTCCAGGCACTGGCTCAATGCTGCAGACACAGAGATGGTTAAGTCTCGGGCTTATGCCCAATGAAACTAGTCTGGTGGTGGCGTCACACCGTTGTGTAGGTGGTAGCAATGTAGTCAGATGAACTCTATTGGGTGATGGGATCATGTGACACAGGGATCCAGTACAGCACCTGGGTTTTCTCTCCAGCTTTGTTCAGCAAAGATGGGACTCTGGGAAGAAACCCAGAAAATCTCATTGCTTGTCTAGGGGGACCACCTGGGCCCAGCCCTAAGCTTCAGGATTTTGAGTAAAGGATCAAGCTGAAGTCTCGATACTTGACTGTGACTCTGATGCTGGTGCCTCCATGGGATGTGACCTTAAGCATTGGTTTTCACATCTGTGTAAAATGAAAAAAAGACCAGTATTTTACAGGGTTGAGATGAGGACTGAGTGAGGTAACTTGTGTAGACGCTGCAAGAAGCACTTGGCATCTATGAGTATTGTCTTACCATGAACAGGGGGGAGAGAGACTTTGAAGAAGATGCTGTGGTGGCACTGGATATATCTGCTTTGGGTTGTCCTGGGAAAGGGGGGATGGATCATTCCCAGTCCAGCTGTCCTGATTGTCATAGAGCTGGCCTGGATTCTCAGGATGCCCGTGTTCAGCATGGGACCATCATGGCTCATGTGCTCTTCACTTCAGGGTAGCATCCCTAGGTGGTTAAACCTTCCTTTCCTTCCTTTATTCCCATCTGAAGAGATCTCACTTCTCCTCTGTGTCAGAAATTCAACAGGTTCTTGGTAGAGAACTTGGACATGGATCCTGACACTCACTGGAAGTGGCCATGTTCCAGAAAACTGATATTACTTGATAAAAGTGCTCTGTGATTCGTTCCTGGTCTGTCCCACCATCTGTGTCCCCTGTCAACACCCTAACCCTTTGCTTTCTGCTCTCCCAGGCACCTCACCTTTAGTCTCATGGCAATCACCTCCTTATCTGCCAGATGCCAGGTTTCCGTCTCTTTCTTTGTGTATCATCTACATATGGACAGTGTGCACCATTGCGCCACATCTGAGCTCCCACTAGTGTTTATCCTTCAATTGGCAGTGTTCTTCTCCTGTTAGTACCTGAGCTAAGATGTTTTTCTGTGTCTCTTAAGAATTTTCCACATACCTTTATTCTTTAGTTCAATCTGATTATCTCCATTTTTAAATAAATGAATTTGATCCACTTAGAGGTCAACACGATTATTGATATATTTAGATTGTTTCTACTTTTTTGCATTTTCTTTTCATTGTTTCTCTTTCTCTGTTCCTTTTCCCACTCTGTCCACTGACCTGTCATGTTTTTAGTTGGATCGATACACATTGTATGTCTTAGTCACTTACTTGTTGCTGTGAGAAAATACCCAACATCTACAACTTAAGGCAGGAAAGATTTGTTTAGGTCAGATTCAGAAGGCCTCATACAGTCCATTGATGGGCAACCTGTAATGGTGGGAGCACATGGCAGAGGCTAGAGGGCTGCTTATGACATCACAGACACAAAGCTAAGTGAATAAGGAGCCAGTCTATGTCTGGGGGTTCAAGCAAAGCAAGAGCTTTCCCAGGAAGAGACTGTAATGATGTTTCTTCTTCTTTTCTTTACTTAGTTCAAGCTGCTAGTTGGGCCTCCCACACCCAGAATGAGTGCCTCTTCTTTACAT
The DNA here is from genome assembly GCA_004027205.1 of Ctenodactylus gundi. Taxonomy (NCBI): domain Eukaryota; kingdom Metazoa; phylum Chordata; class Mammalia; order Rodentia; family Ctenodactylidae; genus Ctenodactylus; species Ctenodactylus gundi. Next base: position 26,013 of record PVKB01002259.1, read on the forward strand.
TCTGGCCCACATGTCAACAACACACCCCTGAAAGCTCGTCCCTGGTTGATCCCATTCTCAGCAAGTTGACAATCTGTCCAAGCATCTGCCCCTTCCAGCTAGGCCTCACCTCCCAAGAGCACATCATTCCATAGATGTCCCACTACATTCAAATACACAAGGTCTTTGGGGGCATTACAGATTCAAACCATAATATGGTATATTCCTTCTCCCTGAGTTGATTTGGAATCTAACTATAGATGGTATTTGGCTCTCATCCATATGTTTTTTTTTAAACAAATATGATGTCCCCCTATGAAATATAGCAAGGCATCTTTGCTTGGCATTAAATGATCATTGAACACATCCCTCTTTATAGTTTTGTATGCCAAATGTAGATGAACCAAAGATTATTTTTAATGCCAGGAATTACATTTTTGAACAGAATTTACTTTGTCGTCCCCCCACCCCTGTGCTCTTCTCAGTTAACTTTGATTTTCTGAAGTTTCTCTCTGAATATTTATTACATCATTTGTGATAGATAACCTATTTTAATGTGAGTGTACCTGAAAATAACCATGTACCTAATTTTTAAGTGCTGTTTTAGCTGGGTATAAAATTCCTTTTTGGCACTTATTTTCTTTTGGCATGTTAATGATAGCATTCAATTTTTTTATATCTCTGTTGTATTCTTCTCTAGTTTCTTATACTGCCTTCATTATCTTCTGATATATTTCTTCTATGGTCTCCTCTTTTTGCTTTTCAAGGCTTGGTTTTAGTTTAGTTATGTGTTGATGTAGCTCTTGCAATGTCTCTTTTATTCCCTGCTTTAATTCAATGAATTTCTGGGCCCAGAAGTTGCCTTCATTTTTGCCATTTTCATCTTTGGATTCTGCAATTTCAATACCCCTGGTATCATCTTCTGGGGTGTCAGGTCTTTTTGTAGAAGATTTAGTACCATGTTTCCTCATGGTTCTGCTGTCTCTGGTTGTCTCTGGTGCACAGGAAAGAAGGGTTTGGTGAAGGCCCAGTCCTAGATGCCTCTGGAAGCCTCTGGCCCAAGGGACAGACAAGCCGATGGAATTCCCAGTCCTAGATGCCTCTGGAAGCCTCTGGGGCTCAGGATTGACAGGGTGATGTAATTCCCAGGAAGCCTCTGGAAGCCTCTGGCTCACAGGATGGACGGGCGATGGATTTTCTGGGTCCTAGATGCCTCTGGTGTGCAGGGCAGTGGTGAACCGGAAGCTTCTGGCGTGTGCCAGAGGAACAGTGTGATGATCCCCCTTTTGAGGTGTCTTGTTCCCCCCCTCCACTCAGGAAAGCTCTCCGTCTGTCCTGGCTTCCCTCCCCCAGTATGGGGCTCTCCACCCTCGGAGCAGAGGTACCCCTGAGCTGTTCAGGGAATCAGCAGTCTTTTCCTCCTCTTTTCTCCTCTCTGCTTCTTGTGCCAGTTTCTTCCTAGGCACTATTTAATGGTGGCCCCAAAGCCCTGGTGTGCTCTTCTGAGCTTTCTTTTACTCTAAAACATTCAGTCTTGGGCTTTTTTTTTTTTTTTTTTTTCCTTTTTAAAATGGCTTCTGCTTACGTCATTGCCTGTGAAGGCTACTGAGCCCTGTTTCTGATTTGGGATCCCGGGGCCTTTTCTAGGGGGAGCACACGTTGTATTTGTAGCACACACTACCCATGGGCTGGTTTTTCAGAGGCTGAGGCCACCAGCTGCCGACAATTCCCACTTCTCTGGATCCATGCTTACCTCAGGCTGAGTTTCTGGCTTCAGACTTTCCTTCGTCTGTGGTCTGTGGATGCCGGCAGCTCAGGGTCACACCGAGTCAGCTGCTTTTTCCTCCTCTTCCAATATGACTTCAGGATTTCTGACCCTCCCACAGCCTCCTGTCCGTTGCTGGGGTGCTCCGTCCTCTCCCAGCTCTGTCAGATGTTCCCGGCCCACACGAGCTTTCCTCCATCCACAGCTGCCTGACACTCCAGCCGTTTGCAGCCAGCCTGTGGTGGCTTCCTGGGCTGCTGGGATTTTTTTTCTTTTTATCTTCTCTGCTTTCGATGATCCTTCGGAATTTCTGACCTTCCCCTGGCCTCCTTTCAGTTGTTGGGGATGCTCCACTCTTTCCTAGCTACACTGAACACACTTTTTCTAACTAAATTCTTGTCTTATTAAGTGGGTCAATGAGGAGACATTGTGCAGTGCTGTTACTCAGCCTCCATCTTGACTGAAGTCTGGCATTTTAATGATAGGGGCTCTTTTTTTAATCAAGACTTCCTTATTTCTGTCTTCATTCTGGTATTCCCTTTTGCTAATGTGATTTTTCTCTCTGTGCTATGTTTTTAAAATTCCTCTCTACTTATGGTATTTTCCAGCTTCGTTATTATTGGTCTGTTTATCTTGCTTGGTATTTAGAGTGTTGTGTCAAAATGAGAACTTTTCTTTAAGTTCTAGAAAACATTTTGTTAGTAACTCATTTTTTTTCTTTGCAGTATCTCTTGTATACATTTTTAGTTTGGTTCATATTTTCAAGATTGTTATGTTTATTTTTTCACATTTTATTGATATGGATAAATGTGATACGTAATGTTTGCATTGATCTTGAGTATTTCGTGCATCTATGTATTGTGACAAAATTACAGATCCTTCCCTCTCCCTTTTTGACCTTCCCTCCCCTCCAATTCTCATTATTCCCCTTAATTAGTTCTACGAAATAACGGTGATCTTGGTTTCTCATATGAGAGAAACCATTTGATATTTGACCTTTTCCTTCTGACTCACTTCCCTGAACATGATACTGTGGCTTTTGTAAGAGCATTATGTTTAAATGTGTACTTAACTTTCTTCTTGAAAGTACTTCAGGTTTACAGAAACTCCCTAAGGTCATGAAGGATCTCTACCCAGATCTATCAGTCTTAACATTTTGCCATATTTGCTTTCTTTCTGTGTGTATCTGTGTCAATATATATGTACATGTATGTGTGTAGATAATTGTCTATGGAAAGACAAACACATAACATGCACATATTTCGTGTATATCAGAAATACATATGTATGTACATTAGAAGGACATACAATAACATTTTATGTACATCAGAAACACACACATGTATAATATGTAACATGTACACATTTTCTGTACAATCATGTACACATGATTATCTAAATGATATACAAGTTATTTTATAAATCATCTGATTTCAGGTAGTACAGAGCATGCCCTCTTACCCCTTAATACTTAGTATAACTATTTTGTTAGAAAAAAATATATCCTGTTTAAATAAACACAGTACAGTTACAAAATTCTAGAAAATTTGCATTACTGCAGTACTGCAGTATTTTTATGCTATAATCCATATCTCACTTTTCTCCATTTTTCCAAAAAAGAATCCAGTCTGGAGTCTCATGATGGCTTTAATTACCACATCTGTGTAGTCTCCTTTGACCTGGGCAGTTTTCCACTGTCCTCCATGGCACTGCCATGGTTGAGGGCTTCACATGAGTAGTTTTACTGAGGGTTCCTCACTTTACATTTGCCTCATGGTTCTTTGTTATTAGATTAAGGTAATGGGTCACTATTGAACTACTTGACGTGGCGTTCCTTCCTCCTCATCCGTCCCATCCACCCCACCCACCCCATCATCCATCCGTCTATTCATCTGTCCACTCACTCTTAACCTATTGGCCTATCCATCTATCCGTCTGTCCATAAATCCATTCATCAGTCATCTGTATTAGCCATATGAGCTCACGGATTTATGCAATGGCTTTTAATCCATCTTGCTTGTGTTTGTTTTGATTTTCTAATTTTTCTAGACTTGGCCATCAGGAGCCCCTTGAAGCTGCCTCCTGTGTCCTTTTGATACAACTGGTTGTTTTTTTGAACACTTTTTACTTTCAGATACAATGAAGATTTTTGTAGCCCAATCTGTAACTTGCTCTGTAAGCCCAAGGAACAAGGTTTCTTTAGGAACCATGCTTTATTTTAATTGCAGTTGTTATTCAGAAACCACCATGTAGGATATAAGGGAGCCCATTACTATTAAGGGTAATTTATTCTAAGCTCTTTCTGACTGAGCTAGGAAAAACAAACAACCTTCATAGCATGAAATTGTATGACTCTCTCAAGTTCCATCCTCATCTCACCAGATGCTTCCCTGTCTTGCCCATTCCATATTTGTGTGTTCCTTCTTCCATGGAGAATACAGCGTTTCTCCACAACACCACATATTACTCATTTTCTCAACCTGTACTTGTCACAGGCTAATTTTAGAATTGCTCTGCCATTGTCACTATGAAAAGCAAACCCATTAAGAAGGACGCAGTATTTATTTAAAGGTTTGTACTCATAATATTGTGTCCAAAAGTTATTTGTGTTGATTTTCCCCATCCTCCTTCATTGTGCTTGTTTTAAATATGATCAGCTTCATTGATTTCTATTTGTGTTTAGTTGATATTTACTCTTTGTTGATTTTATCTTATATATTAATGTGGCTTAGTGTAATTACAGAAATTAAAACAAGAAGATATGGTCAGAATCGTCTCTCCTTCCCTATCCACTGCCCATTCACCCTGCCAAGCATGTGTTGGCAACTAATTTTATTTTCTGGTTTATTTTTCTTGTGTTTCATTTTTGTAAAAAGAAGCAGATTTATCTGTGTCATTTTCCCATCTTTCTTATGCTAAGTAGAAAATAATTTTGTATCTTTCCTTTCTTTACTTGGAAAGTATAGTTTGGAAGTCAATATTAGCTCATAAAAATAATTCTCTTCCTTTTAAAAAGGTGTATAATATTCTGTTTGGTTTCAGTTTATTCCAGGAATCTACGTATGGGCACTTAAGTAATTTTCAATATTTGCAGTAACAGTGCTGTAAAGAATAATCTTATACGTGTATTTTTGTACCCCTGGAGAAAGATTTCCACATCACAGTTCTGGAAGTAGGGTTTCTAGTTGAGAGTCAGTACCGAAACAATTTTGTCAGGTTCCACCAAATTCCCTTCCTAGTGGTTGTGCCCCTTTACAGCTCACCCATAGTTAAGAGAGTGCTATTCCCTTTCATTTGTTCTTTATCCCACTCACTACCTCAGCCTCCTCCTGTCTGTTCAGCTTGAAAATATCTAGCTCATTTGAAATGCATTTTTTGGGTATTCTATCACTTTGAGTATTTGAAATATTCCTATCGTAAGGTACTGCCAGATTGTTCCATGATATTTTATTTGGAGTAACCTGTGGTGTAGATGTTGCTTTTGGTGGCTAGTTGTCTGGACGTGAGATGTCTGTGTGCTCTGGAATTTTGTTGTGCAGGATCGTCACTCTGAGGGGGAACCTCGTTGCTTTCCTTGTGTTCTGCTTGGCCGTCTCTCTGATAGTTTTGCGTTTGCCTGCCTTTGGCCCTGGGCTCCCGGTAGGTAGCACGTCTTTTTGTTTTATGGCTCTGCCTTCTTAGTAAGGGGCTCGTGCCATCGCCTAGCTAATAGCCCAGAGCTGAGTCTCCTTCCCATCTTGCAGGGAGGACGTTGAGACCCCATCGTCAGGAAGAGTCCCCTTCCTGCCCCCTCCCACTCTCAGCTCTGCCAGCTGCTTTGTGAATGTTCTGCCTCTCCTACCCAGAGATGATTATCTTGTTTATGAGCCCAGCTTGGTCTTATCGAGTTTCTCCTTTTATGTTTTTGTGTCGCTTCTGTGTGTTGGGTGCAGAGGTGCTGTGGTGGAGTGTGAGCTTATGGTATTGCCTTAGTGGGAAATTCTCTTTTGTACCTTAAGGGAAGGTTCAGAGGGACTAGAGAGAGAGAAACTGGCTCGGTGGGAGATTTCCTGTGTCCCATGCATTGTTCCTTCTGCTTGCTGGCAGCATTGTGAGGCAGGAATGGCACCCCCACTTTGCCTGGGGACGGTGGGGACACACAGCAGCCCGTGAGAGGGTATGTGGGGCGTGAGTGCAGGTCACGCCTTTTCAGCTGCCTTCACCCTGAATTCCGGGCTGGTAAGGCAGGTGATGGAGCCGGGGATACCCTGGCTTTGGCCTGGGCCTGGGATAGCGTGGGAGGAGAGGCTCACCGATGAAGCTTTTCTCAGTTAGCAAACGCGGGGCTGATGATTTCTGTATCATCTCGCTATGAAGCCCTGCATTCCGTGCTTCTGGCAAGTTCAGTATCCCAGGTTACCTGCCCTACGGAGAGGTAGTGGCAGGGGGAGTGTGGGTGTTAGTACCTGGATCTATGCCCCACTGCATCTCCCGGAGGCTGACATGCAAAAACGTGAGTGACACAGCCCAGGTGATGTGGGTGACATGGCCCAGGCTCTTGAGGAGGCCTCCTGTGCCTTCTTGGCCTAGCAGCATTGCATATCCTCAAGTCTGTGTCAGTTACCGGAGCCAAGCATCCTGACAGAACAGGCTTGTCCTCCTTGAGTGGTTTGGTGGGTTCCCCAGTTAGATGGTCTCAAGGCCTTTGTCTGTTTGGGGATTGCTTTGCCCTATGCTCCAGTGGGAAGACTGAGGACTGGACTCTACAGTCATCCTGCAGGGGCCCTTCGTGTTGGCTCAGACACAATACCTGGTGCCCACAGGCCTAATTTGGCTCGGGGTTTCAGGACATTCAGTCCATGTTTGGCCGGCTCCGAGGTAGAAACATCATGGCAGAGGGCTGCGGGGCATGCTTCATGGAAGCCTGAAGGCGCTGGGTGGAGGGAGGGGTGGTGGTGAGGGGTGGGGGGAGTGAGGAACAAGCAAAAGACCAAACATGGTAACCAGGGCATGACCTACCCACACTCCCAGGAGCACTTTACTCATCTGCTGGGCACTTCTGAATCCAACGAAGTTGACATAATTAGGATTAACTGTTGCATACCCTCTTGATTTCCAACTTGTAATCATTTTCGATATTAGTGTATTTGCCATATATTCATCTCTCTACTCAATGCAAGCTTTGTATTTCTGTTGGAACCCTGTATTTTCAAAAAGTAGCTAGCCCATAATTAGATTCCGAAGGAATGAATAAAATAAGACAGATCTGGTTCCAGTCCTGCCTCTGCTATTAGAGATTATTGTGGCATTCAGGGTGCTAGTCACTTATCTGTAAAATGGACCCTCATGATTGTCCCATGGACTGCTCAGAAAAGGGCACCTTGAGTCCCTCCTGTCATACAGGCCTGTGGCCGGGTGTGCCCAGGCTACCACTGAATCTGCACCAGCTAGGATCACGAAGCCCTGCCGTGTGGCAGAAGATTCGAGGTCCACCGTGAAGAAACGGCTCTCTCCACACAGGCCTTTTAATTAAATGCTCATGTTCCCTTTCGGAAGTTCATTAAATCATCCAGTAGGGTGTCAGGAGCCGCATCTTCATGTTTGACAAAGCCCAGTTCCTTTGTGTCACAGAAAAGCACAAAATGAGACAGCTTCACAGAAGCTGCAGGGTGACACGGGTACCCCCCTCTGTGCACCTCTGCTGCCCGCAGCCTCTCCTTCTTGCTGGGCAGCTCACTGTGGGGACCCAGCCTGTGGGAAGGAGGGGCCTGCAGCACATGTCCTGGTCCCTGCCTTTGCCCCTGCTGGGCATTCTAAGATGCCTGGTGCTAATGATGCATCTGACTTCTGTTGCTTAGCCTTTGGGTATGATCGACCGAGGAGCTGAACCCACTGGGAGGGGACTGGTCTTCTGGCACTCAGGAATGATTCCCATGGATTCCTGGGGGCCACAGGCATGATGCTGAGCAGGGGTGTGAGCAGGTGGGGCCTGGCCTTCAAGACCTAGTGTCATTTAAGAGACAGGATCCACACTACCCATATTACAAGGGTAATACTGTGCCTAGCTAGGCTGCAATGATTATAAAGCAGATGAGTCATTCTGTATTCATCCTGTCCTATGTGCGATCTCCTTTGGTCTTTCTGCCCTCTCACTGAAGATCAGAAGGTGGGGTACATCCCTACTATGTCGGTAAGTGATTAACGTAAGCAGGTAGATCCATCCAAGGGGCTGGCTGCTGCCTTTTCCCCATGTCCCAGTCTCATTGGTGGCTCTCTCCTGGTGTAACTGGCAGAGTGCTCAGCATATAGTGAGTGCACCTCTGTGTTTCCTTACCTCCTGAAATCAGCAGAGCCCAGCAAGGTCATCTTTGGGATTCAGCTTCCTCCTGCATGCGGCAATCCCAACTCCTGCCCAACACTCATGGGGAGAGGCCATAAGGTTTTCAGACCTGCCTCAGTGTGATGCACGTGAAGAGCTGCTCCTGTTTTTCTGCACAGGGCAAGCCCAGGATGGCCCCTGGGAACGAAGGTGTCTGTGGGTTGCATGAACCTTGGTCCTTGAAGCCCGGGTTGGAGCACGGTGAGCTCAGCGGGATGACTGGTGACCATCTTCCTGTGATCGTGACACACATGCAAGTGCAAGGACCACTGACCCGACTCTCAGAAGTACTACTGTTGTTCAGTGGACTTAATTTTTAAAAGTAAATTCTTAAAAAAAATAAACTTTTTCTTCAAAATAGTTTTAGAATTACACAAAAACTAGAATGTGAATGCAGAGAATTCCTCTGTTGCCACTATTTCTCCTTCTAACACGTAAGCATCTTAGAGTTGCCTTAGCTACTAATGATGAGCTAATGGGGATATATGATTATGAACTAGAGTCTACACTCCATTCCAGAATTCCTGCCCTGTACATTTAGGCACCCTGTCTCCTGAGGCTCCTTCTGTCTGTCGTGGTCTCTTGGTCTTTCCTTCTTTTAGATGACCTGAAGAGTTTGAGGAGGGCGGCCCCTGTAGCTTGTAGAAGGTCCCTCCACTTGGATTGGTGTGAGGTGTTCTTTTCTTTTCTCACAGTGACACTGGGGTTGGGAGTTGGGAGAAAGTTGTCAGAGGACAGATGGCCTTCTAATCACCTTCTGTGAAGGGTCTGTACTGTAGACTTGTCCTGTTGCTGTTGATGTTGACCGTTCTCACCTGGCTGAGGTGTGTTTGTGGGGCTTCTCCCCTCTTCACATGGTCCTCTCAGGGAGGAAGTCATGTATGTAGCCCATGGTTAAAGACTAAGGAGTTGTACTTTATATCCTGGAGCTGGAGTGTTTATGTAAATTACTTGAAATTCTCCTGCAGGGAGATTTGTCTTCTTCTGCACTTAGGTAGCTATTCAATCCATCGTTTATATCAGTATAGACTCAGAGATGTTTTGCATTTTTAGTTAAACCCAGCACTCCTCTATTTTCTTGGTCCGACTGTCCCAGCTTTGATCTTGAGAGTCTTCCAGGTGGCTGCTGGGAGGTTCTGACACTCTTGTGATTGTGGACATCATTTTGCTCCATTCTTTCCAAGCACTTTCTTCTGTTCTTTGAGTTCCTCTTAGGGGCTTCCTACCCTCATCTGGGGGTCAGCCCATTCTCCAAGATGCCCCATGGCCTATGGTGAAGAATGGAACTAAGTGGATATTACTGATCCTGAGTCCTCTCAGCTGGCAGAGCAAGGAAATACGTGTGTGCATTCTAACTTCTGCAGCATGCATACTTACGTACAGAGAGTTCTGTGTACAGCCATCCGGATTAGAATTAAGCTGAACGTGATGGTGTCTGCAGCCCTAGCCTATTCCCACATGGAACATTCCAGTCTCCTGCTTTGCTTACCTGGGAACTCCTGCTCCAGCCCAGGGGTGAGACCTGATGGAAGGCTCCATATGCTGATGGCTTCATCCCAGGGTCTACCCTCACCCCTGTGGGGATGGACAGTGGCCGCTGCAGTCAGAGCGCGCATGGAGTTCAGTTTTCCTTCATTTCACACTCTCCATTCATTTCTGACGTTAACTCACGTTGGCTCCTCTGCCCTCACCAGCCTTCACGGAGGTTGTTTCATACCCAGTTATACGGTTAGTCCTCTGGACATCCCAGAGCCTCCTAAATACTCTGGTAAAATTTGCATACTTGATTCGTGCTGTAAAGTTCTTTGAGTTTTGACAAGTGATTAATGTCTTGAGTTCTCCATTATAATATACAGAATCATCATTTCACTGCCTTAAAACATTCCCTGTGCGTTAGCTATTCAACTTCTTTTATTCTGAACGTCTGGCAGACATGCTCTTTTCACTGTCTTTGTCTTCAGAAATTTACCTTTTCTAGAATGTCATATAATTGGAATCACATTATGCATTGTTTTTTTTTTTCAAATGGACTTTTTTTTTTTTTAACCTAGCAGGTGCACTTAAGATTCATTCATGTTTTTTGGTAGCTTGATGGCTGATTTCTTATCACTGAGTAACATTCCATTACGTGAATGTGCCAGTTTCTTTACAACTCACCTAGTAGATTTATCTTCTGCTTACAATTTCTGCGAAGTATGAATGAATGCTGCTGTTTGAGGCTGTAAGATTCCCAAATAATCTTGGTACAGGAATTCTTAGCAGTGGTGATGACCGCTGCATTGTGGGCGGAGGCTGTGTTTAGCTATTTACTTTATTCTTTGTGTTACTGGAGGAATGAACCAGTGTTGATTCTGTGCACAGTAGGCAAACGTTCTGCCATTAAGTTACACCCCCAGTCCCTTCTGACACAGGGTCTCACTCTGTTTCTCAAGCTGGCTTTACATTTGTTCTCTGCCTGCCTCCACGTCCCAAGTAGCTTGGGTTATCATTGTGCCTGGCTCTATTTAGTGTTTTAAGAGAAAACCAAATGACCTCCCACTTCATGTTCTTCCATCAGCAGTGAGTGGGAGTCAGTATTGCTCTGTATCCTCAGACGCCATCGGTGCTGTAGGTGATCTGGATGTTGGTTGATCCAGTGTCTATCCTTGTGTGTCTCCTGGCCTTTAGTTCTTTCCTTCATTCCCTAATAAAACACGATGGTGAACATTTTTCGGTATGTTTATTGCCATCTGTACACCTTCTTTGCTGTGGTGTCACTTCAGATCTGTAGCCCATTTTTAAATATCGAGTTGTTTTCCTGTTGTTGCCTTTTAAGAATTCTTAGCATATTTTGACTACTAAGTCCGTCACATATTTCTGTAGCGTATTTTCACTTCTTTGTTTATCTTAACAATGTTCTTCAAGGAACAGAAGTTTCTAATTGTAATAATATTCAAGTTGTCCATTTTGGAATTTTTTAGTGCTGTATCTGAAAATTCATTGTCAAGCCCAAGTTCTTTATGGCTTTATTACTTTCTAGAAGTTTCATAATTTTGAATTTCATGTTTAGACCTGAATCTTTTCCAAGTTATTTTTTGTGAAAGGCAGAATGCCCATGTCTAGGTTCACTCTTTTCTTTTGCAAATGGATATACATTTGATTTGGTGCCATTTGTTGAAAACCACTGTCCTTTCTCCATTGTGTTGCCCTTACTCCATTGCCAGAGATCACTTTCCTGCAATGATGAAGGTCTGTTCTGGGTTTGAATTCTGTTCTTTCCCCCTTTTTTGTTAGCAAATACACACACACATGCATACACACACACATGCATGCACATACACACAATCCACAATGGTTACATTAAGCTTGAGAATTTTGTGCACATATATACTGTGCCAGCTTCACATTCCCTTCCCCACTCCCCTTTTCACCCTCCCTCATACCCCTTGACTCCCGACATCTCACCCCATAGACTCTATTATTTATTTATATTCTGCATTTCTCATATTAGAGGTACGGTGTGGTATTTAACCTTCGGGGTTTGACTTACTTCACTAAGCACAATGATCTCAAGTTGTGCTCGTTTATCTGCAAATGGTTCAAATCTACCTGTCTTTATGACAGAGTAGTACTCCATCATGTACATGTTCCACATTTTTTTGAATCCTTTGTTGTACTGATGGGCATTTTGTTGCTCTTATATATCAGTTTTTCACCCATATCACATTATCTCGTATACTGTAGCTTTATATTACATTTTAGAATCAGATAGCGGGAGTTCTCCAATTTTGTTCTTATTTTTCAGTATTACTTTGGCTAGTCTAGGTCATTTCTCTTCTCAGATAAAGTTAGAACTGGCTTGACAGTATTTACAACATAGCTTGCTAGAATTCTCTCTCTCTCTCTCTCTCTCTCTCTCTGTCTCTCTCTCTCTCTCTCTCTCTCTCTCTCTCTCTCTCTCTCTCTCTCTGTGTGTGTGTGTGTGTGTGTGTGTGTGTGTGTGTGTGTGTTACTGGAGAGCAAGCCCAAGGCCTTCACACTGAGCCATATCCTAGCCCATTTTTGAGACAAGGTTGTGCTAAATCACTAAGTTGCTCAGATTAGGTTCAAATTTGTGACTCTTCTGCCTCAGCTTCCTAGAGAACTAGGATTACAGGCCTGTGCCCCCAGGCTTGGCTCTTGTTGGAATTTTGATTGGGATTACATTGAACCTGGAGATCAAGTTAGAAAGAGTGGCATCTTGTAGCTGCTGAATGTTTTAATTCACAAACACAGAATCTCCATTCACTTAGATCTTCTTTAATTTGTCAGAGTTTTGCCATGTTCCACATAGAGATCCTGTATTTTTATTAGATTTGGATGTAAGTGTTTTATATTTTGGGTGCTCTTGTGAGCACTGTTGCTTTAAAATGTCGTATTCTAGTTCTTCTTGCTGGTGTGTGAGAAAGTAACTGGCTTGTAGATTAACCTTGTATCCTGTGACCTTGCTGAATGTGTTTATTAGTTCCAGGAATAGATTATTTTCTGCTTCCATTCCTCAGTGTTTTTCTGCATAGAAAAAAATCTTGTCATATGTAGGAGAAAGTCATTTTATGTATTCCTTCCCGATTTCTGTAGCTTTTTTCCTTTCTTGTGTTTGTGCACTAGCTAGACTTCCACAGAGGTGTGGTACTTCAGATTTTAAGAGGGGGGCTTCAATTTATCACCGTGAGGGATGATGCTAGTTAGCTGCAGGTGTGTATGCATGTTCTTTGTCAAGCTGAGGACTCTTCCTTTTGGATGTTGTCAGATGCTTTTTATGCATCAATTATTATGTCCATATTTTTTCATTAGCCTACAGATGCAGTAGGTCACACCAACTCATTTCCGGGCATTGAACCAGCTTGGCATATCTGTAGCGTCTGATTTTCTCTTTATACATTGTTGGCATTGCTTTGCTAATATCTTATTGAAGACTTTGCTTTTTTTCATGAGAAAGATGTGTTTGTGGTTTTGTTTTCTCATCAGTCTTTCCGTGATTTTGGTATAGGGGTAATGCCAGGCTCATAGGATGAGGTAGGAAGTGTTCCTGTCATTCTGTTTTCAAGAACAGATTGGGGAGAAGTGGTATCATTTCCTCCATACATGTTCCCTATAATTCACTTGGCCCTAGTACATTCTCTTTGAGAAGGTTATTAAGTATTGATTCAATTTATCTAATAGCTATAGGCCTGTTCTGATGATGTATTTCCCCATGTGTGTATTTTGGAAGTTTGTGTCTTCCAAGGAATTGGTCCATGTTGACTTAGCTATCAACTCAATGGGTAGAGAGTTGTTCAGAGCATTTCATTATCCTTTTAGTGCTCATCTGATCAATAGCGATGACCCCTCTTTTATTTCTAATATTGACATTTATGTCTTTTATTTTTACCCCTGGCTGAGAACTGTTGTCAAAATAAGCATTTGAGCGTCTTCCTGGAGCAGCTTTGGAGGAAGATTTGGGGGCGTAAGGTACCCAGGAGATATGGATATAAGGTGGCAATTGGATTTCTTTTTGTTACTTGTTTTCAAACATTTCCAACCAATGTGCCCTCTGGCCATTTGTGACTGCTAGTATGTAGGATATGAAAATACAAAGCCACTGTCGTTGATTTGGAAGAGAAGAGGACGTGCTAGGCTCCTGCCTGCTTGGTCCTCACTACCCTGGCTCAGGGCAGCCCCCAGGGGAGCACTGAGGTCACAAAGCTGCATGTCTCCCTGTTGAATGGGCTCATAAAGTGATTTGGATGGTGCTTGGCATTTATGCAAATTGGATGGAGGTTGGTGGCTAGTATTATTTTTGCTGGTTTGTCTCTATCATTCCAAAGCATCCATCAATGGGCAAGGTTGCCATCCTTGTGATCAGAGATTCCCTGTTGCTGAGAATCCAGGAAGAAAGTGGCTGCTCAAGGGTCAGTGTGCTGCGGGGGTGAACAGTCAGAACTGTATGGCTAGGCTGTCACCAAGAGCCCTCAGGTCCTCTTCGGAGTTTGGAGATGTAGCATTTAGGCCCCAAGACCTTTATCCCCAGGCATGAACAGCCTGCCAGCCCTACCTGTGCCTTCCTGTTGAAAATCTAGGCATCCTGTGATCACGCTTTCACGGGATTGTGATCTGTGTCCATTTCTCATGTTGGTTATCTGCTTTCTAAGGCTCAGCTCTGACCAATGGGGGACTGAACCTGCATAGCCCGGTGAAGAGGAAGCTGGAGGCAGAGAAGGACTATGTCTTTGACAAGAGGCTCAGGTACAGCGTCCGCCAGAATGAAAGCAACTGTCGGTTTCGCGACATTGTAGTGCGAAAGGAAGAGGGATTCACGCACATCCTGCTGTCCAGCCAGACCTCAGACAACAACGCACTGACGCCCGAGGTAAAGGATGCGGCCGGAGGGGAGGGAGGGCTGCGGAAGGCCATGGCTGCAGGCCTCTGCACCTGTCCTTGCACATTCTGCACTCTCTTTCCATAGCAGCAGAAGAACACAAGGGTTAGCCACAGTTGTTAGGGACACAGCGAGGGCAGCTGCTCACCAATAGGATGGCCACCATTGCTGGTGGGTCCAACACACTCAGAGAGGCAGTGCGGTTGAGGGGGTGGGAAGCACAGACTTCTTGAACTTGTGATCACAGGTAGCATCTTCACGATTTCCCTAGCTGTGCGTCTTTTGTGGGATTGAAGGCACAGTAGTCTAAACTAATTAGCTAAATCTGAGGTAGGCTTGTTGTCCAGCACCCTTGAGCGTATGAGGCTGGTGGCTGCTGGTGGGTCACGCCTCCCAGCATGAAGCTTTGGGGAACTCTCCTTCTCTGCCTTCAGCTGAAGCATCCCCGGGTTCTCTGCTATGTAGACTTCTGTGTAGGATGCTGAGGGGTCCAGAGCACGGGCTTTGCTTGCATGTTCACACACCTGGTAACTGTGTTATTTTAAGCTCATCATGACACATCCACACGAACCCAGTTCTTCTTGGATTTTTTTCTCACTTCACTACATCTTAAAAGCATGCTGCAAAAAGGCTCAGCATTTTCTTTCAATGAATAGAGTAAAGGTGACATCTCCTGGTTCACTCTGTCTTTTGGAAAGGCTCTGTGTTAGCTCATTACCACTCACCCGAGAAGCTGTGCTGGGCTCAGTTGATGCTTGGCCTCTGGGTCCCTCACCCGCTGAGCCATGGGCATGGGTAATTAGAGCTTCCATTCCTAATCAGCACTCACCTGTTATAGAATGGGAAGAGTGGAGAAAAAGCTATCCATCCTGTAATTTCAGCTGCCTTCACCAAAGTGGATTGACTGTGTGGGTGAGCCAGCCAACTAGATAAGGTGGCCCTGAAAGAAAGATCCGGAGGAAATCACGAGGTGGTGTTAGAAAAAGTGTGCACACTTTGGAGTCTAGCAGGCTGGGGCTCACACCTAACCACTTCTTTTACTTTGGGAAGTTACCATGCCTTTCTAAGCTTCCTCAGCTATGGGAATGATGGCATCTTCCTTGTGAGATCAGAAGTGGTGCATGCACAGAGGTTCCCAGAGTACTTGGCACACAAGAGGTAATCAGTAAGTGCTCCTGTCATTGTTGAGGTGGAATAGGGTTTGTTTAATTGCCAGCAGCAGACCCATGTTTCTTGTTAATGGCAAAACTGGAAGAAGACCACTTGCTTGGTCATAATGGGACTTCTGTGTTCTATTTGTACATATGTCATTGGTTGGACCAGCCACACAGGTGGAAATTCATATGTTACTGGATGTGTTAACTAGATTTTGAGGCCAGCGGGTATGTGGTGTTTCTCACCTGGAATAGAGCAGAGAGCAGTGAGGTGAACAGAACTGCCAGCAATGGAGGGTGCATGGCCTTGGGAGGGAGAGCTTGTCCACTGCTGTCTCAGGCCTCCTCTCTTGGGTCCCTCCAGTGCTCTGTGCCTCACCCACTCCCACCCCCACCCACACCCCCTCCCACAGGCAGAAGAGAGCTACGTGAAGACTCCCACCGTACCCTCCTGTTATGTCCCCCACCTGAGCCTGTTGACTCGGAGGAATTGCTTTGCTTCTATTTTTATCCTAACCACTGATGTCCAAACTCCTGGTCCATCTTGTCGGGACCATTGTATCAGCTGACACATGTCTACCCTCCTCTTCTCTTTCTGCCTTGGAATTCATTCTTCACAAGGTAAACAGGATGAGCTGCTGGAAATGCAACTTCAACCACCTCCCCGCCTCACCCATCACTACCACCACACACACACCAAATGTGCCAATGGCTTCTGATCACTCTGGTTAGCAATCGCTGTGACCTTAAGGCTGGCGCAGTCTGATCTCATCTCATATCTCACATCACGCTCTTCCTCTCCTCTGTGCTCCAATCTCTGACTTTCTTGTAGTACCTCCCACAGGGCCTTTGCATATTCCCACCCTTATGACTGGAACAGCCTTCTCTTCCACCTTGCTTCACTGTCTCTAGCTCTTCAGGCATCTGCTTGTTGTTCATTCTGCAGAAAGTCTCTTCTTCCCATTCTGAGGTCATCTCTCTCTCTCTTCCCATTGGTTGCCTCTCTTGGAGCCTGTCACAGATGTCAACACACACATATTTGCGTGGTATTATATTAAATGTATGATTCTCTCCCCATCAGACTGTAAGCCTCCCCAGAGGGCAAAGAATGTGCCTTGTCTCTGTTATAGTTTAGATCTCAAGTGTCTTCCCACAGTCTCATGTGTTCCAAGGTGGGGCTTTGGGGAAGAGATTGGACCATGGGGCATGCATCCACTGACGAGTCTGCAGCTGAATGTGTGCCTCAGAGGTGGAGGCTGGTTGGGAGCAGGTCACTGGGGACGTGACCTGGAAGGGTAGACTTTTACCTCCGGTTCTTCCCTTCTCTCCAGCTTCCAGCTGCCGTGGGTTGGCAGCTGTCCTTCACCGTGCCATTTCTGCCTTGAAGCCATCCACAATAGGCTGAAACTGTGAGACAAAAATAACATGTCTTTCTTTAAGTTGTGGTTGTCAGGTAACTTGTCCCAGCAATGGGAAAGTGACTAATTCACTTCGAATTCAACAGGCATTGGTTCGGTTCCATCATGTGGAAGGTTCTGAATCATGTGCTTCAAGGGATCTAAGGACATGCAGAGTAACCCAGTGATTCTCAAAGGTCTGTAGTAGTGATCGATTGCTGTGTAACAAATTGCCCTAAATAACAAGCATTTACTATCCCACAGTCTCTGGGGGGTTGGGGGGGAGGGAGGAATTC
The DNA here is from genome assembly GCA_004027205.1 of Ctenodactylus gundi. Lineage (NCBI taxonomy): Eukaryota > Metazoa > Chordata > Mammalia > Rodentia > Ctenodactylidae > Ctenodactylus > Ctenodactylus gundi. Next base: position 43,338 of record PVKB01002259.1, read on the forward strand.
AGGCAGGCTTAGCTGGTGCCTCTGGCTCAGCTCCTGCGGTTCAGTTGTTGGGGACTGTGTTCTCATTGGAGGCCCAGTCAATGGATGGAGGGCCCACATCAGTGGTCACCTATGTGGATGGATATATGTAGGCTTCAGTCCTCACTGGCCAGAGATATCTAGTCTCTGCCACATGGGCCTCAGGATTACCCATAACTTGGTGGTCTGCTTGTTCCAGAATGAGAGCTTGGAGAAAGAGAGAAAGCAGGAGAAGACGCCCAGCCTGAAGCTCTAGTCTCTCTGTTCCCTGACTTCTTCTCCATGGTGGCGTCCCGTCCCTTTGGCATCCTCTGTTGGTCATGAGCTCCAGTCCTCAGTAATGAGTGGATAGAGGGTGTACCAGGCAGGGGCCGCTGAGGCTCATGCCAGGTGGCTGCCGCAGGAGTCTCCAGGAGATAGGAGGCAGAGAGGTGAGGATGCGCTGTTCCATAGGGGCTTGTCAGAGGCAGCACAGTGAGAGCGTTCAGCGTGTCAGGAGAAAAGCCATGAGCATCTAGTAGGGACGTTGGGGGACCCCTCATGAAGGTGGTTGCTTTTGAGATGGGCCCAAGGTGCACAGAGGGACCCTGGTTCTACTCCCCTGGCCCGCCCAGGTTGAATGCATTTGGCATTCAGGCTCCAAAGGGAGGGCAGATCAGAAGCTGTGCAGGGGTAGCTGCTGCTCTCTAGCAGACGCGAACAGCAGCAGTATGGAGCAAGGGCAGCGAATATAAAGGACACATTTGGGACCTCAGACTGCAAACTGGCCTGCCACCACTTGTTTGTCACACAGTGGAGCCTCTAAAGGGGGCTGATCTGTTACAGGCCGGCGGGTGACCTTTGAGAAGCATACCCCGCCTGCTCAGTATGCTCTGTGGATGGAAGCAGAAGATTGTGTGTGTAGGGGGTAAATTGTAGAACATCATACTTCAGACAGGCATAGGTTGGAGGGAGAAGATGGGTACATTGTTACACTATCAAATTTGAGGTCTTTCAAGTGGTGAAACCCTACCCATGTGTCCAGTTTAGCTTCCAGACACCCAAATAGAAAAGGGAACGGTACTAACTTCATGTAATTTTTTTAAATGAAGGAAAAAATATAATCTGTGTGGATTTGCATTCAGTGTAGCTCATAAGGAAGGCTGCTGCTTTGCCTGCCTTTGTGTTCTCTCCCTAATCTGTAAATTCTCTGCATCTCCCGTGAAATTGTGGCTCACCTCTTTGCTTCAGGCTTTCCTTTATCTGCCTCTCTAAGAGACAGAGTTCACGGAGAGATGAGTGTGTCTATCTCTGGAGGCAGATGGATTAAAAGGACACACAAGTAAGTGGCCTGTTCATATTTTGGCGTTCAAACTGGACATCTGTGGTTCATACCCTGCTAGCAAGGCATGTGCCTCTCTCTCCTTCCAATCTGGAGAGTCTGAGTTCAAATAATACCAGGTCCTCTCTCTTCCACTAAAATACATCCATTTGTTTAAGTCATCCTACAGAAGGGAGTAGTAGGAAATGAAGAGGATGGGGTGGTGACATTGGATTTGCAGGACTGTCCTTTGCTGGACTGTCCCTTGCTGCTGATGTGGCCTTGAGCAACTTTCTTCCCCTCTCCAAGTCTTCACTGTGTCACTTGTGAGATTGGGATGTTGTCTTAGTTACATTTTTGTTGCTGGGACAGAATATCTGACAACCACAATTCAAGGGAGGAAAGGTTTATTTTTGCTCACAGCTTCAGAAAGTCACAGTCCTTCCCCAGGTGGGCAGCTGGCAATAGTCGAAGCACATGGCAGAGGCTGGAGAGCTGCTCAGGCATGACTGCTCAGGCAGTCAGAAGGCTAGGAGAGGAGACAAAGAGTTGATCTCTGGAGACTAAGGCAAGGCAAGGCTAGAGCTTGCAAGAAGAAGCTATAACAATATTTCTTCTTCCTTCCTTTTTTATTAGTTTAAGCTGACAGTTGGACTGCCCACCCCCAGCTTGGGTGCCCGCCCCTCCCTTACTTCCTGGATCACAAATCAGTAGCACACACTTGAGAGCTCTGCCCTGGGTGCTTCCCAATCTCAAAAAGTTGATAGGATCACTGTAGGTCAAACCCCAAGTACACACCCTCTGCAGCTAGGCCTCACATCCCAACAGCACACAGTTCCACAGATATCCCACTATATCCAAATGTATGAGGCTCTTGGAGAATGGTCCAGATCCAAACCATAACAGAAGCCATTCCCTACCTTGCAGAATTTTATTGGGAATATAATATTATGTTGCAATTACCTAATGCAATATGTGGTGCTTAATGTATTAGGATCTTTTAAAAAGTGTAATTTAAAAATAATGATCTCAGAATACCCCCTCCTGGACTCAACTACTTGACCATGCCTACTGAATGATAAGCAATATCTGCAAAATCTGTTCACATACTGTCTCCTGCGTTAGACTCTGAGCTCTGTCCATACTTTATTTCCTATTGGTGGTTTATTCACCTATTTTTCTTCTTCCCTAAGTCATATTTTATTGAGTGATTGAGATTTTTTATCCCTCCCTTATTTGTTATAATTCTTGTGTTTTAAAACTCAACACACAGAGCAAAATGAATCCGTCCTCCCCTCCCAACCACTCTTGAGCAGATAGCTTTGACATGGCGCTCGTCTCCTGTCCTCCCTCTCATCTGATCTGGTGTTACTGCTGGGTATGAGGTCCTACATTCCACGCCCCTCCAACCTCATTTTATTCTATACTGTTACGATTTTTACATTCAGGTTTTTTTTTTTTAGCATTGAATTAACAACACCCCCTTCAGTTTCTTTGCTGTGTACCTCTTGCACATCGTTTTCTCTTTCTGAATATTGTTTTCTTGAAGTACATCCATTTAAAAATTTTTTTCTGAAGGCCTAAGAGTGGTAACTTTCTTGTGTGGAAAATGCTTAATTTTTACTCTTGCCTTTGAATGATAGTTTAGCTTGGTAGAGAATTCTTGTGACAGATGTTTTTCTCAACTCTGTAAAAATTATATTCTGTTACCTCTGGCATTTATTTCTTCTATTTAGAATTATGCCTCCAGCCAAGTGTTTGCAATTTCAAGGTAAGATTTCTTTTGTCTCTGGGTCTATTTTATTTGCTTACTAATTTAGTCATTTATTAATTATATTTTATTAGCTCCAATTAGTTTCACATTGTATCAGGTTTGGACATAATGTTCATTCATTTTATGAATATGTGTAAGTATTCAGTGTAAATAATTATATATAATGTATTTTGATCATATCTATACCCATTACCCTCCTCGACACCTTCTTCCCCTTATTTCCTTGCCCTTGTCTCATAATAATCTCCCCTTACTTTCATGTCAACTCTTTTAACTTCTGCATATTATGGCTTATTTCATTTAACATGAACATCTCCAGTTCTATTTCCTGAGAATGACATAATTTTACTCTTTAAAGCTGAGTAGTACTTCACTGTGTAGGTATATCACATTTTTTGTTGATAGGCACTTAGGCTGGTTCCATATATACTGATGCGTTTAGTTGCAAAGCAGCTAACCTTGTACTAAGCTGACTTGAACTCCTTCAGGTAGCTACCAGTGAGTGTTACTGCTTTATCAAAAGTTGGCTATTTTTAGATTTTTGAAGAACTTCCATACTGATTTCTGTAGGAGCCGTACTGATGTACATTCCCACCAGCTGTGTAGAGAGCCCCTTTTCCCCTGCATCTGCACCAGAATTTACTGTTCCTTGTATTCTTGATAATAGCTACTCGCAGAAAGCCATCTCAATGTAGTTTTGATTTGTGTTTACATAATGGCCAAAGATACTGAACATGTTTTCATATAATTATTGCCTATCTGTACTTCTTATCCTGAGAAGAATATATTCATTTGCCTATTTGTTGATGGGACTATTTGATATTTAGTGATTGTTTTTTATTTTTCTGTATATTCTAGATATTACTCCTCCTTTGGAAGAATAGCTGGCAAATTTTTCCTTAGGATGTCTTTTTTCCCCCACATTTTATTGATATGTATATGTGCAAAATTCAAGGTTTACAATGGAGTTGAGCATTTTGTGCACATACATATCTTGTTGAGGTGACAAGGGCTTTCCCACTCTCCTTTTGTCCCTCTCCCTACCCACCCCTCCCTTCCTCCTCCCCCACCCTACTCCCCTCTTTCACTTTGTCTTTCATCTTAAGTTCCATAGGTGTTGTGATCTGGGTTTCTCATATCAGAGAGACCATTCGATGTTTCACCTTCTGCTTCTGACTCACTTCACTAAGCATGATGTTCTCAAGTTTCTTCCATTTGCTTGCAAAAGCCCCCATGCTGTTGGACTTTATTGATGCATAGTATTCCATTGTGTATAAATACCACAGTTTGTGTATTCACTGGTCTGTTGATGGGTATTTTGGTGACTTCCATATTTTAGCTATTGTTAGTTGTGCTGCTATAAACATGGGTATACATATATCTCTACTGAAACTGATATATAGGATGTCTTTAAGTGTGTTTATTGTTTCCCTTACTATACAGAAACTTTCAAAATTTGGTGCAGTCCCATTTATTTGTTATTGTTTTTGTTTTTCTATTGGTGTCCAATTTAGTAAGTCTTTACCTATACCTATGGTTTCCATGGTTCTTAAATGTACCCTTTGGAAGTGTCTCATCTTGTGCTAGGTTTTTGATCCATTTTGAGTTGATTTTATACAGAGTGAGAAATAGGGCTCTAGTTTTAGTCTTCTACCAGCGAATGTTTAATTTTGCAATACCATTTGGTAAAAAGACTATTTTTTTCAAACATATATCTTTGTCTCCTTTGTCTAGAATCTGATGGCTTTATTCTTGTAGGTTTATTTCTGAGTCTGCTCTTCTATTCATTGATTTCTGTGTTTGTTTTGGGCTCAGTACCATTCTTTTTTGCCACTCTGGATTTGTTGTATAACTTGAAATAAAGTATTGTGATAACCTCCAGCCTTATTATTATTATTTTGCTTAAGATTGCTTTGGCTACTTTGGAATTATTTTGTATTTCTAAATCGATTTTTAGAGTTTTTTTTCTAGTTCTCTGAACAATGTCATTGGAATTTTGCTGGGAATATCACTGACTATATATTAATCAATTAATTTTGTAATATAGCCATTTGACAATATTAATTCCGGTGATGCATGAACATTGGAAGTCCTTTCATCATCTGGTATCTTCTTCAATTTCTTCCTTTAGTGCTCTGTAATTTTCATCATCCCTGGGTATTTTAACTGTTGATGCTCTTGTAAATTGGACTGTTTTTCTCATTTCCTCCTCAGTAAGTCCATTATTAGCAGATAGGAAAGCCACTGATTTTTAAAATGTTGATTTGACATCCTGCTACTTTTTTCAATGTGTGGAGTCCAGGTGGAGTCTTAGGGTCCTCTAAGCATAGGAATGCATCCTTTGCAAGTAAGAATAACTTGGCTTATTCCTTTCCTATTTGTATCTTATTTCTTTCTCTTTCTTTAGCTAAAATTTCCAGTTGCTTTGGCTAATTTTTTTTTTTTTGAGACAGGGTCTCACTTTGTAGTCAAGGCAGGTCCTGAAGTCACAATGGAAACCAGGCTGGCCTCAAAACTCATGGCAATCCTACTGCCTCAGCCTCCTGCCTCATCCTCCTGCCCAGCTTTTGGCTAAATTTTTAAGAACTATGTTGATAGAAGTGGTGAGAGTAGACATTCTTGTCTCACTTTTGATATTCGAGAAAATGCTTCCTTTTTTTACATTCAGAATGATGTTGGCTATGTGCTATGTGTCATATATAGCTTTTATGATGTTGAGGTGTGATTTTTATTATCTGGTTTCTTCAGGTCATGTTATCTAAGGGATATTAAATTTTATCAAAGGCTTTTTCTTAAAAAACAATCATTGACATGATCATGTGATTTAAAAAATCTTTGATTCTATTTATACGATATATTATATTTATTAATTTATGTATATTGAACCATCCTTGAATACCTGGTATGAAATCAGCTTGATAATAGTGTTATGATCTTTTTATGTGTGGTTGAATTCAGCTTACATTTATTTCATAAGGATTTTCACATCCATGTTCATCAAAGATATTGTTCTATAGTTTTCTTTTTGTTGTATCATTCCCGTGTTGGTATCAGATTGATTTTGGCCTTGTAGAATGAGTTTTGAAGTGTTCCTTTTCTTTCTGTTTAATGGAATGGTTTAAGGTGTCTCTGGGTATGTTTAAATTTTTGTTTTTCTTTTGGTAGTATACATGAAGTTTAAAATTAGGAGGTCCATGCATTTTTTTTTGTGATTTTTTTTTTTGCTTAGCTTTTTGTTGTAGTGCTTGAATTTCAGAATTCAAGTCTACATTTGACAAATACCCATTCCCCAAAGTTATGCATGTCCTATTTTCCAGAACCTATGAATATGTTAGGCTCCATGACAGAGAATTAGGGTTTCAGAAGGAATTAAGGCTGCTAGTCAGTGAATTTAAGATGAAAAGATTATTTTGGAATATCTGGATGGGCCCAGGTGCCATCACAGGTTCCTTCAGTGTGGAAGAGGGAGGTGAAGAGTTGGTGTTTGGGTAATGCAAAGTTGGAAAGCAAGGACTCAGCTGAACATTATTGCTTGCTTTAAAGATGGAGGGAGGAGCCTTGAGCTGAGAAGCACAGGTAGCCTCTAGAAACTGGAAGAAGTGTGGAGCTGGGTTCTCTCTGAGAGCCTGTGAATGGGAAAGTGGCCTGTAGCACAGACTCCTCTCTCTTTTTAGATATCGCTTCTCTCCTTTCTCTGTGACCTCCAGAGGGAAGTCCCACAGCACCCACTTGAAACCTCCTTCTCGTGCTCATCTTGGCTCTCTTGTTCATATTTTTTCATCTCTGTTTCTGTGTTCTAGATTCAGAACAGTTGCTCCAGGCCTTTCACCTCATGTACTTGTCCTTTAGGTCCATTTGATCTGTGGTGAACCTCAACAGATATTCATAATTTTGTTTTTCATTATGAGAACTTTCCCTCCCTTAAATCTGATTTTTCTGTATTCTCCTATTCATCTTTTGTTGTTCATATGTGCCCTTTCCTCGTTTGAATATTTTAAACATTGCCACATTCCAGTCCCTCTTAGATCAATATTACTTAAAATGGTCAGGCAATCCTGTGTGTTAAGCATGCTGAATTATATTTCCTCGAGTATTTTGGAATTTTTGATTGTGAGCTCACCTTCACAGGAAGTATTTCCACGTGCAACTTTTTATGCAGTCGACATTGCAGCTCCTCTCCTGAGTACTTTTATATTCATTTTGATCTCAGGGATATCACTAGCTCATGTCCAATGTCCATGTTAATTTTTTAAGCTTTGGGATTTCTCTCCTATGTGACATGATAACTCAAATCTGTGAATAGAACAGGCTTGGAGTTCTGTGTTCTCGTGGGATATTTTTCCAACAGAGCAAACAAATTGTTTGAGCAGGTTGTTCTGACTGTGGTGTGGAGAAAAGGTAGGGGTGGGACAGTACTAGTGAGTGGTAAAGTGGATTCGAGCACAGGCTTCCTGTCTTCATGGCTTGTGCTCTTACAGCTGCCTGCCATGCTGCTGTGGGTCATCCCAGATGCCCAAGAGAAATTGTGAAAGCTAGGGCCAGTGGTACAGGCCTGTAATCACAACACTGAGAGGCCGAGACAGGAGGATCTCATATTTGAGTCCAGCCTGGGCACTTAGCAACTTGGTGAGACCCCACCACAAAATCAGAATAAATGGGCTGAGTGTATAGCTCAGTGTAAAGGCCCTGGGCCCAATCTCAGGTATCACAAGGTGGGTGGGAATTGTGGAGGCAGGATGGAGGGTGTCTGCTGCATGAGCGTGATTGGAAGGACTCAAGAGAGTGCAAAGGCTGTAGGGGTCAGTGGCTCCTCCAGTGCGCAGACCCTGAGGGGCTGGTGGATGCTTTGGCCTTTGTACCCAGCATGTGTGTGACAGGAGGCCAGCTTCGGATTGTGGCTCTCTTGCAATCTGTGCAGTCTAGGAAGAGAGAGGAACCTGCCGACCTCTGTACACAGCAGAACTTAGACCCGGTTGCTTCCTCGTCAGAGTACTATTCCATAGAGAGCTTTTCAGGGGCAACTTTGCCTGTGTTGAAGGCTTCTGGATATGAGAAAGCAGCCTGGCCTGTTTTCCTCCGAGGCTGAGGATAAAGATTGAGAGTTGTTATGGAATGAAATGGGCAATTGGGTGTCCCCTGTGTACTACACACTGTACTAGGCTCCAAGAATATGGTGAGAGATGAGAGAGAAATATCATTTTTGTCATTATTAAAATGACAGTCTACTAGTGGCATATAAGTAAAACATCCTCTTTAGTGGCACAAAGAGAAGGCACAACATGTTCTTTCTCTGGAATTCACCGTAACTCCCAGCAATGAACCTGCAGGTACCTCTGTTCTTTTGTTTGTTCATCAGCGTAGTCCTTGAAAGGGGTGATCCCTTACTTATACAGATGACTGTCAGGTGTCAGCAGCGTGTCACAGGCCCAAGGGCAAGTACATGGCAGAGCCAGCAGTTAGACCTGGGCTTCTGACTCTAGTGGGTTTAGACCCAAATCCAGCCCTGATGCCAAAGCCCACTTGCCTGGGCCACCCACAGTCCATCTGTGTTCGTCAGGGATATTGGCCCATTATGTGAGGCCCGTAGGTGGTCTGAATGTGAGGTCTCTGCTGAGGTGAGGGTGGGCAAGAGTACCCTTAAGCTCAGGTGTCTTGAGAGGGGACATGTCGCTCACCTGGGCTGTGCTTGGCACTGTTTGTCCACACTGTGCACTGTGTGAAGGGCTCAACAAACACATGCTGGGAGGAGATTTGCAGATTTATAGTGACTGATCAACTCCTAGCCACGCTCCCAGATCTGAGCCAGTGACCCCCAGGCCTCCTTATTGGCTCTTCCATCTGCTTTGGAGATGGTGGTGGAAGGCTTTGCTTTCCGTAAGCCTTTCTCTCCTTGGTCTGGGTGTATGCTTGCTTTCAGAGGAAGCTTCCTGCTCAGGCGCAAGCCGCTGTGCTTGCCTCTACCCTCTGGGGTCAGGCCCCTGGCTGGCTCGTGGCCTGAAAACCCCAGTTACAGGGTTGATGCTGGCATCCCTCCAACTCATCTCTGCCTGCAGATCATGAAGGAGGTCCGGAGAGCACTGTGCAACGCGGCCACCGATGACAGCAAGCTGCTGCTCCTGAGCGCCGTGGGGAGCGTGTTCTGCAGCGGCCTGGATTATTCCTACCTAATTGGCCGGCTCTCTAGCGACCGGCGGAAGGAGAGTACTCGGATCGCAGAAGCCATCAGGTGAGCCCTGCTCCTCCTGGGACATGCTTGAGTGCTGCCAGGGATTACCACATTTAGCATCTAAAAATACACATCGTTCAGTCACATTTGAACTTCCCATAACAGAAGAGTATGTGTTCTCAGCGTACGTGTGCCCTGTGCAGTATGTGGGACGTACATTTTGAAGTTATTGGTGGACTAGCTGAAAATTTTAATTGGTCATCTTGTGTTTTATCTACAGTCCTAGTCCTGCTAAAATTAGGGATGCCTTGCCCTCTAGGTTAGACCCCACTTTTATTCGTTATTGCAGAGATTCTTTTCCTATTAAGGACACACTGTTCCTGCCTTCTATCTGATGGTGGAATCTCCGGTTGCCTGGGCATTTCTGTGTCTTGGAGGTGACATGACTGAACACTGGGGAGGCAGGGGCACACTGGGAAGCTGTGTTTTCATGCCTCTTGGGGTGAGAATATTTGTCCCCACTTTCTGCCTTTGGGGCACAGGTGAGTATCCTGAGGGTGATATCCAATGCCAACAATCAGTATGCTTTTGGGACACAGAAGACAATTATTTCTTCATTCTTTATAAATGTACCAAGAGCAATGGGGTTGATTTCTGTCCAGGGCCATTGAGCTGGCTGACAGCTGAAGGGGAGCTTTGTCACTGGTACACCTTGCTTTTGGGAATGGGTAGGAGTCACATGTGGTTCAGTTACCTCCTGGTCTCTTGAGCAGGAACCCATACCTTCTGTGACATCACAGGGCTCCAGGCTGCACATCAGGGATTTTCTGGGCCTCCAGCTTCACTGCTCCGTGGCTACCTCACTGCGAGGCCCGTTCCCATGTGGTACATGGGAGGACTCCCAAAAGTCAGTGCTGGGACACTCTTGTGTATAGAATTTCGAGTCCCTCTTCAGTGTGAAGCATCCATGGGTGTCTCAGCTCCAGAGAACCTTGCGTTCCTGTTATAGAATACTTTCCAGAAAGGCAGGAGAACCTGGCAGTGCTACTGCAAAAGCATTGGGGTTTCATGCTGCAGCCCAGCCCTAGCTATGCCCCTAGTGGTGGTGTATTTTCTGCTTGATTTCAGCTGAGCCTTCTCCTTCTTGGCCTCTCCTCAGTCTAAGGGAGAAGCAGGATTCCCTGTAGGCGTCCCTCCTCACTTATGGGGCCATCAGAACCCATCCCAGAGAACTGTGTGCACACCACTTTAACCCAAGGAAAGCCTTCCTTCCAGTCTTACCTAGTTTATGAATTTCACTGGACATATTTGCTGGGTTTCCAGAGAAACCCGTTGACGTAGCCCCTGTTTTTCTCTCCCTGCACACACGGTTCAGCAGCATGCAAACCTCTTGTGGCATCCCAGAAGATATGTTCCCATCCTAATCTCTGGATCCTGTGAATGTGACCTTATTTGGAAAAAGGGTCTTTGCAGATGTGGTTATATTTAGAATCCCGCAATGAGATCACCCCAGTTAGAGTGGGCTCCAAATCCAGAGAGCTGCCCTTAAAGAGGACATGGTCAAGGAGGTGACATGATACAGAAGCTGGGACCAGCATGCCACAGCTGCCAGCCAAGGAGCACCCGGGGTGGCCGGCGTCGCCAGCAGATGCAGAGAGCCTGGAGCATCACCAGGAGAGGGGGAGCACCTGGAGCAGATCCTCCTTCCAAGGAGGAGGCCCCCACAAAAACCTGGATATCTGGCCTGTAGACCAATCAGAATAAGTTTCCACTGTTTTGAGCCACACTGTCTGTGGTTGTTGTGACAGCACCTCTGGGCAACCACTGCCTTCCTGAAGGAAATTGTTACAACTCAGAGTCCTGGTGTTCTGGTTTTTCCTCTCGACAGGACAGAGTCCATCTTAACCTTTGTCCTAGCATCTGGCAGGGCCACTCCTTCTGTGTGGCTGTCAGCTGGGTGGAGTCTGTGAACAGATTATGTCTGATATCATTGCAGGTCAGTCATAGGAGAGCAGTGATAAGGCTTGTCCTGCATGGGGGCAGGGCTGTATGGAGCATATGGGAATAGAGACTTGTACCTGGGTCACTGTGGTCGTGGATCCTGAACAGAAACAGCGTCTTTCCTCTTTGTTCTGCAACTTTTCACAGCCAGAGAGAGCAGCAGTGTCTCTAGGTCAGTCTCTGTGTCTATTTCTGAGAACAAGCAAAGCCGAGGTTCATGACCTTTCCCCCTATCCCCAGTAGCTTCTACCTATTGGGAACATGAGAACCACAGCCATGTTCTTCTGGAGTATTTGGGACCAAATCAAGGGAGGAAGAATTATTAGAAGCAGGCAGGGATGAAACCATCAGTCCTGTGAGAAAGGAGTGGAGATGTGGCTGAGACTTCAGGCCCAAACTGACTTTTAATTTTCTCAGTGGAGGAAACCAGGGAACCCCATGTCAGAGGCTTGAGGAGCAGCTGGAGGCTGTAGTCGCATCTTAGCCCCATCTCTCAGGAGATACAGCTGGGGACAGTCAGCCGCTTGCCTTCTTGGTGGGCAGGTAGAACAGAGGGTGAGATGCCAGAGGGATTTCTTTCTGATTCTTCCTGGGGAACAGAAGTTGCTAATTTATGCACTGTCAGGGACACAGGAAGGAGAAAGGGGAATGTTCCCTGGGCCACTGTTTCCAGCTCTAATAGCAAGGAGAGGCGTGAGTGAGCACTTCCTAGACCCAGATGCCTGGAAGCACCCTTGGAGGGTCTGAGCGAATTCCTTGGGGGTGAGGCAGCACAGCAGCTGCTGCAGAGTTCCCTGTGGTTCAGATACGCAGCCAGGGCAGAGAAACGTGCCCAGTGCCCACCAGGGAGGTTGTGTGCGGAGGAGTGCGAGTGCTGAAACAGCGGCAGAGAGACCTTTATTCTTATGCAAGAGAAAAAAGTGATTGTAAGGAGAAGAGGGCAAAGAAGAAGACAGTTGAAGCCGAAGGCAGGTAAGAGCTTTGAGGGAGGACAAATGGAGGTGCTTGGCGCAGCTTTGTAGACAGCTCTTGTTCAGAGACAGGCAGGTGGACCCCAGGGAGGGCGGTCTTCCTCGGAGTCCACTCTTTACTTGGATATGAGACATCACAGTCGTGCACTTTGCAGAGACTGTCTTGTGATCCCCAGAGAAGCACCTGAGCAATGTGGCCAGCTGTGGAGTGGAGTTTGGTCACTGCTACGTGTCCTATTTCAGCTCCTGCGCAGTTCCCACGTGTATGAACATATTTATGGCCTGAGCAGTCTCTCATACAAGAAACCTGTTCATAATCCAGCAGGTCTGAAGCATGTTGGGGCTCAGAGCTGTCCCCGTGTTCTTGTGGCCTGCATGTCCTTGCAGTTCCCTCGGGACATGCTCTTTCAGCACTGACCACCAGGCCCGTATACCCGGAGCTGTGCTCCCATGCCCTCCTCCTCCTTGCCTAAAGAAAACATACCCACACGTGGCTGGAGTGTCCACTCTCCTGTGGATGTATGATGAATGCCTCACAGCTGTGGAGAGAACTCTGATGATTCATTCAACAGAAGCTGCTGTCCAGGAATAATCCTGAAAGAGAGGCTGCCCTCCCTCCCCTGAGCTTGACGTGTAGGTGACAGGATGGCTGGTTCGGTGCAGTATTCAGGAAGGCAGCGCGGGTTTGTGTCTGCCTGCATGGCTTTGGGAAGCTGGCTGCCTAAGCGCACACCACCTCCATCATGCTCATGTGTAGACTGAGCTTCGTTTTGCTACTAAGCCTGTTGGCTCGTCTGGAAAGGGAGACCCATCAACATGATGATACTGGCCTCCTGAGTCGGTTGCAAAGCTAAAGTGTAATAAGGTGCCTGCCATGGGCTCTTCCTGGTATCTACTGAGCCCTTAACAGAGGTGTCCAGAATCAGTGTTGTAAGACTGTAGTTACTTCCAGCCATGATTTGTAGGTAAGCTAAGGGTGAGGGGGAGTGGGCTTCTGGACACCCTTTGGCCCCAAGGTGACGATGACTATACATCTTGTGCTCACAGCCTCGGCATGGCTGGCTTGCCCGTGTGCCTTGGCAGTGGGAGGGTTCCCTCCACGGCTCTGGTTAAAGGGAATGAGTACAGTCACAGTAAAGATGCCAGTTGCTCCAGGTGAAATACAGCCACCCCATGCGCAGAATCTCACTTCCAAATCTCCTTTGGCCAGAAGAATGAACGGATCACAGAGTGCTTGGAAATCCAGTGGTATCTGTGTCCATCCTCCCTGGCAAATACACAACCCATATGGCAGCCCTGATCAAGTGCTCCCTATGTACCAGGCTCCATGCTGTTGCCCTGCATGGAGTGTCTCTTAATTCTCATTTGTCTTTATGGGTCACCGAGATTGGCATTTCCATTTTAGAGAGAGAGGATGAGGCCCTGGAGACCAGACATCTTATTCCAGGACTGATTGCTACTGGCCAATGGCAATCTTGAGACTTGACCTCAAGATGTTTCTGTCTTCAGTGCCACTTCAGAGCGGCCCAGCAGAGTGATCAGGCAGAAGCCGCTGGGCTTGGGTTGAGCAGAAAAAGCTGCAAAGGCTAGGGTCAGGCTGATGCCGTTGGATGCTGGGGACCACAAGGAGCCCAGCCCCCCGATGCTGTCAGATCAGATATCTGAGCCGCAGGTCTGTAATGCAATATCCTGTTGCTGTTTGGCTCCTCCATCTCTGGGACTTGATAGAGATCTGCCGCCTGAGGTGAGAGAAAAGGTGTGGGAGGGTGGTCTTTATGTTACATTTTTATATAAAGGAAATTGATAAAGGCGGGGTGGAATGAAACAGGAGGGGCTGGCTGTGGGTGGGGGGAGGATGTTTGGAGTGCTGTGTGCCGGTGCCCTGTTTCTCTCCTTGGGGGTCCATGATGGCCTTGCACCAAGCTCAGGTTGGACTCCTCAGACGGAAAGGCTGTGGACCTGAAGAGGAAGGCCAGGAAGGGCGTGAGGTCTGCCGACAGTTCCAGGGGAACTGTAGTGTAGATGACAGAATCAGGTAATGAGAGTTTTAAGAAGGCTCCATAGGAGACCCACAGCAGTTAGGCTGCCTGAGTAATCACAGACCCCTGTTACTGAGAGTATTCAACAGAGGCAAGATGATGCATCCTCAGGAGGTTATAGAGGGAAATCTGTACCAAGAGGGAGACTTGGGTTGATGAATATTAAAGTCCTTCCCAACTCTGAATTCCAGCATTCTGGTTTTGTATAAAGATGCTCAGGAATGTGATGTCTGATGGTAACAATGGAGTTTCAAGGATGCTGCCAAAAAAAAGCCATATATTCCCTGTGGGTTACAAATAACATTGGTTAAAAAAAAGTAAGCCAGTGATGTGACCTAAAGTCTAACCATGAAATTAGTAAGTGAATGTGGGAGAAACCATGAGGAAACCAGACCTCTGAGCATCATGGTACCATGACTCCCTCTTTGAAGTAGTCTTTTGGAGGTCTGCTGGGGTGGAGTGAGTCAGCAGTGACCAGTAACTAACCAGCTTCTCAGGGCATGTCGTGCCTCAAGCCTGGATCAGCACTGTGTACCTTTATGGTAATTTCTGTACATATTAAGACATCTCTGACCCCAGCAGAACATAAAGGGGTCTTCTCACAGTTGATTCAGATCCCAGCATATCACCACAGTCAAACATCTTTTGATAAGAGTTGGAAAAGAAACAGAATCAATTGAGAATGGATAAATCACCTTGACAAATATATCAGCTCAGTATTAGCTGCTGTAACATATATATATATATATATATATATATATATATATATATATATATGCCTAAAACAGATGTTACTTACCAGTTTATGGCTTCCATGTAAATGGTAACTCAGGAACCTTGATCCCATCCTGCGACTCCACCATATCTTCCCAGATTACCCTACTCATATAGGTGACTTGGTTTGCACAGTAGGAGATTGTGTGAACCTGGAAGTTGTGCATGCGGTTTCCAGGCACGTTCTGTTGTCCAGAATAATGTCTCGGCTGCAGGCTACTGCAAGGGAGGCTGGGAACTACTGGTAGACACAGAAAGAAGGAGGAAGGGAAAACAGGATTGGTAAGGAGCTGGCTGCAGCCTTTGCTGTCCTCCTAGGAGACTTGTATTTCTTCAGCAGGTGTTAACTGAACACTGATTTCAATATTTAGGGAAGCCAAGTAGGGCCCAGGCAGATCTGTAGATGTCATTCAGGAGCTACAGGGGAAGAAGGATCCAAAAACAAGCAAACGAGTTATTAGTAGATAATTAGGATAGTGGTATTTGTAAAATCTCTCAGAGGCCCGTGTGGCTCATGCACAGCGAGCAAGGACAAGGGTAAAGAGGAGAGAAACCTGGAGACGGAAACCAGGACAGACCAGGGCCTTGGACATTTGACTTGTAATCTAGCAAGTTCTTGATAGCTTTCAGTCTTCTATCTGAGAAAATGGATTCTGGCTTTACTAGGCATCTTGGGTCTTTCCTATATGTAGAGATGAATATGAAAATTTAATAGATCAAAAAGACCCAACAACAGACCAATGGATACATAAAGTGTGGTATTTGTACAGAATGGAATACTACTCATCTATAAAAATAGATAGGTTTGAGGCCTTTGTAGGTAAATGGATACAACATGAGACCATCATGCTCAGTGAAGTGAAGAAGGTTAAAAATCAAATGGTTTCTCTAATATGAGAAACCCAGATCACATTCATTGTACAGAACTAACCAGAAGGAATGATGGAAACTTTGAGGGGGGAGTGGGTGTGGGAGGGTTGAAAAGGGAGAGGGGAAAGATTTGTAATTTTGCCGTGATATATATGTGCACAAAATACTCAAGTTCAGTGTAAAAATTATGTATCTCATATATGCATATCAATAAAATGGGGAAAAGTTTAATAGATCTTATATAGCAGTGAGGAAAGAGGCAGAAAACATCCCAAGGTGGAGGAAGTGGAGGTAGGTTGTTGATGGTGGCTCTGCTTCATTGGTGAAGATGCATGCTATCACCTTCCCAATGCAGAAGGGCAGGTGAAACAACGTTGTGCATCCTGTCCATAGTAACAGCTCCAGGAGACCAATGCTGTGAGGGAACCCAGCATTCTTCCTAGTTTTAGTCAAAGCCATCCTAACACAGATCCTCGTCAGCACTGGGGAACCACACTTGGTGATGCTGATGTTCCTGTAAATAACTCAAAAGCAGGCCATCCCAAGTTTGGAAAAAAATCTTTAAGTCATTGGCCCTAACCCATGTCTATCATTTAAAGAGTGGATTTTTCTCTTCAGCATTGCCAACAATGATCAAGGAGCCCAAAGCGAACTTCCTCCAAGAATGAGGAATTTCCACCTCCTTAAGCCACCCGGTTCTGCCTTGGACTTGGGATGTTAGGATGTTCTCTCTTTGAGTAGCTGTTTGTCTCTCTGGAACATCCTCTTTTTGGTTCTCTCTCTGGCCTGGAGCCATAATGTTCCAGTCATCTTCCTTTAGTATAGATAACTGTGTCAATATCTGGAGTGTCCATATATATCACTGTCTATATGGCTCACTGGAAGGAGAGTAGCAAGAGCAGTTTTGGGGCATCTGGCATGAGTGGGGACACTCAGGACACATAGCCATCCATCTGAAGTTCTGGTAGCCTGGTGGTTTATGCTTGTCGAGGCCCTTTCCTGGCCCTCATTCACCTCTGACTAATAGAACATGCACCACAGTTCCTGGGAAAATCAGGGGCATCTTGGGGTCTCAGAAAGCTGAGACCACCTGTTATAGAGTGTCTTCTCTCTCCTCCAGGGACTTCGTGAAGGCCTTTATCCAGTTTAAGAAGCCCATCGTGGTGGCCATCAATGGGCCGGCCCTGGGTCTGGGTGCCTCCATTCTGCCCCTCTGCGACATTGTGTGGGCCAGCGAGAAGGCCTGGTTTCAGACACCCTATGCCACCATCCGCCTCACGCCCGCGGGCTGCTCCTCCTACACCTTTCCCCAGATCCTAGGCGTGGCCCTGGTAAGCCTCTCATTCTCCAGTAGCCTCCCACTCTGGGATGCGTGCGTTTGGGTCCTGGTAGGCCTCCTTTTCTGTCTTGGGTTTAGGTTATGGCTTCACAGGAATAGAAACCTGGGTCTTGCCAGCCTACAGAATCTGTCTGGACTTCCTCTGGTGTCCCAGAGGAGCTGGAACTGAGGCTGGTCTGAGTGCCTTTGAGCTGTATGGAGTAGCTTAGGAAGATGACTGTGAATACCTACTCTGTGCCTGGTGAACACCTGCTCTGTGCCTGTTGAACACTTACTCTGTGCCTAGCACTGCACACGTGTTTATCTCATTCTTCACACAGCCCAGTAACACACTTGCCTTCAAGTGAGTGGGTGCTATAGCCAGCAGCCCACAGTCTCAGTGCTGTGACATCACTTCCACTTACTCTTGCTACCGTCCAGCGTAGGTGCCAGAGCTGTCCACACTGAGCAGATGGTTCCCATCTCACAGACCTGCCTTCCCTTCCATTTGTGGGGGCGAAGAGAGCACTCACAGGACCCCCTGGGAGATCTTTGTGGGCCAGATCTGTGAGGGCATCTTCACCTCATTTGCATGTCATTGGCCACTAACCCCATTATGTGGTTGCACCCACCTGCAAGAGAGGCTGGAAAATGTGTCCTGTACCAACCGGCAAGGGAGGCTCCCGTGTGTCCAGCAATAAAAGAGGAAAGGACCTGGGTCATCAAAAAGCATCTTCACCCACAAGGAGTTGTTACTTTTATCCGTCTTTACCAATGGCACCCTGCCTCATCTAGTTACCCAAGATGTCCCTCTGTCTTCAAAGAGGGCACAGGAGGGCCACTGTCAGACGTGGTTGGAAGCCTTCTTTCTGTGGACATTAATAGGTCTTGTTGCCTCACACATCCCAAGGAGGTGAGTCTAAACGTAGAATGCTTGGAGCAGATGTGCTACCTTGTGCTTCTCCAAGGAGTCTCATGGTTTCCGCCAAAGCTGTGGAAACTCTATTCTCAGGATATCTAGCATGGAAATGCCCTGGCCATCCTGGTTTTAGTTACCATCTCTTCTACTCTGTTTTTTTTTTTTTTTTTTTTTTTGTCTCAAGGAATGGGACAGATGAGGTCACTGGGGCTCAGGCACTCTGGGCTGCCTTAAGCTTCTCAGTTTCACCAATGGCAGAAATAATCAGGCTCCTACAGAAACTGGGAGGCCAACTTTCCCTTTTGATCCCAGCCACGGTGCTCCACTCAGATCTTTCCAGACTCCTCCCCATTTCTCCTTGTTTTGGTGGTCACAAAAAATTTAAAACTTTATAGTTTTATCTCTGCCTTTGTCTTATTTCAGCCGTGTCTTAAAGTCCAAGACCAGTGCCAATGGAGACTTGTTCTTACCAACTAGTTCTGTGTGGCTTTTATAATACTGAATCCTTTCGGTTCATTTCTACTTCCCAAGGCTAAGGAGTTTTTAAATAAGTATCATGACTCTTGTCTTCAGATCTCCATCCAGACTCATGCCTGAGATCATTTCTCTACACTGACTTCAAAGATTGTCTTCTGGATTGTTGTGACCCGTGAGTGACATCAGGATCTTTGGGCTCTCAGCATTTGCCACCTTCACTCTTTCAGGCCAATGAGATGCTGTTCTGTGGGCGGAAGCTCACAGCCCAGGAGGCGTGCAGCCGCGGCCTGGTGTCCCAAGTCTTCTGGCCGACGACCTTTAGCCAGGAGGTCATGCTGCGGGTCAAGGAGATGGCGTCCTGCAGTGCTGTGGTGAGTTTCTGCACCCTTGTGTGTCTGTCCTTCCAGCAGGCCCATCTTACAGGTGAGGACAGCCAGTCTCAGAGGGACTTACTGATCTGCCATAGGCTGTTCAGGGGGCAGGTAAGTGGTCTTTGCCATGCCTGTGATGCATGGCCCCCTGGAGCTGAACACTGATGTCAGAGGGGAATGGACAGCATCTGTGTGTCTGTCTTATTGTGCATCCCCAGCCAGAACTGTCTCCTGGGGAGAGTCATACCCTAGGGCAGAGTTCAGTGCTTTCAGACAAATTGCCAAGCACATGCAAAGTATAGAACATCTTCTGCTTTCAAAAACATAAGAAACAGAGGCAAATGTGGGATGAGGGGAGGAACCAGCCTAGAGGTAACTGGACCAGAGCATACTATCCCTTGTTGAAGTATCACTGTTTGATTCAGTGTCAATTTTATCTCGTGATAGTTACTTTGAGCACAGGAGGGACATGTCCTGTGGGAAAAGGGAGAAGAGGCTTACCCTGGGGCCAGGGGATGGTTCCAGAGCTGAGACACGGGCCCTTGACTCTGTGTATCTGAAACAGGCTCTGAGCTGGGGACCCCTGACCTCCTTCCTTTCATCCTCCAGTGCGCCCACTCACCCGCCTCCTGTGTTTCCCGATTGGCCTCACTGGCCACTTGCTGGATGCCTACTGGGTGTACACTCCACTGCCTGGGAGCTGCACAGCAGTATTAGTGGTTCCTGTGCTTCTGATGAGCACTTCGCCATGCCAGTGGGCCGCGCGCCTTACTAACAGTATATGGTTTTCTTCCTGCCTTCTTAGTGACTACAGTGACCAGCTTTGCCTGAGACTTGACCTAGTTTTAGAAAGGCAAGTCCTGTATCCCAGGAGAGCCTGCTGTTCTTGGGCAAATGGGCATGATACATCATTCCTGGTCAGTTTTACAGAAGGACAGGTGAACATCTGAGCAGAGGACATAGGGGCTCCTGACAGCTCGCATGGGGCATGAGAGGGACAGGGAGGCGTGAAGAAAGTGGGAGGAGCCCATGCTATAGGAGGGTGTGGTCTCTGGACAGTGGGGGAAGGAGCCACTGTTGAAAGGACACGTAAGAGGACTCAACTCTTAGGTCCACAGACGGAGATACCTCAAGGAAACCTCTGCCACCAGCAGCTCTGGCTCCAAGAATTGTGGGGTGTTTTCCCAAAAAGGGGCTTTACTCCAGCAGAGGAAAATCGATGGCTCTAGAAGGTGATACTCATGGAGAGAGAAGCCCTGTCCTGCTGCCCTCGGCCTCCAGCCCACACTGGGGAGTAGCGGCCTTCCGGGTTCTGGCACCTGGTGCAGGCCTCTTGCTTTTCTCTGTTTGAACATTGGGACAGTGTGAACTAAGCCTTGACCTCAGAGGAGACTGGTGGAGGCCAGAGGAAGGATGTTCAAAGGCCTCACTTCTGGCTGTGCCTCTGCTGGCAGGAGGGGGCTGCACAGCCGTGGGCATTAGCCAGACCAGAATCTCCCTGCTGTGCCAGTCTTTGACCCATGGTGCAACCTGGCCCATGTTATCTGCTCGAGGTCCTTCACTGTAATTGGGGGAGGAGTGTGGGGAATAGGACCTGCTCGTGAAATTAAGAGAAGTAAGTGAGAGAACTTAAGAAAAGTCTTTCTCCAAGAGCCTGTTGGCTAGTGGTATTTGTCTTGGCATTATTATTATTACTATTATTACCACTACAATTATTATTGCTCTATATCTTGCCCATCTAGAGTCTGTCCCTGGCAGTGCCCCCACAGAACAGTGGGTCCAGGTAAAGGAGGCAGCCTCCTGTGGCCTTGGCTTGGAAAGTGTGCCTCAGGGCCTGAGTGCATGGTCCCTGGGCTGGTTAAATGGGCTTGTGTATTTCCCTGCAGGTTTTAGAGGAATCCAAATGCCTGGTGCGCAGCTTCCTGAAGTCAGTGCTGGAGGATGTGAACGAGAAGGAGTGTGTCATGCTCAAGCAGCTCTGGAGCTCCTCCAAAGGCCTGGACTCCTTGTTCAGCTACCTGCAGGACAAGATCTATGATGTGTGAGGGCACCGTGCAAGGGCACCTGACTTCGCATTGGCCCTGTGTTCCAGCCTTCAGAGCCCGGCGCCCGCCTGGCCAAAGAGTTCCTCTTGGTGTCTTGGTACACCTAGGGTTGTGTCCATCTCCTTGTGTCCTTTGGTTGTTCCTCATTGGTTTGATTCTGTGTTATGGTGGGAAACAGCACACTTGGCCTCCCCTACATTCCGCCTCTTCTGGCCACAGAGGTGTCGAGGGCTTCATCTTCTCTGGGCTCTGCCAAGTACAGCTGTTCTTCCCCACTTGCTGAAATGCACCTTTGTGGTCCAGGAAGGGGAAGGCCACTCTCCCCCATCCTTCTGACTCAGGCTGTGTCTACACAGTGCCTCTGATTTGGAGACGAGGCTCCGTGGCTCTCTCTGGTTGAGTGTAGACCTAGTGCCCAGGACAATCCATCTTTAATGAATTCGCAGATGGGATGAGCCAGTGATTGTGTAGACCCGGCTTCAGTCTCCTTTCTGATGCGATCTGTGTGACATTAGGCCTTGGTCTTAAAACCAACTGAGTGATTTACAAACCCAGATATTGTACATTTAGAAATGTTTTGTTAAATATATATTTTTAAAACAATGTAAGTGGAAATTCTAATAATTTATGTGTATTATATGTAAAGCTAGTTTTGCAAAAACATGAACTACTAGGAAAATGTTTTTTCTTTAATCAGACTTATTTTATTTATTTATTTTGGTTTATATATTATGATGTCTGTTGTTCACACAGATCTTATTTTCATACTGCCCTGGACCAAATACCGTTCAAGGTTCCTGCTGTTTGGTGCATTCTAGCAATGAACCACATAGAAATAAAATTCAGAGAGATGAGAACAGAAGGATTTCGGCGGATAAAAGGAACAGCTCTGCATCACACCCTCTTTGTGTAGCTGTAGTGACATAATGGCAGTTCTTTAGTCCTGTCCTTAGGTGAAATCATAGCAGAATTTTCTCTTTACTTTGTCTTTAAGGAGATAAAGGGCTCTCAATTTAAATGATATTGAAACAGCCCCGTCCCTGATGGTGTGACATCAGCAACAGGTGGAGACATGCCCGACCTAGTGGTGCCTGTTAGCTCACAGTGAGAGTTTTCTTTGGGGCAAATGATTGAACTTGAATTTCAAAGACCATTGCTTCCCTCTGCACAGTGATGTCTGGCTTTGACCTTCCAAGGAAGTTGGAGAAAGTTCCCAGTCCTCTGAGCCATCTGTAGAGTCTGAATCTTTTTGCCTCCGGGATCCAGCTTATGATTTTTTGCCCATATGATCCAGCTTATTTCAGATTGTTTACCCATGTGAGGGAGCAATAACAGGGTAGGAGGTCTCCTGGTTCCATTGTCCCTGGGATGCAGGGACTTCTGGAAGCTGTATTTGGACCATCAAAGTCCCTGGATATGCTGCTGGGAAGGATGAATTGGGGTCTTTGTGTTTACTGGTGAATGAGAAGGTGTAAACTTCAGGTTGGATCCTGTTCTGTGTGAGACTGACACCTATTAAGGGCCACTAATCCATCCAGAGAGAGCTAGATTCTGGAGTGGTGGTACTGTTCCATTTCCATCAGAGCCTTGGGTGTCCCTTCTCTTCTTCTCTTTTTCCGTGAGTTTCCAGCATTTGTTGGCTCTTCCTTGCAGACAATGGAGGGAAAGAATAGGCTGGAAGAATGAGTTGGGCACAGCTGGCAGAGGGGAGGAGGAGGAACTATGGAGAGAAAGGCCTGGGGCTGCAATACTGGGCCTCTCGATTCTTTGTCTTCTAGGCAGGGCAGTGACTGGGACACATGGCTGTAGGCTTGCAGAGCAGAGAACAGTTGAGCATCTTCCTTAGGGCCAGAGATACGGCCTTTAAACTGATTTGCACATGTGTCTGGTCACTTACTCTTCAGGAGGGTCTGGGTTTCCTTTGTGGAAAGCATTTCTCTTCTTTCTTCTCTTCCAGCCTGTTCCATCTTCGCTATGGGCAGCCCGAGGTGAGTAGCTACCTTGGCTGTGTGAAATCAGCGGCTGACAGAATTGAAGTCCTGTGTCTGTCCCCCAAGGCCCATGTAGGAACCTGAGCAATATGAAATAGTACAGGGAGACCCTGGATTTTGCCCACAAGCCTGTTTTTGCCTCTCCACAGGGTTATTCTCATGTGTGCTTCCCCATAGCCCTTAGACAAACCCCTTGCTTACATGTGTCATGGCAGAGAATCTTCACCATCCTGTATAGAAAAGGGTCCATCTACTTGGTGCCAGGTTCTCATCTGAGACTGTTATATTCAGTATCTAAAGGAATAGGGCAAAGACTTTTATTGGAGATGGAAGGGGATGTTTAGACATTCGTTTTTATCAGCGTTCATCTTTGTTTCCTGTGGGAATAACTGTACATGTTTTAGCTTTGGATGACATATCAACTCCAGGCCTCAGATTTGTAATGACTACAGGAGGCATGTGAAATTCTCTCTAAGGTGAAATTCATACTGGTACTTTGGTAGGTTCTGGGCATCCCGGGATGTTTTAAGAGAGTCTGATTTTTGATTGTTTTGCATAAAGTCAGTTCAACAAGGGAATCAAGTAATTGGTCAAAATTTAGGGAAATAGGTTTGCTGCGGTATAAACTGAATCGCTGGATGTTTTTACTTTCTGGGATAATTGTTTTCACAATGTATATGTGAAATCAGGTTACTTACAGCAAATGGATGTAGGATGAAAAATACCAGACCTGTGGTTGTGTTAAGGTTTATTCTAATAGGCGGAACTCAGGCTTCCATTTTTTTATCTTGTACCTGCGTGTTCCCCCTTCAGCCACGGGAACCTTTCTCCTCCTGCTGTCCTCTGCACTACCCCTTCTGCCCCATACCATCCATTCCTACAGCCTGGGCAGGTTTTTGAGGAATTCTCACTGGACTCTTGGGTTTGGAAGAACAGCTGTGGACAGGAAGTTGAGGGTTCCTCTCCTTAGTCCAAGACTCTTCTAAAAGTCCACTCCTCTGTGTTGCTTAGTCAGACCTTAGAACTCTCCTCCCCGACTGCTCCCCAAGGTATGACAGACACCTAGTGTCCTGTAATGGAGCCACTGGAGGTAATAGCCCTGTTTCCAGAGGGCGTTTGCACAACCATTGTTAAGATGGTTGGACCTCCTCATTTGGAAGCTACGGCTTAAGGCAGATGTTAAACTCACATTTTCTTTCTCACTCAAAAATAATGCCTGTGGGTAAAGGCCACCAACAGTTCCTGCCAGGAATGAAATTGGACAACCAGGAGAAGAAAGTAGAGTTAATTTGAAATATTATTCTTGTTTGGTATAGAGTAAGCTGGGAAATGTTCTCTCAGAAGCATGAAAATATAGTTTCCCCGTCTGAAGTTTAGTTCGGGGTTGGGAAAGTAATCACCACAGTTGACTCGGAACAATGCGACCCTGTCTCTGAATAGCCACCTTCAAAAACGGTCTTGGCCAAATGCTGAGTGGCATTTCCCATAAAGAATGGTTGGTTAAAAATGCTTAAGAACCTTTTAAAAAAACTTTTAAAAAAAGTTTGTAAACTTTTTTCAATTTTAAATTGTGTCACATTCATGAGTAATTTTCCAATCTAATTTTTGTGGAATTTTTTTCTTTTAACAAGCAGAAACAAACAGGAACATCTGCAAATCTTCCTAAGTGAATATTTACAATTGCTGACTTGCTTCTCTTCGGTGTTTTGGTATTCAGATACTCCGTTCTGTTGTATATATTAGTCCGGACACTCACTAATATACACAGTATTTAAGACTCAAAATGAGATTTCTTAAGTATTTTATTTTATTCTCTGTAAATGGTTTTGTAAAATCTTAAAAAAAAAAACCCTACACTTTGCCTTTGTAGATACGTCCTTGGGGGTTGCCGTGCATGTATATTTTTGTTGTAGATAAGTGCTGCTTAGTTCTTTTTGCAAATTTTGGTTGAAATGCTTATAGACTTTTAATACAGTATATATTTTCAGAATATAAACTTTTATATTTCTGTGGTAAGTTAGGACATGCGTTTTAGGCAATCTTTTTCATTACTATCACTTATTCTTTCAAAAAATAGCATACTGGGTTGGTGCCAATTTTTTTTAATCTAATGCTCTTATATTGTTAGAGAGCAGGTTAATTATTCCGTTTAAGTAACCGAGTTTGAAGTATAATTTGAAAATGTATTGTTTGTGAATAAGCCTTACCATAAGGAGCAGTAAACTCTCAAACCTTTACAATGACTTATATAGTTTAAGATCTCCCCATAAATTCTCACTGTGTGGCAAGTGATGGAGTTTGTGTACAGAGCCTTAAGCTTGTTGCAAAAAAATAAATAAAAGGGTAATACGGGTTGTTCCTTCCATGTAAGCCACATTGACAGGCTCAGTGCAGTCTGTGAACCATGGCTAAAACTGAAGAGTTTGGCTGAAATGATGGCGGCAGGGACCAGGTAGATACCATGGTGATTGTCTTCGGCCATAGACTGGGCCAAGGACAGGTTTTTGGAGCCACTTTCATACTATTCCCATAGTTGAGACATGGTCATGGGGAGGGCTGCTGGTTCATTCTTTGTTCTGAACAAATGGCACTTCCTGCCCCTGACCCTGGTGGTAGATCCCAGGCTCCTTTTGGATGACCTGGAAACATCCAGTCTGGCTTAGGTCAGCACTCCTTGAGAGATGTTAACAAAGTTTACATTCGAGTCTTACTGTGTAGACAATCTGAAGTCGGTTTCACATCACAGCATCCCCACACATGTCCTCGGTGTCCCATCAGTGAGCTGTGACTGTCAAGCCATACTAAACTGGAGTTTAGCAGGATGAAAGCAAACTGGATGTAGAACCTACACCCCAGCTGGGTCTGACTGTCCAGGGTCATCTCAGAGGAGAGGAGTTAGTCAAGGAAGTGACATCAGTGGCTTCTCTGGGTTTGCGATTAGTAAAAACAGCTAAGATTTAGGCTTTTTATTTTTAATAGGTGCAGTCCCTTTGGATGGCCACAACTCGAGTAGTTGCCAGCTGGTTCTTCTTACCAAAGCTTTTGTGCTAGGGTAGATCTTGAGGCCAGGGCTCTGGTATGGCTGATCGCATTTGACCCATCTCTGTAAGTGCTGGTCAAGTCAGCTTATTGGCCACAGGATGGAGATTTGCTCATTTGCTTCCCGTTTGAGCTGTGTGTGGCCCTCAGAAAAGCCCGTGTCTGATGTTAAGCTTTATCTCTGCCATCTCTAGGGGTTGACCTCACCTCATGGGCCCAACATCTGACCCATCAGAAGCTCATTAACTTGACCCCAGGAAGTTCAGAGGGTGTAGAGTTTCCCATCTGGTATTTAATGTGTCCCTGTGCCAGTAGTCCCAGTTTGAAGTCATTCACCAATGTCTACTTTGATAGAATTATGAAAATATTGCCTTTCATAAAACCAAGGACCAAAGAATTCCATTATTCCAACGAAGTATAAGTTTCATAGATTGTAGGCATGTCCAGACAGACAGGAGCTTAATGGCACAGAGAATCCACTCAGTCTCCCCAAACTCCTGCTCCCCCTGGCTGGTCCCGCACAGGGACCAGTTGTCATGTTGAGAAGGCTCTGGAAGAGGAGTTTCTAAGATTGAAACTTATTATCTCAGGTGGGTGTTTCTGCTGTGTAGTCCCAAGCTTATTTGTATCATAAAAAGTGGAAGTCTGGTAATTCTCTGGGTTACCTGCCCAGTGTAGATGCCTCTGTGTGCATATGATTCTTCCATGTGGGTTTGGCAGGTGTATCTACCCTGAGCATTGAAATCCCCCACTCACCAGATTTCCATTTCTTTTGTTCTGCATGAACCTATCCCAGTTCCCCTTTGTCAGGGGGAAGAATTCTCCTCAGTTCTCACACCAGATGATGCTCCATTCTCATTCATGAAGAAATCATTGATCCATTAGCCAGTTGAGAAGTGATTGGTGTTGAAGAAGTGCTATTCTATTGGTAAGGCTTATTTACCAAACTTCTGATAATGAAGCAGGCTACCAAAAACTTACCCAGCCCACCCTAGGAGTGTTTGGGTTGGGTCATGGGTGTAGCATCCACACCAAAATCCACGGAGACCTTTGCAAATTAGGCTACTTGTTTTATTTTGCCAGATTATCATGGGAGAGTCTTTAACTAGTTCTGGATGTTTGTAAGTATGACCACTTCTACTAGAGATATAAAGCAGGTACAGCTGACCCGTCCTCACCATATTGTAAATATTTCCCAACACTGGGTGCAGCCCCAAGAGATAATAATCTGATTTATCAAATGCTGACTGTCTAGAGCAAATTGTACACTCTCTTTGTGAATGGTCCTGTAACGTGTATGAACACATTTCTGGGTGCCTTAGAAGTTGTATTTTTCATGTGTGCTAATATGCAGTATTTATACATTGTGAGAAGCTGCTTTGAATAAAAAGGTTGAAACTTCGTCTCCATTTACGTGTGCTCCTGTTTGTGGCATGGACAAGTTCTGTGGTTTCAGAACAGAGAAGCACACGGACCTCCTGGGGGTTGGGAGCTAATGTCTTTGGGTTGTGTCTGGATTCCTGGGAGCCCGGGCACATGGTTTCCCACCCAGGTCTGGCTTGACACTTCACTGCGGACCCAGGATCCAACACTGAGGGGTTCAGTATAATTTTTGGGAAGGCTACATCAGCATTGACCCCTTTCCCGGCAATCTTGGCGTGCACCCTTCACCAGGAGCTCCCTCTACTACAAGTAAACCTCCATGAAGTTTGGCTGTGGACAATCCCAGCTACCACTAGCTATTGTGACTGGCAGCATTTGTCACGACGAACAAAGGCCTCTCGCACCCAAGGTATGAGACACAAAATTCAATGCATGTTTAAATTTTTAAAAATTACTACAGTATAAGAAACATTGTCTTTAAGCCCTATCAAAATAATCTTCCTCACTTTAAACACATTTGTCTCCTCATCCTTGCCACTGTCAGAAGCAGTTCCAGAAGTCCTCTCGTCATATCATTAGTTGCACTGTTATGACTACCTCCATAACCTGAATCAACCGAGAACACTTACCTTTGAGGTCATTTTGACTGTAGAGAAGGGCCAAGAGTCACACAGTGCCAGATTCAATGAATAAGGTAGATGGAGACTCACCGTGATTTGCTGTGCACCTGCCTTTTTGTCGGATAACTCTGGGCAGTAGCAATCAAGGTGGCAACAATGGATGAGTGTGTTAAAAGTGAGTGGGAGGATTTTGAGGGGGCTTGTGGTAATGTCTTTCATTATAATGCATTTTTTAATTTTTTGAAGGATTGTAAGTTTGTATTTTTCCCCACTCACACATATGTATGTGTGTGTGTGTGTGTGTGTGTGTGTGTGTGTGTGTGTGTGTGTGCGATACGCAGTAGTTACAGCAGTATTGAGTATTTTGGGCATGTATATATCATGCAAACGTTACAATCCCTTCGTCTCCCCATTTTTGGCTATCTTGTACCCTCCCCATCCCCCCAACTCCCACTATCACACCCACTTCGTTCTATAGAATGCCTGTATTCTGGGTTTCTCGTATTAGAGAATTCATGCACTATTTAACCGGCTTTTGATTCACCTCACTAAGCATGATGGTCTCAAGTTGTGTCCATTTACTTACAAAAGCCTCACATCTGTCTGTCTTTATGGAAGTGTAGTATTTTATTATTGTGTACGCATGACACAATATTTATATCCACTGGTCTGTTGATGGGTATTTTGGCATCTTTCACATTTTAGCAATTATTAGTTGTGCTGTTATAAACATGGCTGCACATGCATTTCTGTTATACATTGCTTTTAACTCTCTCTGTTGGAAAGACACCAAGGAGACGTATCGCTGGATTGAATGGAATATTTACTTTCAGCCATTTGAGGAATCTCCATACTGCTTTCCATAGTGGTTGTATTGGTTTATAATCCGACCAGCAATGTAAAAAGGTTGCTTTTCCCCCACAACCTCACCAGCATCGGTTGCTGTTAGAGTTCTTGATGTGCCATTCTCACCGGGGTAAGATGATATCTTAGTGATGTTTTGATTTATGTTTCTCTAATGTCTAAGGATGTAGAGCATCTTTTCCTGTATTTGTTGCCCTTTGACCTTCTTCATCTGAGAGGTGCCTGTTCATTTCAGTTGTCCATTTTTTAACTGATTTTGAGAGGTCTATTTTGTGTGTGGGTGTGGGGGGCTGTTCTATTTATTAGCTTCCTGTCCAAGGTGTAGGTGGTAAACATTTTTTCCCATTCTGTCAGTTCTCTCATCACTTTGTTGATAGTTTTTTTTGTCATGCAGAGCTTTTTAATTTGATATAATCCCTTTTGTTGATTCTGGGGGTGTTTTCTTTTGCATTGGGTGACCTATTAAGAAAGTTCTTGCCCACCTATATCTTTTGGATTTTTGCCTATTTTGTCCTCCAGTAGGTTAAGTGTTTCTATCTTAATATCTAGGTCTTTGATCACTTTCATTTGATTTTGGTGCATGGTGACAGGTGTGTGTCTGGATTCACTCTTCTTCATGTGTATAAACAATTCTCCCAGCACCATTTATGGAAGAAGCTATTCTTTTTCCAGTGTATGTTTTGGGCTCCTTTATCAAATATCAAGTAGCTGAGGGTACTTGAGTTTGTCTCTGCATCCTCAGTTCAGTTCTGTCCTGTTGGTCAACCTGTCTGTTTTTGTGGCAGTACCATATAGTTTTCTTTTTTAAAATAACTGTTACTTTGTAGTATACATTGATGTCTGAATCGTAATGCCACTTGCTTTTGTCTTATTGCTCAAAATTGTGTTGGCTATTCTAGGTCTCTTTTCATTCCATATGAATTTAAGGGTTGGTTTTTTTTTAAGTTCTGTGAAAAAAATTGTCAGTATTTTGACAGGAATTGTATTAAATCTGTGTATCAGTTTTGGCAGTATAGCCATTTTGACTATATTAATTCTGCCTATCCAGGGACAGGGGATATCTTTCCATTTCCTAATGTCTTCAATTTCTTTCTTCAGCATAATATAGTTTTCTTTGGAGAGGTCCTTTATTCCCTTAGTTAGGTTATTCTTAGGTATTTAGTTTTTTGAGGAACTATTGAGATTGGGATTATTCTCAGTTCTTTTTCACCTGGGGTATGGAAGGTGTGTCCACTACACACCTTTAATCCTAACTTGTAATCCACCCCTCCAGACTAGGCCCCAATCTCCCAACAGCACATGGTTCCATAGACAATCCATAACATTTAATTAAGTACATTAGAATTTTGGGGGACATTCCAGAGCCAAACCACAATATTTCCATCTCTTTCAACTTTGTGGAAGGGTTTGAGAAGTATTGGTGTTAGCTTTTCTCTGAAGTACTGCTAAAATTCTGCTGTGAAACCATCCGGTCCTAGACTTTCTTTTTTTGTGGGAAGAGACCTTGTCACTGCTTCAATGTCTATGTTTGTTATGGGTCTACTCAAGGGTTTTATGTTTTTTTTTGATTAAGTTTTGGTATTTTGTATGTGTCTAGAGATTTATCCATTTATTCCCAGTTGTCTAATTCATTGGAATGAAAGTTTTCAAAATAGTTCTGTATAGTTTTCTGAATTTCAGAAGTGTCCATTGTGATTTCACCATTTTCATTTCAAATTATAATACATTTTAATTTTAAAAGTATTTTTGGTCAGTGCTTGTTTGTGATCTCTTTGTTTTACTTGTTGTAACAGGGCTCTTGGGGTGGCACATTGAGTTGAGAACCCCTGGCTTCGAGGGTGTGGACACAGATGTATTATAGGGTCTAAGGGACGTTGTAACAGGAAGTCTCCTAGGGTTTTGCAGTAAAAGCATTCTCGGAAGGGCATCTACATGAGATCATCTATCTGTCCATCTACGCATCCATCTGTCCATGCATCCATGTGTTCATGCACCCAGCTGTCTGTCCTCGTATGCATCCCACCATCTACCTGCCTACCTGTCAGTTCTTCTGCCCACCCATCTGTCCATTCCATCTTTCAGCTGGCAGACACTGTTGAGCCCCAACTCTGTCTCAGGAGCTGCACGCATGCTGGAATGCAGAGATCATTAAGTTTCTGATTGAACGAGCTCAGAGACTGTGCAAAAAGTGAGCAGTCCTGCCCTGATTCTCGACACAACCTGTTCTCAACACAATCCCAAGCACCCTCTGGGCAGAGGAGGTGGTGCAACATTTATTGTTTACATTTTGTGGAGTCACCCAGGGCTTTCTAATGGCTGCCTTCCTCTCCTTTCTTTCTGACGTTGATGTCATCATTGTCATTATTGTTATTGCAGTCATTGCTTTGCATGCTCTTTCCCTTGTCTCAAAGTCATGGCTTCATTCTAGTTAGATGATCAAGGTCACACTGGATGGCACATTGCTTCTAATTTCTTAGGTCCTTTCTGCAGATTCAATGAAGCGCTGTGCAGGCCCAGAGAGTAACATCCGTAAGATGAACCTTGGTTATTGAGAGGGTCTCCTCTTTGGTGTGATGTGATACCAGAAGAGCCCCTTTCCCCACAGGGCAGAGAGAAGCAGAGGACAGTGATGTGGCCGAGGTGACTCTCGATCTGGTCAAAAAATGTCAACAGTTAAATGAATACTATTCCATCGATAAGCAGTAAAGGAGTGTCATCACAAAGTGACTCTGTATTGCCTCTCAGAGTCCCTTCAGGTCTGCTTAATGGGAATCGCCTTTTGTAACCCCATGTGAGGCCCAGGTGGGCTTCAGGACCTTTTTGTCCCTCTTAGGACACGCACACAGTCATACACACACACCCAGTTCAGTCATTAGAAGTTACCAGATTGTATTTAAGAGTCATTGATCCCGACTCATTCAAGATTAAGGCTCCACACCTCCTCCCTGACACCTAGCTGCTTTTGTGGTTGCAGAGGCCAGCAGGGAAGATCTGTAGACGGGTGCTGTTGTCAGTTGGGGCTTCCATTCCTGGGCTTCATAGATGTTTATACCTGATTCTTTCTCATAGGGAGTTTTAGGGGTTCCTCAGCAACCCCCCTGTGTTGATGGTAGGCAGTTCCCTGTAATTATCACATGAACTTTATAAAATAACCAGCCTCTATTTCTTGTCCAGTTCCTGAGAGTGATGGTCACCTTTTCCAGGTAGGCTCTTTGCCACATCTGTGCTTCCTATGGCTCCTGGGAGACACGCCTATCCTCGCCCCTCAGCAAGAGCAGCTGGTGGAGTTTGTTAGTCTCCATTAACTTTCTCAGGCAGGAGTCAGCCACCAGTCCACTGTGCCCCCACATTTTAGGTGGTACACATAACGTCCCATTCTTCTTGACCTTGAGATTAAAGGGGAAGCCTCTCCCTTGCTTTCCAGGCATGTATGGGTAGCACAGTTGTCTGCAAAGCTGGTTTCCTCACACACCCCTAGTAAATGCTAGGTGCACAGATTGCATCTAATCAGGCCCTTGCAAGTGGTGGTTTCAGTGTGTGGGTGAGACTCTTGGGAGAGACGCCCTAGGGCTTTGAGGGCTGTAATAAGGATTTGAACTTTCACTCGTGAGTGAGTCAGGAGCCCATGGAGGATGCAGGAAGTAGTGGCCTGAGCTGACTTGTGCTTTCGTAGATTCATGCGTGATAACAGACAAAAGCCAGGAAGGACAGAAGCAGGGATGCCAACAGGCTCCTCGAGGGAGGCTTGAATCGGGCATCAGGAGGTTGAGGCCATGCAAGGGAGGGAAATCTCCAGTCTCCTTTGAAGGCAGACCACAGTTTACAGGTGGGATGGTTGCAGAATCAGAGAGAGGGGAGTAGGGAGGGATCCAAGTAGGGCCCGAGAAGCTGGAAGCTGGGATTGCCCCTCAGTAAATCAGGGATAGCGCTGGGACTTGAAGTAGTAGGCCCAGGAGGCAGATTGCCAGAAGTCCAGCTGAGACTGAGTATTTCAGGCACCTTGCTCAGGGGCCTTGCTAAGCCTTGAAGAAGACAACTGTGCTCACCTCTAGAATGTTCTGAGTGGCTAATGGAGATTGACACACACGTCTCTGTGTATAAGTGCCTCCATTATGTATATATGTGCGATTTTAAAAAGATGACATTTATTGAAGTACATGAATGTCATTGATAGGGAAACCTAGATTATTATACGAAACTGTTGGAACATAGTCATTTTCAATGATTAATTGAAATTTACAGTGTATTATCACAATTCTAACACTGAGTTACTGTTAAATAATTAAATGACATTGTCCTTTATGTGTAGAATGGTTTACATAAATGATTCATATAAATTACATTATATATATATATATATATATATATATATATATATATATATATGTCACTATTACATAATTTGATAGCAATTTTTTGGACAGTGTAATGATTTAATGTGATTTGCATATGGGTCTATATATCTGTGAGATAGGTGAAATTGATGCAAATATATGAAAAATACATATTTAAATGAGATTGTATACATATATATATAAGATTTTATCTATACATATGATGCTCAGAACTGCTGTTAGCACATGGTCACTCTTCCGTGATTAAATGAGCCTTACATATGTATATGAGATTATGTATGTATTGGATTTATTTAAAAGTGTAAGATTAGTAGGTCACACACCCACACACACATCTTTAGGACTTGATTGACAGTGGGCATATTAACTCTTATGCTGGCAGAGACCCAGGGAGGGCTGAAAGGAAAGGGCACCTGTTGGGAACTCAGCACAAGTGTGTTAGCGGAGTCGTTGTAGGGGCAGGGCCCAACCAACAAGCCTAGGAGAAGACCAAGACGCAGTAAGGGCCATCTGGCCTCCCAGGCCATGCTGGCGCTCAGGGGAGTGTTATTCCTCAGAGCGGCTCCCTGGCTGTGCAGCTGCCACCACCCCTCCTCTGAGCCCCATGTCCTAACCTCTCAAAGTTGTTTTGGGGATTGACTGAGGGGACCCATGGCACTTTTCCCAGAAATTTCATAAAGTGACCCACCAGCTCCAGGATCCTGAGGTTTCCAGGGAGGTTTGTGTTTTTCTCATCCAAACCCCTTCCTGGAGACACCAAGGTGGTAGCTTTGGACCAGGATTGACTTGGGAGCATTCCTAAGCTGGGCATGGAGCCACATCCAGAATTCAGTATCTAGGGTAAAGTCATCTATTGGGGGCATCATTCCAGAGCAGATAGCCAGGACTAGAACCTGGGGTCCCAGCGGCAGAATAGAAAGGGAAAAGAGCCACCATGGGGGAGTGGGAGCCGGGGAGTGGAAAGGACAGGTCCTGGGCACTTGGATACAACAGCTGCTGTCTTGTCCAAGGACAGAGTGAAGCCTGTAGGGTACCAGGTGGGCAGGAAGGAAGTACCAGGACACAACCACCAATTTGCAATAACCCTGGGGAAACTGCTGAGACAAGTGGCTGAGGAGACCAGACCAAGAATATCAGGTTCCAGGGTTTTAGTGGAAAGAGAAGAGTTGGGAGCAAGACACCACTGATATCAGTTCTTTAAATTCAGCCAAAAGTGGTGGGCTACTTAGGGGGCTGAGGCAGGAGGATTGCCAAGTTGGAGGTCAGCCTGGGTAAAGTCTTTGAGCAGAGTCTTGTCTCAAAAAAAATGAATATAAAAATATCTCTAATTTGATTTTTGATGAATGAGGCCATCTTGATTATGTCCCTTACATTTGTTACTCTGTGCCTTGGGTACAGGTTGTCAACAGAGGGGCTGGATCCAAGAAAGTGTTCTCTACGTGTTAATTCTCCAACATCTGGTGCCTCGTCTGCTCCTTAAAAGCAATAGAAACCTGGAGTGGGGAGAGTAGGAGAGAGAGCAAGCTGGGAGCCAGAGAGTCTCTTTGACTCTGTTATCAGAGACTGATATACAAGCTGATGTAATTCAAGAGTGTCAGGAGACCCTACCCCCTTGGGAAAGCCCCCAGCCAGATGGTGACTTGTGAGGTGAAACTTAATCCTTTTCTGGATTAAGGGCCTTAAAAGCGATCAGTGGCTGGAGAGTGGTTGGGGTCTGTGGTTTAGCTACCATGTGCAGAGAAACGTGCTCATACACACATCATGGCGTACCTGGGGACACCATAGGTGAGGTAGGGAAGGCTGGCCCTTCCATTGCAGGGCTGCTATGGAACACGGCGCCCCTGGCTTTGCCAGGACAGGTGGTAAATGTGCTACCAGGAGGTGACAGGGGACCTGGCCAGTACTATCTTCATGGCACGCATGGTGTCGCAGGGTGCCGCCTGTGCAATACACTTGTTTACACTTTTCCTTCCAAAGAGACACGTGAGCTGTGTCATGGCCATTGGTGTGTAACAAGAGGCTGCTGATGAAGAAGAGAAAATTCAGATGCTGTGGGCGAATTCCTGGAGGAATAGTTCTGTGTTTGTGGTTGTGTCTTTAAGACTGTGTCTGCGCTTGGCCACATTTCCTGTTTGATGATCGTGGAGGAAGTTCTCTCTTCCATTTCCTCCCTTAATGGATTATTGCATGCTTGGTCATGTTGTTGCCGTAGCAACGGCCCTGGGGCATCAGGAAGAGCATAACATTAGACCTGGGTTCAGGTTCTGCACAGCAGGGCTGTGACACAGCTGCTCTTGGCTTCATAGTCCTGTGTAGGCTTTTAGGGTTTTGTTGTTGTTGTTGTTGAAGGATGAAGAAATAACACATACAAAATGTTAAATAAAATGCACTTACTGCAGGTTAG
This sequence comes from Ctenodactylus gundi, assembly GCA_004027205.1. Taxonomy (NCBI): domain Eukaryota; kingdom Metazoa; phylum Chordata; class Mammalia; order Rodentia; family Ctenodactylidae; genus Ctenodactylus; species Ctenodactylus gundi. The sequence goes on from PVKB01002259.1 coordinate 79,037, forward strand.
TTCTTCATTGATAATTTTATATTCAAGCTCTTTTAATGCCTTTTAATACTGAGTACAGTAAGATGGAAAGTGGGGCTCAGAGAAGCCAAGGGGTTTGCCTGAGAAAAGACGGTGCTAAGAGTCAAGTGGGAATGCCAATTCATTGTTTGGTTTTTGTTGGTTTAATATTTTTTATTCTGAAATAATGTCAGACTTAGCAAAACATTACAAAAATAGCACAAATCCCATATACCCTTTATCCAAATCAGCCCCGAAGTTAACACTTTTTATAGGTACAGAACATGATATATGGGCTCAAGCCACTTTGCTAGAGTTCCCATTCAACTGACCATTAAAAGAAAGGATCCGAGTCACAGGCTTTCAGATCAGTGGCACAGCAGGCCCCATGGGAATCTGAGTCCTCCGGGGTTGGTGCTGTTTCAGGGCCACTGTGAGTGTTTTTAATATAGGAACCTTCACCAACAACTCAGAGATGCTCGGAGGGCAACACTCCTTCCCCTCTGCCCTTGTTCAAACTTCTCCTGGGAGAAGAGAGTGATCTTCAAGCAGGAAGAGACCAACATGCCCGGGGCCATGTTGACAAGGCCCAAAGACAGCACATGCATCTTGTCTCTAGGCTGGGCATGTCTTCTTTGGGGTAGGGCTGCCATGCTCTGGCTTCTGTATGCAAACGAGCAAAGCCAGGATAGAGAGAGCAGAGAGCAGGAAAGGAGATGTAGGGAGAGCAGAGGAGGAGCTGAGGAGTCCACCCTTTAGAGCTGGGTACAAGATGTGACAGTCACACATTTTGCTGAGAATTTTGTGGCTTCTAGAAAAGCACATGAGCAATGTACACAGTTGTAAAGCAGAGTTTGGTCCCTGCTGCACATCCCATCCAGGAGAGAAAGAAGCCGAGGAGGAAGGATATGAGGAAGAGGAAGAAGAGAGTGAGGAGGATGAAGAGGGGGAAAAAGAGGGGGAAGGGAGGAGAAAGGGAGAGGAGAAAAGGGAAGAGGGAGGGAGGCGGGAGCAGGAGTAGGAGGGAGAGGATGGAGCAACAAGAGAGAGGAGGAAGGGGAGGAGTCATCCTTAGCGATCCAAACAGACAAAAGGTCCCAGAGCACCTTCCAGAAAAGCTGTAGAGAGGAGCTCCATGTGGACTATTGTGCTTCCATTAGTCAATTCCAAGATCCCACTTTATACCGTTTGTGCTTCTCAGTTGAGAAACTGAGAGAGGATAACTTCTCAAAACCCTCAGTGCCATCCACATCATCAACGATCTCATATTGTTATTCTTAACACTTGGCAGATAGTCACTACCAGTGCCGCCCATCTGTAATACGTCAGGGCCTTTAGTCAGTGTTCCATCAGCGTCATGTCCTGTATCCTCACAAGGAACATGAGGGTCAAGAACTACTGCCCCCCCCCCCCCAACTTAGATCTTGAACCTCTGCTCTGAGTACCAAGCCCACACTTGTACTATAGTTAGCACATTTAGTTTTACCAAAAGGGGGATGGACCATCAGATGTTGGGTGCCTCCTGAGGATAGGACAAAATGCTACCTTAAAATTAGCCCTGAAAATATTATAGGATGCAGATATGGCCATTCCTGTAAAATTACTTTGAATGTCTAGGACATAAAGTACTAAGAAATATGCCAGGCATAACCCCATTGATGCAACTAGTGAAATCTAGAATACAGAAAACCACATAACGATGTATTTTAGCATTTGGTTCCTTTGACAAATGAATTACAGAGGAAAAAATATCAATGAGGTAAGGGAACTGAGAAGAAAAATCTGCCAATTGCCATGTGTAGGCTATTTCAGATTCTGGAGTGAACAAATAACTGTGTGTGTATGTGCACTGGCATCCTGGAACAGTGAATGCCACGTGCTAGTAAGGAGTTGCTGTTAATGATTCACGCCTTCCACGTCAAGCCACAATGTTCAGACTCTTCCAGGCTAAACCCCAGGCATCCTCCCCTTCCAGCCAGGCTCCGACTTTCAATAACCCATGCTCCATAGGTATCTCAACCACATCCAAACACATGAGGCTCTTAGGGGACGTGCCTGTAATCCCGGCACTTGGGAGGGTGAGGCAAGAGGATTGCCCTGTTTGAGGCTATCCTGGGCTACATAGTGAATTCGGGACCAGCCTGGACTATACAGTGAGACCCTGTTGAACACACTTCTTTTTGGGTCACAGCAGTTGGGGCCACAATCATAGCCTGATGGGTAGATAGCAGTCATGTAGAGGTCACACTTTAGAACTGAATGGAAAATGGTTCCTAGCGCTGGCTGTTCCTGGCCCAGGACCCATTAACAAGGAGTAAGAGAATCTGACACTGAAGGAGTGGTCATGATGAAAGACAAAGTATGAGATGTCCCACCCACTGTGACCGCAATGCACTGAGCAATTGCTAGAGCTTTACTAACCATATTTTACCCATTGTTTAAGGTGAAGAACTCCAGGGAAATGATGTGAAGAGCTAGCGATGAAGGTAGGAGGTAAGGAAAATTTTTCTACCTGGCATGTGGGTCCCATATCTTTATAGTTCTGGGACAGTCTTTCTTGGTGTGAATACTCATTAAACCGTGAGACAGATGTGTAGGTCATAGGATTTCAAGCTGTGGCTTTAGCAGGATTGAGTTTACAGGCTTTTGCATGGTATTATCTGTAGATAATTTTGAAAAATACCCAGAAATAACTCCATGCTAGGGAAGAAAATGCCCAAACCAGCCTGATTAAGACTGAAATGCCAGATGTTACCAAGTTTCCAAACACGTGCCATTTCGTGGTGAGTAGTGAGCAGTAGCCTGGGAGCTGACTCGCCAAGCTGGGAGCCAAGTGGCTGGGGCTTTTTCCCACGAGGAGATTTCTTCTACCCACTGCCATCTTGCCATTGTTGTACTGGACCTGCTTGGGTTAGACATGTTGGTCCAAACTAAGGGACACTCCTTCCTTTAACCATGAAGCATACCACTTCCTTGGCAGTCCTGGAGGTCCTCTTTTGTGAGTGTCTAAGGTGTTATGTCAGGGCTGGGGACATCAGGTTGCCATGGCCAAGAAAGAAGGAAGGACTAGCTCTGTAAGCCACGGACACTTGCAGAGAGCCAAGCTCTGGCTCCTGGACTCCACTTTCCAGTTGATTTTCACCTTTTTGATTTTGGCTGTATCTGCCTGTCATCTATATCATTTGAACCTGCATATGTGTTTGTTTGTGTTGACTTTATTTATTAGTGTACCATCTGTGTAAAATCTATAAAGTAGATAGTGACATCCTGGGTCTGAGCCTTGGTTAATGGTCAGGGCAGCCTTATGCCTGGCACTGTTCTCCAGTTTTGTAGCTAGGTTTTGTTGGCCCCCTGGCTGCTACAAATCATAGCTGCCGGTCGATACCTTCTGATCGCACTCATCCTGCCGGGAGCCTTTGTGACCCTTTTTTTCTTGTTGGCTCGGGCCGAAGACACTGTCCCATCCACCCGGAGTCTTTGATGCTTGCCAACTGCCTGGCATCAAAGAGCAGGGGATGGCCATCCATAGAGTGAATGTTGATCAAGGAATTACGGCAGCCAGGTATAAGGTCCCTGTCTTCCTTCTTGGATGGAGACTTTAGAGATGCAGCCCCCTCACCCAGTCTCTACAGAGGTGGCTGGGGATGCCTAGCAGCCCACCTCATCCCCAAGTCATCATGGCCATCTGGGCAATGACTCCCTTCTCTTTGCTCCCCTTCTTTCCCCACATAGGACTGATCCTTGCTCACCTGTGTCCTCACTATTTTCTCCCCAAACCCTCAGGGAACAGCCTTGTTCTGATGCTTCTCTGCATGGACTAGTCGCACATTTCCTTGGCATTCAAGTCCCATAAGGGAGGAAAGTTTTAGTTTGGCCCATTCTTGTGCCTGTTTGCACATGAATAAGCACCTGATCCACACCGCTCCCCTGTGTGTTGCCCAAGGGCAGTGCCATGTCCTGTTCTTCACCCTGTGTCCCCGTAGCCCTCCCAGGGCCAGCCCAGGTGTGCAGAACTCAATAAGTATTTGATAAATGCACAAATACCGGAATGGCGTTTCATCTAAATCACTAAGCATTTATTGAACAGTTATCACGGACAGAAAGGGACCTCTAGCATTTGTAATGTACAGCATTTCTCACCAAAAAACAGAGGCTGAGCATGAGTCATTGCGAAACCAGCCCAGTACCAAGAAGACAACCGCAAGGTTCGAGGCTCTGCTTGGCTGCTTGGCAGCTTGTTTTGAGCGGAAGTCCTGACTGGGCCCTGCAAACCCACAATCACCTGGAGTGAGACATGTCTGGGCATGTCTGGAGGAGGCTGGTGGCCCCCTCAGGTCGCTCCCTAGAGGCCTCATGGGAAGATAACATTCCTAGGGAGGTTGGACTCCACTCAAGACCCTTGGTCCCAGAATGGGGCAGGGTCTTGGGAACACACATGCCCACCAAACTCCTCAAGGACCAAGCAACTACAGTGAAATCTGGGCATAAGATCAAACTGCTGCTTCATATAAAAAAACAATTGGTGGTGGGGCATTGAGAACGCTAAGCCGGGTGTCTTGTAACCAGGGAAACAGGATGTTGAGCGTGGGGACAGGTACTTCCCCAGCCTCGTGGCTGTTAAGCAGACAATGGCATTCAGCTGGAGGGCACAGGGCAGGCAACAGGGCTGCAGGCACAGCTGCAGACTCTGGTGAAAGAAGGTGCTAGGGCTGGTGAGCAGACGTGTAGGGCAGGCTTGCGGAGAGCCCAAGAAGGCTGTGTCTGCGACTGCATGCTCCCTAGGATTAAGCTAAGGAGATCAGGAATCTGAGCCCAGTGGTACAGGCCTATAATCCCAGAACTCTTTCTGGGAGGCTGAGGCAGGAGGATCACAATTTTAAGCCCAGCCCAGAAAACTTGGTGACTTATCAAGAACCCATCTCAAAATTAAAAAAATCAAAAATTGACAGGGGAGGTAGCTCATTCTGAAGGCTTTGGGCTTGATCTTCAACACCCCCCACCACACACACACCAGTGAACACACACACACAGAGATGGAAAAGGTTTTCACAGCTGATGTGAAGATTAACTCGAAGAGGAAAAGCAGCGATATCAATAGTTCTGTATTTTTGTTGCCTCTGGTGTGCTTGGTTCTGTTATATCCAATTGATAATTGAGTTAAATTATATAAAACAACACATGCACACGCTTAGCCCCACATCTGTGGCAGTAAATGCACAGTAGCTATTAGCTAAGATTATTACATTTATAATTAAGCACTAGATACTCGTCAGATGTACATGGGTACTTTGTCTCTTCTGGCTGCTATGATGAAGTAATATCAACTGAGTGGCCCGCGAACCACTGAAATTTATTTCTCACAGTTCTGGAGGCTGGGCAAGTTCAAGGTCATGGCACTGCTGGCAGATTGGATGAAGGTCTGCCTTTGAGTAGACAGAGCGTGCCTTGCCCCGTGCCCTCACATGTCGGAAGGGCAGAGGAAAGCTTTTATAACTTTGCTGTTAGGGTTTGGATCTGGAATATCTCCCAACAGCTGTGTGTGTTTGGAAGGTGATTGGATTGTAGGGGTTAATGGGGTCGGTCAGCTGGATTAACCCATTGTTTTCACCTGCTGTTAAGAGGCAAGGCCTGCTTGGAAGGGGCGGGTCACTAGGACTGTGACCCTAGTGGCTGTGTCTCTCACTAGTTCTGCCTTTCCCCAGGTCTGATCCTGGTTGTGATAGGATGCTCAGCTTTTCTCTGGCTAGACCTCGGCCATATCCTTCTGCCGTTGCCAGCCACCGATGCATGGACGGAGACCTCTGAAACTGTAAGTAAAAATAAACCCCTTCTCCTTAAGCTATGATGTCAGACATGGGTCCCAGGGATGAGAAAGTGACAAAGATGGGCACTGATCCCATTTTTGAGGAATCTGCTTTCCTGATCTCATGCCCACCTCCTAGGTGGTTAGGTTTCCACATAGGAATTTTTGGGAACTCTTAAACATTCAAACCAAAGCATGGAAGTTGGAGATAGGGAAATATCTTTTGATTACAATGACCATGACCCGTGTTTTCAATCTTTGCACTCAAAACAAGACCTAGGAACACGAGGGTGAAATTTAAATTAGCGTGCTGGAAAAATGAAGAAAGACAGAGACTCAGTACAGGGACTTTCCAATGGCAGTTCCTACCCTGGCCTGTCTCACGTGGATGAGTTGCTTGCCGTGGGCCCGTGGGTTTCGTTCTCCTACTCAGTTGTTGTACCTAAGCCTCATGGAATTTTTCTGAGTTGCCGTTTTTCCCCGAGGAAAGAGGAAAGCTGAGGCTCAGGGACTAGAAGATCCCCAGTAAGTCTTTTTCTTCCCCTGTAAGAGTTACTCACGCTCCCCAAGGGCACGTCGTGTGTCCGAGGTTCTGCTCATTTTATAGATGAAGTAACTGAGACACAGGTGTTAAAGACCAGCTAAGGTAGGCTGGTTCCACCCAGCAGCAGTGTCAACCTGTGAGCTTCAAACCCTTCATACCTCGTGGTGCTGTCTCAGGGTTGAGAAAAGCCCTGTAGGTGTGACGGGAACACACACAGGGACAAACCGTGTTGGGATCTGAGCTCCATCTGTGTCCTTGGCTCTCAGAGGAATGTCCTGGCTCAGCTACCCGGAGAGATGCCTGCCGGTGCAGCCTGAGAACTGGTTTGGCTGAATGTTCTAAATTTAGAAGGGCCTTGGACGCGCCCTCCCTGGCTTTTGACTCCAGCCCAAAGTGGGAGCGCGTTGGTGTTTTTCCCTTTGGTCTCCCTGTGGGCAGGAAAGCTGTTGCCCTCTCGGGTTCCCAAGGGCTCAGGCCCCGGCGCCAGGTCTATAAATACCCTAAGCCTGCCCTGACAGCGCCCACCGCAGCAGATCATCAGGGATATCTGGGTGCAGCCTCTGCACTGTGACTCAGGGTGGCATGTCCCTACTATCTTGTGGGCAAGGTCTGTGGCAGAGGTGTGGCCTGACCCTAAAGTGCACTGTGCCAGGAACTGCTTCCTTCCTTCCGGCAGCCTTGCCTGGCTTCTCTGTCAGAAGCCATTTGGGAAAATATCACCTTTTTTTTTTTTTTTTTCTTCTCTGGCACTGGGCCCTGGGCCCTGGGCCTTCACACTGAGCTACATCCCCAATCCATTTTTAGTTTTTGATTTTGAGACAGGGTCTTGCTAAGTCACTAAGTTGTGCAAGCTAGGCTCAAACTTGTGGGCTTCCTGTCTCAGCCTTCCAGAATTACAGGATTACAGGCCTGTACCATCAGGCCTGGCTAATGGCAGTTTTCTTAGTTACTCAGGTGAAAAAGTTCAGAGGTGAGTGCTGCATGTCACCAAGGAGGTGACAACACGGAGAAAAGCTCAGGGAGGGGACATTTCTTGAGGACCACGTGTACACCGGGCTGTGCCAGGTGATACTGTAGGCCCATCATGAGTGTCCACTAGGCACCAGTCCAATGTGATGAACTCACGTGGACTATGCTTTACTGACCCATGTGCTTCTATGTAACCAGTATGACCATCAAGGGACTGAAATGGTTCCAATTGAGGGCAGGCATTTGAGTTTTTATAAAGTGAAGGGACTTGGCTGAATTACATAGCAGGCACCAAAAATGTTCTCCCTTCTCCCTCTACCCTATTGGGAGCCTTTGTCCCTAACTTGTAACACTGAGCAGTGAGGCATTTACAAAGCTGGGAGTTGTGGTGAGGGGTTTAAAGTGCAGCACTGCCACTTGTTGTGAGAAGGTGGCCAAGTCCTCTGTCCTGAACTGGGGTTCTGGATTGTCTGTCAAAAGGGAATGCAGGTAGGGTCAAGGTGAGGATTAACTGAAATGGTGTAAAACATGGACTTGGGAAATGCTGTGTTCTTCTTAAGTAGTCGTCAAGAAGAACATAAATGGCCAGATGTAGTCAGCCCTTCCTATGTGCCAGTTCAAGGATGTCCTCGGCTTCCTTGCATGGAATACTCTCAGCTACCCTGGGAGACCTGCTTCTACTAACTCTCTTGCTGAGAAGTCTGATAAGTCAAAGAAGCTAAGTGATTTGAATCCAGAGCATGACTCCAAGTCCAAGTCCCTATCTCATTTATAGTGACTTCTTCATCAACAGCACCGTCACCCCCCTCGTATCATGATTGCTGCTATTCTTTAACTTCTCCCTTGAGCCCAGGTTCTCCTCCAGGGTAGAGATGATGCCCACATCCTGCTTGGGCTTGGTACACAGCTGGATCTCAGCACATGTGTACGGATTGGGTGAATGACCTGCAACCGCCTGGGAACATGAATGGGGGATCCTTTGTGGACTCGGTGCACCCCACGGGGGAATTCTTGCTCTTCAGCGCAGAGAAATCAAGGGATAGTGGACCTTATACCAGAAAATCCTGTGGGTAGAAGCTCTGAGAGGATATGGCGGGCAAAAACTCCAGTGCCTATAAGCCCTGCATTTTCTCAGTACCATCCAGTATGTAAGCCACTGGCCATATATGACTATTGAAATTTGCAATGAAAGTAAAATTGAAAAGTTCAGGTCTGAAATTGGACCAGCCGTATTTCACAGGGACCACATCCGTGCTAGTGGTACTGCATGGAGAGCATAGGTATTGCATCATAGAGCATTCTATGGATGGGAATGTCCGGTCTGGAAGGTCCCGGTTTTCCGTCTCATCTTACCCACTGAGTTTACTCCGTATTATCAGCCCAGGAGGCTGGTTGGTCTGGGGCTTGGGGTGTCTGTTAGATGTGGCCAACAGGCAGGGGAGTAGTGTGGAGAGGAGCAGGGAGTGGCGCTTTATCTTACCACCGTCTTTCATAGGCCCACGGGGCCTGAAACCAAGTGGTTAAAGACGCTTAGATTGGAGTCAGAGCTCAGCAAAGGGGGGGCCGTAAGAAAATTAACAGACCTGCCCGAGTCTCGGTTTTCTCCCTGGAGAGGTGAGCTTTCTGTGATTTCTGGGGTAATTGGATGAAGTGTAGCTAAGGTGCTTACAGAGGTAAGGCGGGGAGGGTGTGTTAATTCTCTTTCCTTCGTGTGTGTGTGTGTGTGTGTGTGTGTGTGTGTGTGTGTGTGTGTGATCATAGACTCTGCCCGCACAGACTTAACTCACAGAGCTACTAGGACCCAGAGTGGCGGCTCTGTGAGCTGCTGCGGAGCCCCCATGCTCCCTTCTGCCTGCTCCTCTAGGTTCAGCTTAGTCCTACTGGGAACTTGCCTTTTCTGCATCGCGTTTTCCACCACCAGGAGGTACGGCAAAAGGGCATTGCATGCAAAGGTCCCGTGGCCACAGGAATGGGCTTCCTCATCCCCTTCTTCTCCCTTCCACTTCTGGCCCCACTCCTTGGCCCTCCACGACTGTTTCCTCACCAAAAATCAGCACCTCTGAGACTCTGAACCTCAAACTCAGCAGGAGTCACCAGAGGCATAGCTAGAGTTTACTGTTTCTGGATGTGTTGGACACTTCTCTGGTGGGTCATGTTATTGAACCATGTTACAGACGAGAAAATTGAGATGCTTAGCGTTTCAATAGTATGCCTGAGGTCTTGTGTCAAGTGAAAGGGACAAGGCGGGAAATTAAACCTAGATCTAGGTTTTTCCTCCCATCCCACCTCACCTGTGGGTCCAGAAGGTGATACACAAAGTTTTATAACTTTGGGCAATGGTCCAGCTTAGGGTGAAAGCTTAGGCACATGATGCAACTTGGAAAGCAGTTCTGTGCTGACCCACAGTGGGATGGCGAGCAGGTTGCTTAAAACCTTTTAAAAGCTCTTTTTTCCTGTTTGTAAGACAAGGACAGCAATTAGACTTCCTGGTGAGGTTCTGGGGACTCAGTGATGGAGTGTAACAAAGTCTTTGACCCTCCGTTTGGTTCTCAGGCCAGTAATAGCCTCCACCTCCTTGCCCTGGGCCAGGGCGTCTCCATCACTGGGCTGGACGGTTGTTTGCAACTAGTACTGTCCTGGGCATCGCAGGGTCCACAGCAGCAGCGTGGGCCTCTACCCACTAAGGCCAGCTAGAAAAACCAAAGCGTCTCCAGACATTGTTGAATGTCTCCTTGGGGGTACAACTGCTTTGGCGAAAACTCATCCCCAGGTGCACTGGAAATGGCATACACGCTGTTTACGGTCCCGGTGTCCCTTCCTCAGGCAGCAGACAAAGGCTGGGAGGCCTGTGTGGGAGGGTGAGGGCTGCCACCTGCCCACGGTGCTGGCGCTGGCGCCTTCTGAGGATCGACACCCAGCTTGTCATTGCAGGCGGCAATTATCTGAACAGAAGCGTTGTAATCGCTGGCGGATCGGGTTTCCTCTGGGGTCATTTCTTTCCAGGCTCCTGTTGTTGTTTATATTCCTCCCAATAAAATGCATGTGCGCAGCTGCCGGGCTTGTTAATGGTGGAGGGTCGATCCAGATGGTGCCTGCAAATCCTCCCTCCGGGGGTTCCCTGTCCCCTGCTGATCTGCTTGGCAGGGGACCCTAGGGGAAGGAGGTGGTGTGCCTGTGTGCACACTCACAGAGAAGTGGGCATTGGTTGCCTCTCTTGAGTTTGCACTCGTAATAACACAAGCAGCTCTTCCTAGGAGGTGTCTGTCCTCCTGTAGGGCCACTGGATCACTCTGCTGGCCCAAACTTCCTGTATACCATCCCAGGCCTGGGTAGCTTCCAACTTATCTCCTGGGAGTGCTGGAACCCGAGGGATCCCCATGGGCTCTCCCCAGAAGGGGCTAATGAAGTTAATGCGGAAACTGCAAGCACACGTGGGCACTGCTTGGGGGTTAGGTAGTGCTCACTGGTGATCATGGAGAGGAACATACTAAGCAAATAGGAAACAAGTAGCTGTTGTGGAGCATTGATGTGAGCCAATCACTGTGCTGTTGATTCATTCATTCACAAATTCAAGTACGTAAATACTGAGACCCCCACAGCCCAGCCCTCCTCCCTGTGCTGTAGCATTGAGAACAGTTAGGCATCTCCCAGGGAGTGGACAATTGTGGGGGGGGGGGGGGGGGCGCGGCACAGACAGGAGACAGAACAACCTCTCTGCCACCTACCATCCACACTCTTGCAAGGAATATCATGAGCAAGGTCAGTGCACTTAGGGACAAAGGCTAGGAAGGGAGTAAAGAGGGAATGGGTCAAAATCTGCTGAGGGAAAAGGAGTTTCCATCGGAGGGGACCTTAGGCCCAGCTCTGAATGGCAAATGACAAGTGTCCCTTGAGGATAAATCTTCAGAGCAAATGTCTGGAGGAGATGACAAGCTTGAGTTACTCAAGAAATGGAAAGTCGCTGTGGGTGACCAGAGCCTGAAGGAGGAGGAGGGGCGGGGAAGTAGGCGGTCCCAAGAGGGAGGATGTGCCAGAGAGACCCCAAGCCGGGAACTGAAGGGTCATTGCAACCATGATGAAGTTGGAATTTTATTCTAAGGATAATGGAACTCACCGAAAGGTTCTATTTATTTGGGGATCTGGTTAGATAAGAACCTCTATAAGGCCCATGGCATCTGTGATCTTCTGGGCTGAGAATGGATTTAGGGTTCCAGAGGGAAACTAGGGAGACCAGTGCAGAGGAAAACGCAAGGAGGAGGTGAACGACTATCCTGTCGCTGCTGTAATAAATGTACCACAAGCTCCATGTGGCTTCAAAACATGCAGGTTCATTGTGCTGTGGTTGTGCTGGCCAGAAATCTGAAATGGGTCTCGCTGGGCTAACACCAAGGCAGGGCTGTCTGTGTTCCTTCTGGAGCCTCCAGGAAAGGTCTGTCGCCTGCCTTTCCCAGATATTGGTGGCTACCAACATTTGTTGGCTTGTGGGTTTGAGCTCACTTGGAGGAATGAAACATCTTCACTCTTAGGTTTTTTCTCTCTCCCTGTCCACTGCTGCACAGCCCCTCTGCCACGTGAGCTTACACAGGTTGCAGAGTAGCAGAGCTGAGGATGTCGGTGTAGTCACTTTTCCACTGCTGGACGTAATACCCAACACCCGTGTTTTAATGGAGTGGAGACTTATCTGGCTCAAATGTTTAGGGGTCTCAGTCCAGGTATCATTGGCTGCTCCCACGCAACACCTGTGTGGTGGAGGAAAGCCGTCCACTGCATGGGAGCCAGGAATCCAGGAGAAAAGGAAGCAGCCAGGAAGGGAGATACACCCTTCCCTGTCATGCCCCGGTGTCCCATTTCCCCAACCAAGCCCATCTTCTAAACAGAACAGGAACTCGGCAGTAGGTGAATCCACTAAGGAGCCCAGCACCTTCGCGGTCCAATCCCCTTCCAAACACATGAGACTTCAGGGGGACAGTTTAACTTTTAACCATCGCAGAAATGAGCCCTTAGGGGCCCTGCAATCTGCTGACCACTCTAGTGCTAAAACGAGCCACAGTGAGGCTGGAGGTACCAGTAGAAAAACTTGCAAGAAGATGGGATTCACTCCGAGGCGCTGCTGTGAGGACTCCCATTGGGAGCGCTGAGGGCGTGCAGGCCGGAGGGCGGGGGCTGAGGAGAGTCTGGGGCCAGGTTTACTTGGTGGAGTCACTGGGCATCTCAGGGGAAGGGCCAAGGAGGCAGCCCAGTGAGTGGACGGGGGCTGAGCCCAGATTCCAGGGGTGGCCACGCGGCCATGGGGCTAACCTCCTAGAGACAGAATGGAACCAGCAGGGTGGGGATCGGGATGCAGGGAGGGGCAGGAGGATGGGAAGGGCAGAGAGCCCGAAAAGGATTCTGAAATGAAGCAGCGCTGACCTGGCCCAGGTGCCCTGTTGCTCTGAGCAGTTCATTTCAGTGTTGTCACGTGGGGACAGGGATGGTGCCTGATGCCAACTCAGGCTTAGCCCTGGCTTTGGACACCGCTTGTACCTGTGTCCCCTCCCCTAACATCCCAGCAGCACTGACAAGAGCAGGCAAAGGGCACTCCGAGGCTCAGAGTCCGTCCTGGCGATTTCTGTTCCTGGAGTTTTGTCAAAATAACCTGAGGCTTTCCAAAAAAGTACAGATGATGACGGCCCAGAGCTGCTGCAAGGGAATGCAGGGGTGTCGGGTCTCTGTGCTGTTTGAATATCTCTAGCTGACTCTGATGCCTCGTGGACTGAGGAATCTTGGCCAGAGAGTCACCCCAGTAGATGAAGACATGGGAAAGTGTAATTCTGACAGGTGCAGTGGGGGAAGAGGCAGAGTCTATAGGGAGTGTTTGGCCAGGGATGACTACCGTAGCTTCCAGGAGGAAATAACTTTTGTTTTGAATGAGGGCTGAATGACAGATGGGTAGGAATAAACAAGATAAAGATATATAGGGGGGAAAGCATGTTCAAGGGCCCCGTGGCTTAAGGGAGGCTGGAGAGAACAAGAACAAGGCTGTCTGAAGAAACTAGCATGGCTTGAACCAGGAAAACTGGTTGTGGGTGAAGGTGGGGATAGGCATGGGGTTGGGGAGCGATGGGGGTGTGATTGGGAAGGGTAAGGTGAGCTTTGGGCTTTGTTGGCTTTGCCAGACAAGATTGGAGCTTTGTCCTTATCCTGAGACCAAAGAGAAAGAGGGAGGGGCGTGGCACATGGGTGGCACAAGGGCTGGCGTGCCCACATGCACACACGCACTGCAGTAGGATGTGGGCACAGGGCTTGGGCGGGCGTTATAGACGGGCCAGCCAGAGGCCTTGGCATGGGTCAGAAGGGCGGTCAGGAACTGGGCTCACCGTGTTAGTGGTTAGGAAAGGTGGTCCAGTGCCAGAGGCCAAAGTCACTTGGCTGCATTCACACACCAGCAAGTTCAAGCCCGGGGCAATTGCCTCACGGAGAACGTGTGCTAGGTACTCACTACTCTTGAGGCGATTGCTCCCTCGTGTGAGCTGGGTTTCATTCTGTGGATCGCAACCCACCAGAATTGGCTAACAGAGGAAAGAAAGGAGTAAAGGAAGGAAGCAGGAAGGAGGGGGAGAGGGGAGTATAACATCATAGTTAATCGCACTGAGCAAAGGTGAGCTGCTTGGGGAATCTGTGACTGCTTTGCTCAAATGGCTGTGGACAGGTGCGCCCGTTGTAGTCTGACCTCTTTCTGCGGCCAGTGGGGGCTGCTCTAAGGGGCTCTCGTGTTTACCCTCAGCACCTCCTACCTGGTGCTGCTGAATCTTTGGTAATGAGGCACAGAGGGTCATTTCCCCAATTCTGCTAGGCCTGCCACTGTTGCTGGTAAGGCAGCCCTGTGCAGTTTGTGGAGGGCCAGCAGAGACCGGGGCTGTGACCTGAGCACAGTGGGGTGTCCGGGGAAGGCGAGGTGAGTCACCTGTAAGGCAGGATCCTTCTGAGTGTGACGCTGCTGCTTTGAGAGCACAGGCTGCCTCAGGTCCTTGCTGCAGACCCGGCTATGAGTCAGAGGGTCCACCATACTAGCCTGGTCCCCATCCATCCCTGCTGCTGGCCGGAGCGGAGGGGCAGAGATGAGGTGTAAGACCTTGCCCCCAGCGGGGCCACGTTACTGGGGAGGCCTGGCTTAACCTGCCTCGGAGAAAGAGCACATACAGCTCTGTCAGGGAGGAACCAGGAAGGAAGACGAAGAGAAAAGATAGCAAGTGGCTACTCAAGTTTCTCTCAGCCCCACCACCCACACTGCCTTCTCCCTCAGTTCTGAGTACTTAAAGCCTGGCCCATGGTGGGGACATGTGAGTCAGCTTTCCCTTGGTATGGCACAATGCTTGAAAGAATCAACTTACGTAGAAGAAAGATTGATTTGGGTTCATGACTTCAAAGGTCTCAGCTCGTGGTCATTTGGCCCCACCACGTTGGGCCTGATGCAGCACAGTACCCGTGGCAGGAACATGGGTCAGAGAAAGGGCAAGAGAGCGGAAGGACCAGGGTCCTAGTGTCTCCTTCAAAGGCACACCCTCAGTGACTCAACTTCCTTCCACTAGGCCCCACCTCCTAAAGCTTCTATCACCTCCCAAAGCACTACTGGCTGGGGACCAGGACCCCAAAACATGAGCCTTTGACGGTATTTAAGATCAAAACCACAGTAGGAAGGAAATAGAGATGAGGCTGCTGTGTCGTGTAAGGTTGACATTGAGTCTCAGCTGTAGGATTGAAGTCTCAGGCCACTTTTTGAAATCTGCTTTCAATGTTGGGGTGATTGTTACTTTTGCAATGACAGGAATGATGTTTGCCTTCCCCAAGATCTCAATCTAGGTCCAAATGAATGGCGAGCAGACCTTCCCCTGTCACCCCCAGGAAGCTATCCCCAATCATCTATTTATCAACTCCTTTCTAAGCCTTGCCTCCCCTTGGAAGTGTAACTTCCAGCATCCCTTGTGACCGGTCAACGAGGTTCCCAGAAAAGTCTTCTCTTCTCAATGAAAGCCCAGCTCAGAGAAAACATGGCTGTCCTCACTCTTTTTCTAGGCCTGGCTGTGATGCCTGGATATCAGGCCATCATGTCTGTACCCATTTTTAGACCTTGAGGGATTTTGGTAAAAGTCAAAGAACAGAATGCCAGTAGCACCCATGTGACACTGTGGCATACAAACTTGAATTGCTCAGCTTCAGACTTCTTACTCATTGAAACAGTGGAAACAGGCCTTGGACTTGTAAACAGATATACTTTTGACATGTAATAAGATCTACTCACATAAGGCCTTAGCCCTGAATTTGTTTGCTCAATAAACATTTATGGCGTGGATCTGCCATGTGTGAGGCAAGGGAGCCTGAGAGGTGAATCGCATTGGGTTTTGGTCCAATGGGGTTCAAAGTCCAATGTGGGAGGTAAGGAAACTGGATGCTCCAACAGACAGGGGCCTCCCTGCTCTTTAGGACCTGTGAATTCCATGGCAGATTTACAACCTCCAGTCCACCTTGAGATCTGACTTCTGGCTGCTGGATGGAAGTTCCCATCTCTGAATTTGATCTTTGTTCATGTATTTCAGCCAGCACAGATCTAAATGGGAAACCTAGCTTCTTTTATCAACCGATCAAACACCCCCTGCCAAAAAAAAAAAAAAAAAAACAAAGTCTCCACTTACCCAGGACCTTTGTTTGTGCGGTAGGCTCGGCTGAGGGTGGAGGGAAGCATACCCTCAAAAAATTAAAAATTGGAAGTTAAACACTCGTGTCCTTAAAAATCCTCTGGGCTCCTCCCTCCCTTTTTCTGTGCTCTTCTCTCTCCACCTGCCTCAATCTCAGTATCTCACAGGATGTTTCCCCTTCAGTACATGTGCCCAAGGAAACCTTTGCAGAGAAGGCCAAGGGCTCGGAAGTCAGTCTGCCTAGGTCAGGTGTTTCCAACCTGTAGCACCTGTAGCCCACCATTTTTTTTTTGCCCCCTTTTCTTTTGAGTGAAGAGAAACTGCCTTAGGCCACATAAAAAATGTGTACCTTATATAGTGTATGTACATAAGTACTAAAACTTCCTGCAAAATTTTTTCATTATGACAGTTTTTAAAAATTAGGGGACATTCCTGGCCTAGATGTCAGTCACATGATTTCTCTGTGTCTCTCTCTTTTTTAATCTGTGGAAGAGAGATAATAAACCACTTCACAGAGCTGGAGGGAAAATTCAGTGGGCACTCCCTGAATTTTAATCTATGTTCCTATGTTCTGTGTTGTATTATAATCTATGTTCCCATATTCTAGTTCCCTAGCTCTGTTGTTTCTGCTTCTGCCACCTACCAATGAGTTCATTTTTGAAGTTTCACTTCCAGGGGAAAATTCAGTCACCCCAGGGCTTTGCCTTTCTGGGATCTGAACAGAATAGGAACGTATGTCTCCAATAAGCAGAGTTGGAGGAGTTTTGAAGAACATGGAATGTTTGGAAGCACTGGCGTATTTAGCCCATTGGCTTTGTTCCCTGAGGCCGACAATATGTGTCATCAGATTGTGTCCCTGTTATGGGGTGTGCACCCGACCCCATGTGGCCTTGCCCAAAGCCTGTTCCATCGCTGGGTGATGAAGCGCTTCTCTTTCTCCTGTAAGCTGGGGGTGAGGTGTGGTTTCCTCTGCTGAGATTTCTTATTCTTGTTTTCTTAAATTGACATATAATCTGAATAATATGAAAGCCACCCTTTTAATGTCTCCAACTCATTGTTTTTAGTATATCCACAGGGCTGTGTAACCAGCGCTACTGTCTAATTACAGAACATCTTCATCACCTTAAAAAGAAGCCCTGTAGTGCTAGCTGCCAATTGCCCTTCCTCCATCTGCAGTCCATTGCACTCCCTAATTTGCACTTGCCTCTGCGACTTCCTGGAGACTTTTAAATGGCTTTGGCCCCAACAATCCCTGTTTTACATTTGAATAAGCAGGTTATATCTTCCCTAAGAGGTATTTTGCATTGTTTGCCCAATAGGTAAACCTCCTGCACATCATTATAGAATTCCTTATTGTATGATTTCCTGTAGGAAGCAGCAGCTTTCTCTCTTTTAAAGATAAGCTAGCTACAGCCGTCTTTTCCAGACTCCCTTGCAGCTAGTCCTTTGATGGATGAGCTAGACCCAAGCTCAATCAATAAGCTGGAGTCTGAAGTCTGTGGCCTGAGTGATCAGGGACGGTGCAGAATCATTGCTGGCAGTCATGACAACAGTAATAGTTATGTCCCAGGCCTGTGGTGGCCATTGTGGAGGGAATTATTCATAGCAGTGGGACCAGGCTCAGTGGCCCCAGTGTCTGATTTGGGCTTGTTCTGACTATGGTTCCAGACGTCTCCTTGATACTCTTATTCCTGGCTTTTGTTGAAGCCAGTCTTCTAGCCTTTGAGCTATTATTGTATGAGCTAGACACAGACTCCTGTTTAGCTGATTTGCAAAGTTAGCGTTCAGGCTTACAAAGCTCTGTCCAAACATGGTTTATGAAAGTAGAAAGTTGTTAAGAGTCTAAACAACAGCAGGTTCATGAGTTTGTTTTTTGCCCCAAAATTCTTAGTTCAGAAGACATTACATTAGAGCATAGGTCTACCACGTCCTGTGCCATGCTGAGGATTTGAACCCAGGGCCTTGTACTTGTCAGTCAAGTGCCTTAGCCACATAGCTATACCCACTAGCTTTCTGATCCCTGTCCCCGTGTGGCACTAAGCTAGCCTCTTCCACCTAGAACAAGCTCCCCTTTGCACTTGCAGGTGAACTAAAATGGAGGCAGAAACTCACAATGCAAGGCATGAAGTGCCCACCCTGAGATCCCTCTGCGGGGAGGGGGCTGAGTCTCTTGCCATCTCCCTGAATCTTCTTGTCTAGAAACCGAGTTTCTGGTTGCTTGGACTCTGTTATGTTCTGTTGTGGTTGTTCATATGCCTAGTATGTTGTGTCATGTTGAGTTAAGTTGTGTTCCTACAAAAAATAAATTGAAGTTACAACTGCAGTACCTATGAATGTGGCTTTATTTGGAAATAGAGTTGCTACAGCCATAATTCATTTGGATGAAGTCAGGCAGGCGGAGGATGATCTTTTAGCCCAGGTGATGGCTCTCCTATGACAAGCGGGTGGATGACGCAAAGACACACACTCAGGGAAAGCTCTGTGATACCAGGGGCAGATGCTGGAAAGAAGCAGCTGCTGGCCTAGGGTACCCAGGGCACTGGAGCCTTCTAGAACCTAGGCAGACAAAGGAAGGAGTTGGGCCTTCAGAACTGTAAGAGAACCTTTTTGTTGTTTTAAGCTACCCACTTTGTGGGAAATTTAGAGAAAACTAGCACATCCGCTGTACCCAAATCCCTGGCAATGGTGCTACTTAAGAAAACAGCATTACAAGCAGACATCTGAGCTTGAGTCTCTGCTCCATTACTGCAGCTGCCAGGTTGAAGTGAGCTATTTACCTCCAGGGAGTCACCGTTTCCTCACCTATAAATGGAGGTGGGCAGGCTTCCCTCAAAACTTAAGTACCAAGAGCAAGGCCTGGCACATACGTGGCGATGGCTGTTATTAACCAGTGGGTTCTTGTCAGTATCTGTC
This sequence comes from Ctenodactylus gundi, assembly GCA_004027205.1. Classification (NCBI taxonomy): domain Eukaryota; kingdom Metazoa; phylum Chordata; class Mammalia; order Rodentia; family Ctenodactylidae; genus Ctenodactylus; species Ctenodactylus gundi. The sequence goes on from PVKB01002259.1 coordinate 97,935, forward strand.
CCATGATCCCTCCCAGTCCAGGGGAATGAGCCAAAGCCTTCCCTGCATCAATTCCATGAATTAGTCAAATGCAATGCATTCAAAAGAAAGAATAATTCCATGGTGCTGTGTTTTCTGCCTATTTGTAATATTTGTCTATGCCTCCTGATTCAGGGTACAAAAAGTTGTGTGGGAGCTGCAGATGCACACAGGGTTGCCCACCCCTGCCCAAGGATGGAACCCCTCCTCGATAATCCGGGTGGGGTCTAGAGGTGCACACGCAATTGGGAGCTGAGCTGACAAGGGATCTGTTGCTGATCTGGGGATGCTCAGGGCAGCCAGAGCCTTTAATATCCGCTTTCCCCAACTTCGGCCCCACTCGAGATGGAGATGGCTGTGCTGATTATAGTGCAATAAAGCTGGAGTTATGGGGGTGTCTGCGTCCCTGGTTATTTCATTTAGAAGCCACTACAGTGCTCCTTAGGGAGAGATAGGAGCGGTCAGGCAATCCAAGACTCCAGGAGTCTGGGATGTTTATGGTTTCTTCTAGCCCCAGGGAGATGATAAGGCATGTGGCTGCCTGCTCAGGTGTGAGCACCTACCGGCGACCGCAATCCATATACACCTATCCATGTACCCTGCACAGCTACCTTTAAGCTGTAAGTTCTCTAGAGGTGGACACTGTATTTACAGGGATTCCTGCGTGTGTGAAAAATTTCCAGGGAGAAGGGCAAAGGAGGGGAGGAGCAGAGAAACGGGGGAAAGCGTGGCCAACGCGAGCCTGCAGGCCAAGCCCGGGAGAGGAGGGCTTCGGTCTGGGTGCAGGGCAGCCGGACTGCACGCCGCCACACACACACTGGCCACTGGCTGGACCCACTCCCTGATCCTGAGGCTTCCTGTGTGTGCCTAGAAAGTGACTCGGGACCCCAAGGACAGCTGGAGCAAAGTCCCTAAGGCCTGAAGCTCCAAGTATGATACAGACTCCCTGCCTCAGGGAATGGCAGAGCCGGGACTCGGGCCCACACTTGGGAAGTGTGTGTTCTTCCCTCTGTGCCGTGATTGTGGGACCCTTGGTGTCTGGTTGCCTTCTCCTCTTTCTTTTTCTGTTACAAATATTGATGCTAATTTGTGTGTTAGAAGCACTGTATGGTGACGAGAGTGAGTGAGCCTCCATCACACACGATATGGAAGAATCTCCCTCCGGCAATGATGACCGAGACACACAGAGGCCAGAGACTGATGCCGCTAGTACAGAAAAATACAGAGAGGGGAGAAAAGCACATCTGGTGATAAAAGTCAGGCTCCTGGTGACCCTTGAAGTGGACCAACAGGCACTTTTTGGATCTGGCTGTGTTCGGGATATTGTTACCTTCAGTTTGTGAAGACACCGAGAGCTCTGTACTTTTCAGACATCTGCTTTTCAATGAAAATCTAAATCAAAGAAGTAAACATTTAAAACAGACAATACAGAAAAGGAAAACACAAAATCAGGCAAAATTCCTCTCATTCAGAAATCACTGATTGATGTCTTAGTTTGTATCTTTATTTTTTTCTTTTACTTGTACACACATGTGCACACACTCATATACACACACATCAGAGCTTCTGGCTGTGTTGAGAATCACTGTCCAAACCCAAAGAGAACAGCCCTTCTTTGATACTGACAGCAAGTGGAATGGCCAAGGGTGAGCAGTTCAGAAAGAGCCCATGGAGTGGGTTGTAGAGACACCAGATGTCCCGGAGATCTCGGTGATGCAGGCTCCAGGAGTAAGTTTGCCTTTATTTAAAGAGTATCTTCTTATGTGTCCTCAAACTGATAACACGATTTGTGCCCACATTCACAATTCATTTTTTCCTCTTCAGTAGATGTCTTCTGCATACGGACTCAGAATAGACATTGGACAGTACCCACGAAGGTACCTGGAGTGGACTAACATGCCTCCTAGAAATGTCACTTTCTAATCAGGAAAGTGGGAACAATAAGTCCTATGAGGCAAAGTTATTGTGAGATCAACTCTTTAAAGAGCCCAGAATACAACATGGGCCCCATAGCTACCGTTTTGCAGTTGAACAGATGCTATAGTAACCTGGCTTGAGCCCAAGTTGTATCCCACTCTGCAAGCCAGGGATGTCTAGGGATATTTCCAGATATCTGTTAGTCTGGGTATCCAGGAGCCTCCTGAGGGGGGACTCATGGCAAGCAGGTTCAAACCCAGCCAGAGCTAACATCCCCGAGCTTAAGTACTGTTCTGACTAGCATTGAATTCTCACCCATGCAAGCTCCCTGAATATGGGGGCCAAAGGTTTGGACTGCGCAAGGTGCCTGAGCACGAGGATTTCTCCTTGCCTCCTCGTCCCATCCGTGTTCACATGTGGCAGGGATGGTCCTGTGATGAAGCCACTGGAGGGGGTGGTGGCAGGTGAGGAGGGTGGTGTCTTCTGGCTTGAGGGCTCCCAGGAGAAGTTGTATGATGTGCAGATGCCAGTATTCCCTAGCTGGGTCTGGTGGGTGGCACACACCTGTAGACTTAGCTACTTTGAGGCTAAGGCAGGAAGATTGTTTGGGCCAGGGAGTATAAGGCTAGCCTGGGCAACAAGGCAGAATTTGTCTGTAAAAAAAATCAAAAGTCAATATAGAATCCAGTCATTCTGGAAAGAGCAGCATCATCCTTGAATGTAGCCATGCGAAGGGGAAAGGCTTGGAGCAGGTAAAGCAAAAGTCATGGAGATACTGTGGAGAAACGGGGCTACTGGCACCCTGAAGCATGCCCGGAGATGCCCGAATGTTTCAAACTTGGCCGCAGAGTCAGAATCAGATTCAGCTCATTTGGGTGGATTCTGCTGGGAGTATTTTTTCTCATTCTTTTAGTCAGGATTGGGTGTAACTTCGTTTATATACAATACTCTTTTTTCTCTGTCTAGCAGTTATTGACTGTGGCTCTGGGTGGCCTGGACTTGACAGTGGAGAGAAATTCGGAAAGAGAAGCACAGAGCTACAGTAGTGACAAGCTTATTATCACTCCTCCCCTCCTGGGGACTTTGGGTTGTGGGGGGATGATAGATGTGTTTGTCATGGTACTTTTCAAACTTTCATGGGAACAAGACCCCTGGGATCTTGTCAAGTGCAGACTGTAGTTCTCCAGGATTTGGCATTTCTGACAAGTTCCCAGGTGATGTGGATACCTTGGAATAGACACAAGGGCTGGGAGGACAGAAAACTTGAGGCCAGCCTGTATAACTTAGCAAGACTTTGTCTCAGAATTAAAAAACAAAATTAAAGGCTGGGATATGTAGCTCAGTGGCTGAGTGCTTGCTTAGCATTTACAAGGGCCTGGGCTTTATCCCCAGTACCAAAGACAAAAACAAAACCAAAGTAGATATTGGTAAGTCTAGAACTGGAATTTTTAAGAAGTATCATGGCTTTTATGATCAAGCAAGTTTGAAAAGCCTTAAAATAGACTGTCTTGAGCACTTGTTTAGGCTGAGATGTACAAGAATATTTTAATTTGCCAAGTGTGTGCAATGTACCAACATGTATTGGTCAAGTCTGTGAACATCTTGGAACACTGCTCAGAGATGTGGGAAATGAACCTTATGTAACATTGAGGCTTTGCAGTGGGGATGCACAGACAAGACATGTCCTTGTTTGTCAGGTCCTTGAGGTAGGAAACACACATGCTTGGCTGATTTTGTAGTAGGTACTCATGAGGGTCCAGAAACCCCACCTCTGCACACAATGTTGCTTTGAACTTCCTCCTGTCCAGGTGGCTCCTTTTCGCTGCATTCCATTGCAAACTCCTCTTCAACCTTAAACATCCACCTCAGGTATGCCCTCTCCCCCAGTGCAGCGTTCCTTAAACACCACATGTATACCCAGTCCTTCACCTGCACCTGCATTTCTGTTGTATTTCACACAGTTAGTTTGCTACTGCTTCTCTGTTTTGAAAACATATGTCTTTGGGCAGCCACCCCCATTATTTCACAGGAGACTCTTTTGAGGCAGGGACGATGTCACCCAGCTCTGTTCTTGGGCACAAAGCATAGTAATTGCTGGCCCAATGCTTGCAGCATGAGAAAGCACCTGGTTCACCCTAGTTGAGAAGCACACCTTCTTTCTTTTGCATCCTCAGATACAGCCAGTATTCTTGATTAAGCTGAGATTTCATAAATGGATAATAATTTGTTTGCCTTTCCCGGAAGTTGCTGGGCTTGGCAAGAGCAGGTAATATATTCAGATAACTTTCCCCTTCCCATCCTACTGCTCTTGTGCCTTTCTGGTCCCCTCCTGGAGACACTAGACATTTACTTCCTCCCACTGCTCCTGAGATACTATCAAATACCCAGCCAAAAGGTTTAGACTTGGCCAACAATGTAAAGTTCATGACGGGCAAGGGATCTGGCAGATGGTACTACTTAGGGGTGTTGTGACCCGGGGATGCTAGTGCCAGCCCTTTTCCCAGAAGTCTGGACTTGCCAATACAGTCTCCCATTCATGCTTCATGCAGCTGGGACTACTGGAGCTTCTTCTGAAAATCTGCGCTGTCTGCTCTTCTGGCTCCAGACAGCTTCTTGGGTCAAGGAGGCAGAAAATCCCACAGGGTCAGGTGCAGGGGGAAGCCTAGGGAGCCAAGGACTTGCCTCCATTCATTCTGCAGTATGTACTGAGAACTGAAAACCTGAAAGCTGCTAATTGGTCAAAGCCCTGTCTTGAATTTTCTCCAGAGTTTTAGCTAACAATGCCTCTGTCGAGGTCATTGTTAACTTGGTGGACCCCTTTGCAGTCAGTCCTGTGACCAAGGAGACAGTGTTTCTAAAATAGGGTTTGGGTGGGGTTTGAGATGTTGACTGTTTACCCCTCAGATGTGGAGCACACCCTGTGGTAGGTCCTTTGTCAGATGTGGGGGAGGAGAAGATAAGACAGAGTTGTGTCCTTCAGCATCTCTAACACACTGTCAAATGCGTGGCACACTCAGCTTCTCTTGATCGGATAGTTAAGTCAATGCAACCGGCCAATATAGATCAGAAAATGTGTCTTATGAATTGGATTGATCTATCAGTGTGGAAAGCTGTTTGTATAGCAGGTAGATGGGAGGAAGGAGAGGTTCCAAGAAGCTACCAGTGTAGACAGAGTGGCAAGGAGATAAAGCACAATGACAGAGGGACAGTGCGCAAGCTTGGTGAACCCACAAAACGGTAGCGGTATTCTTGATTATGAGGCTGCTCCATAAGAGGTTCCTAGTGTATGGTGACATTCCAGAGGTGGAGTGAGGGATATGACATCCTGCTGGCCAGATGGGCAGCTGACCTTGGAGGTCTGAAAGGCTTGATGAAAGAATTGGGAATAACTACCCTATAAGATATTGTTAAATATCAAAATTGTAACACTGATCTTGTTTCTGATGATAAAATGCCTCCTACTAAGGTGACGCTCCCCCCACCCCTGTTTGTTGAATCTGTGGGTAGTGATGATGAGGCTAATGCAACTCCCACTTGTGGAACATCTGTAAAGTATCAGGTGTTTCACATAATTTCTTCCCACAACATACCACGTAGGATTTATGCTCTGTGGTTTACAGGCCAAGGTTCTAGGGCTCAGAGGTGTAAATCTACCTGCCTGTGCCTGGTGAATAGGCATTGCAGGGCGACTGATGGGACCCTTAACTCCGACATGTAAAGGCTTGGGTGATCTTGGGTAATCTGTGAAACTACTTCAGGCCCTGGTGTTTTCACCTGGAAAATGAGGCTGTCATGAGAACCAAACACTCCTGTCACAAAGTAAATGATCAGTTAATGTTAGCTCCTCCTTCCCCTTCCTCCTCTCCTCCTTTTTCTTCTCCTCTTTCTCTTATTTTGTTTTTATTTTTATTATTATTGATGGCAGGGCTGAGAGAGCAAGATAGACACATCTAACCACAAAGCAACGTCCCTTCTCCTGTCCTAATGTCCCTTCTGCTTTGTGTGCACAAACGGTTAGTACCCATCAGGTGAGACTGTCCTATACCTCTTTATCCTTTTGTCTCTTGTATGGCTGTCTACCGCCCCAAACATCCTTGGCTACTTGGTGTGGGACCAGCTTGGAGTCCAGGTGGCCAATTCTCTTTCTAGCCAATGACAGGCAGAGGCCGCAAACCAGGTGGAAATAAGACTCTGCTCCCAGAAAGAGCAGCACCTCTGCACCTCCTGTACCCCAGGACTCTGCCCCTGAAGGGCCCACCCAGATCCCTCCCCAGTGAGAGCAGTACCTGAGCACTTTCCTGTCCCCCAGTGCTCTGCCCCTGAAGGGGACCACCCATGCTCTATCTACTGTCTGGACAAACCCCAAGGCCTGTTTGGGAGCAAAGGAGTGGGTGACTGTTCCATCTGTTCACAGCCGGTGATTCATGCACCCTCCTGGGGAGCCACCAGGCTGGCTCTGCTTCCTTGGCTATGTCTAACTAAAGCAGCCGGAGGTGACCCAAATAGAGCCCAAATGTGTTAGTTAAGGTCTTTTTGGTTTTAGACAATGGAAACCCACTCTGTAAGTACACAAAAAAGAAGCACTTACTATAAGTCTTGAGAGCCATCCCATAGAACATAGGGTCCAAATGTAGCTAAGGATGTTAGAGAGTGCTTCAGGGAGCCCTCGGAAGAAACTCTCTGCCTTCTGCTCTGTGTTACAGCACAAGGTTGTTTCCCTGTGGAAAATATGGTCATTCCCTACACCTGCATTGGTGAACAGGCTGAGCCTCTGGGACACTTTCTCTCTGACCCCTGAATCTAAATATGAGACATGATCTAAAGATATGGTGTATCTTTAAATAAAAAAGTATTACAATAAAAGACATATTGTCCTCAGTCTTCTTTCACATCATGCCTGTTGGCTTAAACGCTATTCCCCCATTGTTTTTGCCATTTTCTGAAGCAGTTCTGGAAGTCCTCTTTTGTGAGTGTTTTTGGTTGTGTTGTCATGGCTTCCTTGATGTCCTGAGTTGACTCAAAACATTTACCTTTTAGTGTCACGTTGACTTTGGGTAAGATCCAGAAGTTTCACAGTACTGGTGAGTAAGGTAGATGAGGACACATTGTGTTTTTTTCGAGTTTGCCTTTTCATTGGATGGCACTTGGCAGGTCCATATATATATATAATCACATCTTGTAATGACACTCATGAAAGAAAATTTCCAGAACAGTTTCAAAAAGTGGCAATAATGACATACTTATATTTGAAGAGAAGGGAAGTATTTTAAGGGCAGTTAGTGGCAACACATCATTTACCATAATAATTTTTAAAACCGCTCCTTACCGGTATTTCGATAACCCCTTGTGTCAGGGTGCATCTCTCACTGGATTCATCTAGGCAAGATATTCATCTTGGATAGAGTTTCATTTGGATATTGAGAAAAAAATAGAAATTCTAGATAGGAATGTTGAAATGCTTATTAAATGAAAAGGAAAGGCATGATACAAAATTTTGTATCTAAGAGGGTTACAACTCCATGAATCTTTGCACAGTTGAACATAGGAAGAGGTCATGGAGAAATGTATTAAATGGTGTTTGTTGGTCTATTTTGCTGCTCTTGCTGTTACCAGCTTTTGCTATCTATGCTGTACCATGTGCTTCACGATGCAAGACCACTTCTAGGTGGGCAGCCTTCACACTTGGGGGCAATAAAAGTGAGGTTCAGAAAAATTGTTGACTTAATTATCTCACATCACTGTAGGTCTCATAGTCTTCTGACTTCTACTTTCTTGGATTTCGTGCTGTAAAGTTGAGCAAAGAGAATTTTAACATCACTTCTATGTGGAGCTGGATTGCTGATGTCCACTGAGGGAGTCCTGCAGTCATATACAGAGAAGTAAAATAACAGTGGGACAATTCTTTGTATGAGGAGTCAACAGGAAGTACAAAGTTTCAGTCTTCTTTTCTCTGGGTCCTAGAATTGGCTGGGTGCATGGCCAACTCTCTGTGCTCAACGTTGCATAAAAGATACATCATCAAGTTTTCACTAACTTTAAATATTCCAAACTTCCCCCAACATGCCCAAGTTTCCATTATTAGATGTGACATTGTACTAGGAAAGTGCTGTAACCCTATGGTTCCTCATGGTTTGAGAACCTGATTTATCTTTTGTAAAGACTTTGGCCAGATATTTTATCATCATTCTAAAAATTCTGTTATGGCCTCACACATGATCTACTTTTTTTCTAAAAATGGATATTCAAATATTGGTTGAATACAGATGGGTATTTCACCTAAAAATGCCACCATTTCCATTGCAGTGATGCAGCATAATATTCTAATGTCAGAAGTCTGCTGATATTTTGCCCTATGTCAAACACATATTGAGGATAGTTGTTTTCAAAGCCAGGAAGGAAGGAAGGAAGGAGAAGAAGGAGAAGAAGAAGAAGCAGCAGCAGTAGTAGTAATAGTAGTAGAAGAAGAAGAAAAGAGGAGGAGGAGGGGGAGGAAGAGGAAGACGATGAGGACACTCACGCCCTGGTCTTGTAATTTTGCCTTTGGCAGAGGATAAGTGATCTTGTTTTTGAGTTCTGAGCAGGTTCCCCCAACATGAACAGGATGGTCCTTATGTTCAGAGATGAAGCTTGGGCAGCTCATAATACTAATGATGTGTAAATGCATTTTCAGCTATTTTATTAAGCGGGCCTTTCCAAGTTCATTATCATTAATATTTATGGTTGGGATATGTTCCTCCAGAGGCTCTGCAAATAGCTTTTCTATTGTTCAGGTTAAATTTATTGCTAAGAAGCGGGACCATGTTTGTGCTTCTCACAGGAAACAAAAGCACTAGAATCGGGTAGACCTTTAGTCTATGGGTCCAGGCATCTTTTGAATATAGCCAATTAACTATGCTGTTATGAATCCAAGAGGGACTGCGTGTTGGAAGGCAGAGTGGCGTGGTGCGAATTCCCCAAGACCACATCCTCCTCTGTTGTAATTGGCTCTGACAACTTCTACCTTTGGCTGCCAACGTCTTTCCTCACAAAGTTTCCTCTAATGCAAAGGTGCTGGCAATACGGCTATGCGTTCCATGCCCAGTGGGATAGAGAGGCCTTCTTCCCAGAAGAGCCCTCATGGAGCCCTGGCACTTGCAGGGGCACCATCTGCACCTGCCAGGGATTTCACACTGTTCCATCTCAAATGGAGCTTGAAATTTCTGGCCAGCCTGGGAGGAAGGAAGTGGCTTTACTGCTCAGCCACACATCTGCTCATGAGCTCTGGGTAGGCTGGGAAACTATGGGGAGATGAGGACAGATTCAGGTATAGGAATCAAACATTACCTGCAGTGTACTTTAGAACACTCAGCAATTATACCTTCTAAGAACATTTTTTGGAAGTGTGGAGGGATTTTTTTTTTTTTTTTTTTTTGCAAGAGCCTCTAATAACATCCTTAGTGCTAACCCCAAAGGCATAACTCATGTACCCAATGCTCTGAGGGCAGCAGGTAGCAGCCTCAGGGAATTCTTACCTGCAAAATCAAGAGGTCGTATGGATAGATGATCTCTGTGGTCCTCTCCAGCTCTGAGAAATGGTGCTCCAAGTAAAAGCGATTTCCCTTCAGTAGTGCATTTCCGTGCATAATGAGGTTTTATTTATGTGGGAGCTCTCAGCAGAGTAATGAGAAGTCATCCAGAGGTAAATGAGTACAGCACTATTATGCCCAGACTTTGCTGGGCTAAAGGAAGAGGGGCAATGATGGGAAAGCCCTCACCTGTGACACAGACCTGCCGTGTAGGTCAATTACTTGTAGTTACAGGTTGTGTCTGGGTCCAATCAGGAGTGTCTTGAGAGAGCTTGGGAGCAGGTGGCTCTGTGGAGCTCTAGGGAGAACAAATGACACTTGACAGTGTCTCCTAGAGGTAGAGAAGTGGAGGATGAGGGTTTCTAAAAACATGTAAAACATAAAAGACAACGACAAATGCAAGGTGTGGCCCTGGATAGGTTTCTGGACTTATAAAAAATAAAACACACACTTATTGTGGAAGTTTGAATATGGCTACATATCTAATGACATTACTATATCAGTAAATGTCTTAAGTATGAAATTAATTTTGTGATTATATAAGAGGATGTTCTTATTTTGCAAAAATACTTGCTGAAGCGTTTAGCTTGTTTGTTTTTGAAACAGGGTCTCACTCCGTAGTTCAGTCTGGTCCTGAACTCACTATGTAGCCCAAGCTGGCCTGTAACCCAGGAGAATCCTGCTGCCTCAGCCTCCACAGCCTCCCTGAGACTCAGGTAGGTTCTACCTGTCACCTGTCATTTCTCTGGTCATGAGCCTTGGGGTATGCTCTAGCTCTTTCTTTGTGCTACTGTGTATCTGGGTTGACCATGACAGCCTTCCGGATACAAGAGAGGATCCTGGGTGTGGTTGGAGTAATGAATGGACATGCGCCCTTCCTCACTCCTGATAGGTAGTTGGACGGCAGCAGAACCCAGGGAGATGTGCCCACGGGCCCCCTGTGGATAAAGGACTCTGGAAACGAGTCCTCTGGGGAAGGGGAAGGACAGCACAGGGAGGGCAGTGGGCAACAGCTCTATCTGCAAGACTGCTGTTCTTGTTTTCTGAACACATTTTGAATGAACTACGCTGTGTGAAAAAGTCAATCCCAGAAGACAACATACTGTATTGTTTCATTTACATAATATACTTGATGTGCCAACGTGGTACAAATGGAGGTCAGATTAGTGACTGTCAGGGGCCAGGGCTGAGGGAGGGTGCTACGAAGGGACAACTGTGAGATGGCAGGCAGGGTGAAAGGGGTTGTCTTGACTGAATCAGTGTCAGTGTTCTGGCTGTGTACTGGATTGGGGCTCTGGAAGATGCTGCCAGAGGGGGAGACTGGGTTAGGACGCACGGAATCGCTGCTGTTTATCACAGCTTCATGTGAGTGGCCAGTTATCACAAAGCACAAAGTTTAGTTTTAAAAAGGAGGATAGATTTTATATATCTATATATATGAAAGATTTTATATATCGATATATGACTATATATCGATATATAACACATACGTCAATATAAAAATGACAAACTATTAACATTTATATGAGTTTGGTGTACGTGGAGATGTTTTATTTGTTGCATAATTTTATGAATATTTAAAATAGTAATATTGTGTTATCTGTTCAACCTTGCCCAAGACCCACGCATGGACCCCTCAGCCTGGAGTGACAGAAGCACTAGACCGGGGAGCTCAGCAAGGGCTGGAGAAGGTGCTGAGCTGTGGTGCAGACTTTCAGGTCTCCTCTGCCTCGGGGGCATCGGGGGCTCTGGACATGAGACTCCACCATGCTCCTCTGAGCATCTTTGTCCAGGGAAAAGGGCAGTTACACTTATAACCTCAGTGACAGTTATTACTACACTAAATGAGCTGTCATGAGGAAGGCTGTCTTCTCCCTAGAATTGTTCTGTTTTATGTTTTATTTAAAAAAGAGAGAGACAGACAAACTGACATTTCTTTTATAGCAAAAGTACAAGTTTGCAGTGCAGTCAAGGGAGATTGAAAGAGACATGTGAAATAGAAAAGAACGTTCAAAGCTTCAGGACTGGAATCTAACTTCCGGAATCGGTGCAGAGATGTGTGTCCACCTGTGTCACTGTGTCATGAGGGCAGGTGTGGCCGCAGCAGGCTTACTCACACGGGTTCTGGATGACAATCAGCAGGTATTCCTTATCTATGGAGAGATGGGACAAAAGTCACGCTAAATTCCATTTAGCAGACAAACATTCCAGCTGCTCTGCTCTTGCTTTTCTTTCCCAAATATTCTCTGGGCTTCATGGAGACTGACAGCTGTACATCAGAATCCCCGGAGTGTTTTAAACACGCTCACTTCCCAGGCCAGCTCCAGGGATTCTCATGTCGTTGGTCTGAAGGTGGTGTCTCAGGCATGGGTAATATTTTTAGAAAGTTCTTCAAGGGATATTAAAAATCTGTTATTTAGCTTATGGGCAGTTCTTTTTAAATTTTTTAAAATTTACATACCATATTCCTTCCCTCTTCCCACCCACCAAGCCCCTTTCCATATACCCTCTTTTCCTCTTCACTATGAACTGCTCTGATTCAGCAGATTTGTTGTGGAGAAATTTGTTCTGGACTAGATTCAGCCAAGTACTTAGGCACTTGGTCACTCTGTGATGTGAAGGCATTTCCTTCCAGAAGGATGTACTCTGTCACTGCTGTCTTCCTGTAGACCCGGTGACTGTCCTTTCTCCTAAAGCAGCGGTGAGATCCCACACATCGTGGATCTCCCCCCACTGTAGACTCATGACAGGGGATGTTCCACTCTTCAGAGTCTGTGTGCTAAGTCTACCAAATGCGAGAGCTATATCTAGGTCTTGTTGATAACTAATCACAAATGCAAATGAACACAATGCAACTTGTTCAAAGGCCAAGTTGACGGTTAATTTCTTAAAAATTTCAAGTCGGAATCTTTGGATTCAAATATCTTCATTCTGTTACCAAAGGAATTTATTCTTTATATTGACATTAAAATTTATACTTCCCATTCTTTGAACAAGGCTCTTAACCATGAAGTGGAAAGATACTTTAAATATAAAATAAAATTCCAAGTTACCTGGGGCAACCATGATTTCATGTTTCTTTGACCTGATTCTAAGGAAAGTGAGGTCATTCTGAGGATCGATATCCCGGACCGTGCTCTTGGCTTTTATTGTCAGCTGGTGAAGAAGGCCTGCATACTGAACTGTGGTGGAGTTGTCCAAGGTGGTTCGGATTGGAATGCCTATGACGACATTCAATTTTGGGTTAATATCTTTTTTCTTATTATGAACATCATAAGACACTGGGCAGCACTGATAAGTGCAAAGAGGAAGAAATAGTAACAGTTAATATTGCTTGTCTCAATGTCAGTTTACTTCTTCACAGCCATTTTGTCTCTACATAAATTTTTGACTATAATAGAGTCAAACTATATTCACAAACTTGTTTCATTTTTCTTTCCTTAGTGCATAATGTCATCAACGTTAGTTTCAATCTCTGAGGGCTTTACTATTATTTTATGAACATATCATGATGCATTCAACTTCCCATTGTTTGCTCATTTGATACTTTACATTTTTATAGGTAGATCTGTGATGAACATTTCTCTGCATAGATCATTTGGAAGCTGTGAATTGATTATTTCAGCCCTAAGTTGATGCATTCTTATATAAAAAGCCTCCCCTGAATCATCCCATCTTCAGCATGTGTTATTTGAAATGCTTCATCTGTGACCAGGGGTTAGTCTTTCCTGAAACCAGAAATATGAAGGGATATGGCTGCCCATTGTTGGACAGTGTATCAACCATTGTTGGACAGTGTATCAAAAGAGATTCTCAAAATTTCTTTCCAACTCCTCACACAGCATTTTGCAAATTCTACATTTAGCTTAGGAAAACATGGTAACAAAGATAATGTAGGTTTGCTGTGCATTCCCTGGTTTGCACTCATTCTTGATTTTAATATTGCTAAATTAGGCTACCTGTTTGGCTGTTCTATTATATGAATTAATAACATAGTCTATTAACTTAACTGGAAGATTCTAACCAGGCACATATGCAAATATAATTCAATTCAGTCCAAGTCAATCTAGCTCAATTGCAGCTAGTTCCTACTATCTATATATTATGTCACAGGTGCTGTGATGGGCAGTTTCCCTATATTGTGTCTAATCAAAGGCAGCCTTTGTATTATTTGGAGAACTGCAAGACAGCTAGGAATTCCAGGGATTTTTTCTTTAGGGGGATACATGAAGTGAAATTTAGATTGCTGTCAAGTTCCCTGGATACATGAATCAATAAAAAGCATCTAATTAACATGGCTCTAGATTTTTCCTTTGGAAAATGTAGCTCCAGAAACTTACCAAAATGAACACTTTCAAGAGTGGGAGTTCTATCAACTTTTTATTGGAACTGTTGAGGACCATTCATTTTTATACTGGAAAAGACTAGCTTTTTAAAATAATTGCTATCTCCAGAATAGGGCTTGGTAAATTATATAAGCACAATACTTACAGGAAAACCTATTCAGTGATAAGGTAGTCTATCTAACTGTTAATTTCGACATTATATTTGTTGGCCACTTTTCTCCTGAAAGGCAGGCAGTTGTCTTTCATGCCTGATAGAAGGTCGTGAAGCTTGGATCTTGAACAAGGCAGGGAACATAAATGGGACCAACATTCAACCTTGGAGGAGAATTTTTTGATGAATATTTTTATTTTGCATTCTAAATAGTGACATCCTATGAAGTCTGCATTGCTCAATGTCAATGCTCAAAATACAACACAAATAAATTATTTAAACCGTAGATGACAAGATTATGAGTCAGATGCCCTGGCCATTTAGTCTGTCTGTTCATGATCCAAGTTGATAAATAAAGCAGCAAGCCTTTCTGAATAATAAGTTGCCTTTATGGGAGCATGTGGGAGTTCTTCATATGTACTGTAGACACTTGAAAACAAACACGAAATATTTAGTGAGTTCTTGCTTTGTAACATGCAAGGTAATTACAGAATAATTTAATAAAAAGACATTTTAGCATATGGTATGGAATTCACATGTGTCCTTTCTGAGAAGCAAATCTTGCTCTCAGTTTTTTTGTTTCTTTCCAGAGATCTTCTAGGTCAATTGTACAAAATGTTTGTGTTTACATCTTTGCTTATAATGCTGTCATTATTCTGTGTCTTTTGTTTTCATTTAACATGCATGAGAAATTGATTCAGTCCATGTATAGCTACTTCTTTCATATGAATGACTGTGTACCAGCTGGATGGAGGTCTTGTGATACACTTAACCTATAGGTACACCTCACACGCATTTAGGCTGTTTCCAGTGACTTTTACGAACAAGGTGTTCTGGTTTGGGTCTGAAATGTCCCCCCAAAGCCTCATGTATTTGATATTGTGGGCTACCTATGGATTTCACATGTGGTTAGAAGAGATAAGGCCTGTCTGGGAGGGATGGATTATTAAGGGGGTGGTGAGTCATTATGGGTGTGGCCTGGAAGGAGCTATCCCTGCTGGGACTTCTCTCCAACCCTGTTGCTTCATATGGTAACGCAGTGACAGCTGCTCTCTGCCAGACCCTTCCTGTCACTGCCAGCTAACTCAGAATGGACTAAGACCTTTGTTCCCTTAAGTTGTGAGCATTGGGTACCCTGCCTCAGCAATGAAACTGTAACTAAGACACGAGGCTCGAGGTTATGTCCTTGGGCGTGTCATTTTACATTTGTATGTACGTGTAAGACAAATTCCTAAAACAGAGCTTCTAGCATAAAGAATTTATGCATTTTAAAGTATGGTATTGCCAAATTTATGGCACTGCTTTAAAATATGACCCTATAAGAAGCCAGTAAGCTGTTACTTATTATTTCAGCTTGTCATTTTCAACTGTACATTTGCACTTTGGTTGATAGATTGTATTTCAAAGTAAGAGGAGTTGGCTAATAAAATCTAATGAAATTCAAATGATGGATTTTTAGAAATGCCAAGGATATTTACATTTAAGGCCCCACAAAAACCGTGCTTCTATACATAAGAACATATGACAGATATGCCCCTGTGGGAGATAGATATTTATATTCACTGGTGTCTAATGCCATGAGCAGTGTTGCAAAGTTGTAAACAATGGGTGGTTTTACAAATGGGAAACCAATGCTAATGAACAATCCAATCAAAGCTTTTGCCAGGGAGCAATGACAGATTGAGAAGTCTACTTTATTGTCATGAACAGGCAGTCTGTGTTCAAACAGGGAAACCAAAAGACCAATATTTAGTGTGGGATATGATGAGATCTAAATGAAAGAATGGACCTACCTAACCACAAGCACAATCTGAAGTATTCTGAAATGATTTGGCTGGAGTTAGTAGACTAAAACCACTAGTAGGGAACTGGAAGATATGGCACCATGTTAGTTAAATATTTTCAGTATTAGATTTCATGAGAATTCTGAAAGCTGCAAAACTGCACTATAATAAATGCCAATCCCATTTAAAATTGAGTAGCCTGTTGAAATTATTTTATTGCATCCTCATCACACAGTGAATACCACATAAATAACCTTGTCATACACACTGGTTATTAATAATCTGATAAAAAAACTGGTCCATCACTTATATTCTTGGAAAAAGATTAATTCGACTTTTGGGTAAAAACCAAATAGCCAGAATCATTGAAAAATGTCTTAAATTGTCACACAAACTTATCCTAGTAGTAGTTAATTAATCAGTATTAAAATAATATTTTGTTGCTTTTAGGTAAGCTTTGAGAAACCTCAGGAAAATCAAGTAAAATTACTTTTAATTTCACTACTCAGAGATAAACTACTATACCAAATTCCTACCTTTTCTTCCTCCTTAAGTGCATGTATGCATCTGGCAACAGAAATGATTAGGAAGTGCCAGCTACTCCTTTGTTTCCTGATTTTTTTCATCTAATATTGTGAATAGTTCCCCAACATTCTTCATGTATTCTCCAACATTTTAAATAATCATGTTCATCAAGTAAATATTAGATGTTTAATTTAAAAATTCCCCTACTGTTGGAGTACACTTATTTTTCCTGTTTATTTATTGTTATATAAATGATGCCTCAAGGAGTATCCTTGAATCTCAATCTTTTTATCACTCTTTAGAATAAATTCTTAGGAGCAGAATTATAGATCAAGGATGTAGATATATGCACATCATCAGTGTTAAGCACCGTAGTGTGAAGTACAGCAGATGAGGTGGCTTGGCTGCCACTGGAGAACGCATGGGTAGTGACTGACGCATGTCTTCCAAACTCAATCCACCTCAACTTCAGCAGGTGACCCTATTTGAGGATAGGATTTGCAGGCATAACTAGTCAAAATGAAGCCACGATAGACTAGACTGGGCTCTAATTCAATAACTAGGGTCTTTGGACATAAACAGAGACACAGACAGGAGAACACTATGTGACCATGAGGCCAAGACTGGAGTGATGTGTCTGTAAGCTAAGTGACATCAAGGATTGACAGCGCCCCCGGTGGCTGGGAAGAGGTTGGAAAAGCTCCTCCTATGTAGACTTCAAACATCATGACTTGATTGTATCTTCATTTCCATTTCTGGTATCCAGGATGAGAAAGAATAATAAGCTGCTGTTGTTTTAAGTTACCAAATATGAGGTACTTTGTTGAAATAAACAGCAACGAAGCCAAAGGAAACTAACGTGGCACGTCCATGAAGTGCTGCAGACTGCCCATCTTAGGGTGTGTGGCAAAGTATATGCAAATATGGGGAAATAAACTCATTTAACTTGATCTACCCACTGGGGCTGGGTCACTTACTGGAAATATCGGGCATGGCTCTTGAGCTCCTGTAGGTTGGATTAGCCACTTCCTCCTCATTGTTGGGCACAATACCTGACACCCATAACTTAAAGGAAGAGAGGTTGATTTTGGCTCAGGTTTAGTCTGCGTGTGGATGGTTCCAAGGTAGAAATTGCATGGTGGAGAGGCATGGTAGAGGATGATGTGCTCAACCCACGGCAGCCAGGAAGCAGAGAGCAGAGAGAGGAGTGGGCAGGGGGAGAGGAAGACACCCTTTCCGATCATGCCCCCAGTTATCCGATCCCTCCAACGGGCCCCATTTCTGAACTTGAGATTTTTGCAGGACATTTTAGATTCAAACCAGAACAAGGGATCATTGTGAATCTCTCCTCTTGGATTACTCAAACTGAGAAATTTATTTCTTTAGAGCCTCATTTATTATACATAATTGGCACCAAATTTGTAATAATTTTTTAAATATCAAAGGTTTTATCTTTTAAAATTAACACTGTCAAAATTATTTAATTACAGTTCCACCCAGTATCAGCTATCTTCTGGGCATTTGCATTTATTGCCTCATTTCATTACATTATATTTCATTCTTAATGATAAGGAATTATATTCAGAGTCTAAACAGTCTTTTGTTTGCTGGTTGCACTATAAGTATTTATTGATGGACTTTTTAAGGCACTGACCTGGGAACATGCCAGGTCTACAGTTGCGCCATGAATTATGTGAAGTAGCTACTCTTATTTCAACTAACGCTGTGGAATTTCTGGTACCCCTTTATCTTACAGATGCCTGCATTTGCAGTGAAACCAGCAGGGACATTTAAGAGGTTGCCTCCATAGCTGAACATGGGGCAATGAGCTGGAAGAAATGCCATGTGCATGCCTAATAAAGACTGTGTAGTGACTGCAAGTTTTGGGTAAGTCTTCAAATTTAGCTGGGACTGTAGTGGCCTTTCTTATACAATATTGACAAAAATGATAGTATATTCTGTATTATATTGAATTCTTAAAGTTTTTTACTATCGCATGCAATTTCATTGGGTTAGAAACAATTTTACTTAAAGACTGAAACTCTGTACCCTTGTCATGTTAAAACAAAAACATACTTTAAAAGATGATATTCTCTCTACCTTTAACACTTTAACTTTATTGGCATTCTTGAGATAATGGAAAGAGTCATCAAATCTCTAAAAAGCAGATAACTTGTGTATTTCTTAGGAATATATAGATGCTTTATACATGTCTGGCTCATATTTAGAACCCTAACTTTAAGCAGAGTGACTGGCATATAATAGATACTCAACAGTATCTGCTAAGTAACTGCTATGGATAAATTTGCAAAATATTGATTTCATATAAGTACTGTGCACTAATCAATTGTGTCCCAGAGCCCCTCCCCAAATACTGATTTCAAATGTAAGATGTCTTATGGCTCCACCCAACCAACAGGTGGAAGAAGGCAGCCTGTGATGTATTTACCTTCTGCATTCACAACCATTGTTCCAATAACCCCTTTATGGCTCTGAATTCTCTTTAGGGTTTCCTCCACCTCTGTCTGAAAGAGATCAGGGAAGCATTTAATCAAAAAAGGTCTTTGTGGTGACACCAGTTCTAAGAACAATCACATTTAGAGAGTCATCTATCTCCCCCGTGTCCTTAGCCTAAGAGACTGGATGCTATAGTCCCAGATCTTAAAAGTCAATTTAGAAATTAACAAGTCCCATATACGGGCACATATAAGATTGTCCTGCAGGCAATCCCGACAAATCTCTTGATTTGAAACTTCTAGAGATAGAGCCCTTACTGCCTCACGAGGATCTATTCCATTTAAAAAATCTATCTCTGTTTTCCAGAGAAGTATATTATACATTAGAACTGTATTATGTCCTTCCTCTCCCTGAAAGTGGCCTATAATGGAAAATCGTATTTTCATTAATGTTACCTAATTGGAGGTTCATTTGCGTGATTCAATTGACAGAATATTCAATAAAAAACAAAATGTTCCAGGTACAGTTTGGGCCTTGGTACAAGATGAATGTTTAACCATGAATGATTATGTTGGGACTGCACAACTGAGTTCTGAGCTCACCTTTCTGGAAAAATCTTATGCATAAACATTAGGATACCATTTTTCTTTCTCTCTATGAATGAAATCAAGAATAATCTCCTTCAAACCCGCATATTGTTACCGTCCAAGAAATCACTGGATATTCTGAATTCAAAGCACATACTACAGTCTCCTTCCTAATGGGGGTCATTATATTCTTTTCCTTCCCAATATCACATAGATGAACACTTTGCTACTTTAGTATGATGGTTTTCTTTTACACATAATGTGGGTCTGAGAATGTCCTCTTTTCCAGTGCCATAGCAAGAGTTTTCTGAAATTCATAATGTTTGCTATTTTGAATATTATTGATATTTATCGAGCCTGTTCTTTAAATTATGTCACTGCCAAAAACTTAAATAAAGCATAAATGGTTATCACTACCACAAATTAAAAAACCGGTATTCTTATACTCAGACATAACTGTAAAAACACACAAAATGAAATAAAGGACACATATTACTGACTTCTAATACAATGAAATCTCTGGGTTTGATCCTGCTCTTCAAGTGAAAAATAAGAACAGGCAAATAAAAGTAATATTAAGGACATAATAGTGCCAGAAATTTTCTCTTGTATACAAAAATAAATGCTTAAAACACAGAAGAAAAGTAACTTTCTCATGATGTAAGATGATGTGTGGTATTCCTGAGCTGTAGGATCTCAAGGCATATTTCCATCTTACTTTGGGACACTGCACTAACTCTAATACTTGAACAGGGGATCGATATTTTATTACGTTTCTGATATTTATGCATCTTGGAGACAATGTTCACAGCTCCTTACAACCACTTTTTATTTTTCCCTCATTTACTTCCTTCTCCTCCTAGGCCTTTCTCTTTCTCTTGATAGCTAAGTATACAATCCTACTATAAATCTATTAATACCCACTTCTGCCTCTTTTTCTTTCATTTCTTCTTAAATTTTTTTTCTCCAATTCCCACTTTCCTTTTCTTACTTTTTGCAGGAGAGGATCGCCCCACCTGTCCTGCCTTACTCGTTTTATGTGTCTCCTTCTCACCATTCCCTCCTCTCCCTGTACCTGTCCCATGTCTTCCTTTCCTAGCAACGTCTGATTTTTCTCTTCTCCACCTCGCCCCATCCTCAAATTTCCTGAGTCCCAGCCTTTCCCAGCCTCCTCCGCATCTTTGCTCTTTCTCCCCTTTCTAATAGCACTGCCCACAACAGCCACCTCACGAAACCATCCCCCAAGTCAGCTTCCCCTTCTAGACATCTTCCTCCCTCTGTCCAGGGTCGGGGGCCTTTGGACCGCGGGACGTGACCGACACCCCGAATTTACCATCCTAGAGCAAGAGACTCTGAGTTCAGTCGGGCGCCTCTGACTCCTGGGCTGTCAACAACGCTTTAAGCCGTTGCTAGGAGACAAAGAAGGAAGTGGCCTTCCGGAAGCGGTGACGCTGCGCCTGCGCACAGTCAGTCGGGCATTCGCCGGAAGGCGGGTTTTCCGCCCTGACTGCGCGTGTGACGCCTCCGAGCCGCCATAGGTGGAAGTTCGCGAAGGCGGCGGCGTGCGCTCACCTGGGCTTTGCCTCTACTGGAGCGACAAAGGGAGCGCAGGAGGAACGAGGGGCGTGGGCCTCTTCTCTGAGTCCTTTAGGCACGCTTTGATGTAAGTGCTGCTCAGGAAGTGTTTGCGACCGCCTGCCCCGAGCCGGGCTTTGCTGGGACACAGACAAAAATGCTGCCTACCAGCCAAGCAGTGGTATCCGTGTGTGATAACGTGTTCGCGGCACATACACAGGGATGGCTCCCGGTGACTCCACGGGTGGGCTGCCTTAAATGCTTGGTGACAGTGTGTGCTGCCCGTGACGCGTGCCTTAGCTCAGCCCCGGGCAGCGCCGCCTTCGTAGCGTTTCTCTTGACAGCTTCCAGCACGACAGTCTCCATAAATGGTTCATTTGTATCTTATTACCCCAGCCTAGCAGAGTAAACGCCGTCCCGCGTCTTGTGCCCCGCTAGCTTGTCTGCGCCATCTCTACTGTTTTCAACTTAGTTGGCGAGTTGCCCCTCCACCAGTGTTTTAGTGTAATCCCTTAGGAGCTGTATCCTTTTTGAGGGGTGTGTTTCATCAGTTCTGAGAGAATTACCGCCAGTGTTAATGCTGGGGCTTTTACGCTTTGCCTCAGAAGAGGATTCTTTTGGTTTTTAAAGGACTGGTGGAGTCAACAGAAGCTAAAGATCAATTAGGCATGGTCAGGACACTTGACCTCTTGAAGGACACTGTTAATAACATCCTTATAGTGTGGGAGGAAGAGACCCAAGTATTGTATGGAGCGTAGCGGGAAATTTTGTGCCTGTAGTTACGTGATGGATTCTTGGGGCTTGAGGAGGACAGACACTGATGACTACACACAAATTATAAGGTGGAAGTACATCTCCATTAGGACCAAACTATAGTGATTTTCTGTGATATGTTTGTGTGGTTATTGCCAGAGAGAAGTTGCAACACCAGAACGGACACGCTGCTTGTGTATGGGTAGGAGCTTCTGCCAGTATCTGAATGGGCTGTTGAGAGTTCTGAAGTGTGTTTGAACTTGATGGTTTTGGACAAGATAATCTTGTTCAACATTGAGTCTTTTGTTTTATGATACTTGTAGATAAGGAACACACTGAGAGCTCCAGCTCTGTTTTGGGTTTTGTTGGGAGTCGAAATTAAGTGGTTACTGTAGATCTTTTCAGTGCAGTGGTTCAGCTGTTACTGTAGGTTTTTTTTTCCTCCTCCCAGAAATTTATATTCTCCAAAATCTAGATCATCCAGTCTCATTTGGCATGAAATACTTGAGACTCCAACTGAGATGATTCGGAAAGAATCATTAGGATCATAGTGAGGAAACCTGAATCTAAATCGTTTGGGTGTGTGTGTGTGCACGCACACTGATTTGCCTCTGACGTTTTGCAATATGAAAAATATTTAGGCCTTTATAGTAACAGTTTCTGATCAAGAAGATTCGCACTTCATAGCCCCTGTTTTTCTTATAAAAATCAGTGGCAGTG
This sequence comes from Ctenodactylus gundi, assembly GCA_004027205.1. Lineage (NCBI taxonomy): Eukaryota > Metazoa > Chordata > Mammalia > Rodentia > Ctenodactylidae > Ctenodactylus > Ctenodactylus gundi. Next base: position 120,333 of record PVKB01002259.1, read on the forward strand.
CACCATATCTTTTATGTCAATCAGCTCTAATGAAGGAACTGTCTGCATATGCATGGGGTGTGAATTCCTTGTTTCTGCAGTCAGTTGTCAAACTCATTCGATAGCTGACAGCTGTGATTAGAGCCAAGAAAGGCTGTAGCATGAAAGGCACTGACAGGAGAACCCAAGTACTGAAAAAGAAATAAGAAGTAGCCAAACTGACTTCCAGCCCACAGTCAAGTTTGACTCCCTGTGCACAGAAAATCAATGAGGAGAATATGAGCCATTTTCTCCTCATTGATTTTCACTTCTAATTATTCCTTTGAGGCAGCTTAGTTTAATTTTTATGTCTTTTTGGTGGATTATAATGAGTATCCAGAGCTGTGCTGTATAATGTGCCTTGGGAGTGCCTGACATGTTCCCTACCCCATTGTCAATACACATGAATTCTCCTTTTACCTTCTCATTCCCTTCTCATTCCCCCACCCTTTTTCTTTTGATACACAAATGCTAAGCAACTTTCAACCTAAGTGAAGGCATTAATGAATAATGCTTGCTTTTATTCTGCAAATACTCCGATGTAACTCCAGAAGTTGTGCTGTAGGCAGAGACAGATTCTCTCACTCCTTACATAATTTTGTCAAAATGAGATGATTTTCTTCTGGGGAGAGGTGTCTTTCTTGTTCTTGAATAATTTGCTACTGCTGTCTGGTTAGCCTGAAGAAATTCAGGTGACTTCATGACTGAGTTTTCTCTTGGAACTTTCCATACCATCTCATAGAGCTATTGTTGGTATTCCTGCCAGTTGGCAAATACGGTAAACTGATAGTTCCCTCATAAGACAATGCATTATTTATCTACCTAAAATGAATTTCTAGTACTCTGCTGGCCACCCCACCGACTGCCCAGAAAACTGACACTAGCTTCTTAAATACCACTTAATATATTAAGGCAGAATTACAGGATGTCAGCGGTGTCAATACATATCCCAAGTAATTGGCTGAATGTCATAAAATTATACAAGTAAAGATTTAGGGTTTCGAAAGATTTTTCAGAACCATTTTTTTTTTTTTTTTGGATGGAAATCCTCTTTGGGGACACCAGGTGTAGCACCAAGGAAGTCCTGCCTGCTGGAATTGAGTGGTTTACCAGAGCACAGGATTTGGAGTTGCAAGCAGGTAGGGCTGGCAGTTCTGGGTGTATTCCCTTGAATAAAACAAACTATCAGCTACACTGTTGTAAAATGTGAAAGGGAATATTACCCAAGAGGGTTGCTGTGAAGTTTAAATGGTATTGTGTGGTGAAATGGCCCACTTGACCCACATGCCCCATGTGGATCGCTTAACCATGTTTACTTCTTCTGTTTTTCCTTTCTCTTGGCAGTTTTTCCGCTTCTGCTCTGTCTCTTTCCCTCATTTCCTCTTCCTCATCATCTCATTTGACTAGACCTTACCTGCCCATGCCTCACTTCTGTGTCTTTCCTTTCTTCTTCATGACTCCATTGTCTTTAACCTCCTCTTTGTTCATGTCCTCCCTAGGAACAACTGCCAGGATTTGTATTGTGGAGTTTGTCAGTAAGGAACCTTTGTTCCCTACCTCACACAGCCTGTTATTTACTGAGAACCTCTGCCTCTAGTCCTCCATTTTCTTTTCTTTTTTCTTTTTTCACTCTCAATTCCTGTTTTAAACTTCTGGCACCAGTGGGCAATTTCTAGCTCAGTGCATTGCTCTCAGTAGATACTCTCTATTTTCCAGGATTGGGGCAAACTGAGTGTTTCCTGGCCAGACTAATCTTGTTCAGGGAAGGAAGGGTGGAAAGGCAAAAGGGAGCTATTGTGGTTTGCATCTGGAGTGTCCTCCAAAAGACTCCTGTATTTGAATGTTATAGATTGCCTATGGAACCATGTGCTGTTGGGAGACTGAGGCCTAGTCTGGACGGGGGCTAACAGGCACATATGTTGAATTACAGGCATGTAAGTTGAATTCTAGGCATGTAGTGAGGGTTCACCACACCTTCCACACCTGGATCCAGGAGGGTCTGATCACTGGCATGAGACCTGGAAGGATATATGAGCTGCTTCCTACCTTCCTTGGAGGACTAGTCTCAACGTGCCTTGATTTGGCTTCCAGTTTGTGATGTCTTGAGAAGCTGCCTCCACTTCTGCCTCTGCTATGTACTTCCATTGCTGCTAGCTGCCCCTGAGTGGACTGTGACCTTCTAAAACTGTGAACTAAAATAAACCTTTCCTCCCCTAAATTTGTGGATGTCACATACTGAGTCACAGCAATGAAAAAAGTAAGTCCAGAGCCGAAGGGGTATGAAAGTGTTGTGTGCTTTACATGCATACCCCCTCTTTCCTCTGAGAACCAACACCACAGTCTGTACACAATATTCATGATCTTTGATCTGTTGAGTTTCACAATGTCTTTAGTAAGTCTAACACATGAAGAAGTAAGGTGTGCAAGTCACATGTGCAGTGAATGAGTAACCACAAAGTGAGCTCCTGTGCCACCTCGTCAGGTCAAAAAATAAAGTAGTGCCCACATCTGAATCTGCCATGTGGCGTGCCCAGCACTGCTTCTGTCCTCCTCCCAGGGTTATGTGTCTGCAAGATAGAGTAGCAGGGTCTGGCACTGGAGGTCAGCTTGCTGTGTGTGGTCTACATATGCAATTGTCTAGTGGACAACCCTTTGTCTTGGGCCCCTGGTGTCCATCATTGTGTGTATGACAGTCACCTATCTTGTTCACAGTTGTAGGTTCTTCATTTTTGTTGTGTAATATTCATTTATAACTAGCCACCAACATTTATTTATAGTTTTACGATTGATAGTTTAGTGGTTTCTAGGCTTTAATTATATGGAATTGTAAAGCCACAGGCATTCTTTTACTTATCATTTGGTGTATCTGGACATGAATTTATTTGGGATATGTATGTGGAGGTGGAGTGCCTGGCTTACCACATAAGATCTATTTTCAGATAGTGCTACACTTTCTAAATTGATTATGCCATTATACCTAAAATTTGTTCAAGATGATTTGTTTTGGTCTGCAGTCTCATCAACAGTTAGTATTTTCAGGAGTTTGATTTTTGGCCATTTTGGTATATCTATAGTCATATCTCAATGAGGTTTGAACTTATGTCCTTCTGATTGTTGATGAAACTGAGCAATTTTTCTATATGTTTATTGGCTGATTCTTTTGGGAAGGAGGGGTGAGAGAGTGTTTATGAAGGACACTGGATACAAGCTCTTTATTGGAATATATATATATATATATATATATATATATATATATCAACACATATCTGTATATATCACAATTTTTGTGGATTACATTTTATACTTTTAATTGTGCTTTCTGAAGAATAGAATTTCTTAATGATTATATATTGTAATGATGAATATTATTTCCTTTCATAAGGTTCTCACTTTGGTGTCATGTTTAGGAATCCTTTCCCTACTCTAAGGTCACAAAGATGCTTTGTTTGCCTTCTTGTTAACATCAAATGACATCGTGCCATTGATGCAGCTTGGCTCTGTTTCCCAAAGTTTATGTGTTGGAAACTTGCTTTCTCAGGGAGACTGTGTTGAGAGGGGAGGCCTTTGAGAAATGAAGGGTTGTGAGGCTCTGCTTTTTTGTGTGTGGGCTAATCTCGTTCTTGTGGAGGTGCCTTCCTTATCTTGAGAGTTGACTCCTTGTAAGAGCTAGCCAGGCAGGTCCTCTCTTGCCGCTGCCTGCCACTCGTGTGCTTTCTTACCCCTCTGCTTTTCACAGTGGGAGGATGGAGCAAGGATATTCCTGCCAGATGCCTCCATGTTGATATTGGCCTTCTCAGCCTCCAGAACTGTAAGAAATTGTTTATTCTCTTTATACTCACCTAGTCTATGGTATTCTGTTATAGTGACACAAAGTGGACCCAGATGACCAATTGCTGAAAAAAAACCCTCCATTTTCCCCATTTCTTGTACAGTGTTGCTCCATCATCTCTGTTGTACACAGAAGTGCATGTTTCTTTTTCAGGGTGCTCTGTTGCATCCACTGGTTTCCAGGCCAATGCCACTTGCCTTAATTTGACATAGTATCATAAAGTTTGCTGTTTGATATTGGTAGGATAGGTCCTCCTTCCTGTTTTATTTCTTTATGATTGGGTGGCTTATCCTTTACCTATATTTTTATATGTTTTTTTAAAAAATAAAATTGTTAATTTCCACAATTGTATTTTGACTAGATGAAGTATTTAGACAAACTAGTGAAAACTGAAATCTTTACAATGGTGAGTCTTTAGTTGAACATTGTGTGTCTTCCCATCTTAAAGTTCTTCATTCATTTATTTTGATGATGTTATACAGCTATTTGTATAAACGGCACTCTGTTTGTACATGTTATGTATTGGTGTGTAATAGATATTATTTGGCATTTCACAATTTGCTCAAAATTTGCTGGAGGTGTATAGATCAATCAGCATGTATAGAATTTATAGCTGGCAAACTTGCTAAATTCATTTCTTAATTTTATATTTTATTTATGCTTTTACATATTCATCCTGCATTTAAAATATAATGATATTACTAAACTCACAAAACTACTAAGCTAAAATGGCTGAAGTTTTTTTTTGTAAATTGTATACATAATAGAATGAGAAGGAACATTTATCATCTTAATGAGGCCAAGGTAATTTTGATTAAAAATACTCTTACAGGAACATTACAAGGAAGGAAAACACAAACAGATTTCACTTATTAACATAAGTGCAAAAAATCCTTAGTAAAAACTGATAAATAGTATCTTGTATGTAGATGTATAATGTACAAAAAATTGTCATAATGCAGTTAATTCCAGGAATTCAGCTTTGGTTTGCTATCTAGAAGTTGGTTGCTGTGGTGCACTCTGTTGGTTGGAACTGGACTATAAATTCTGTTTTTAGATAAAATAGAATAAGTACAATCACCTTGCCTCTCCCAATGAGAGCTGAAAAAAATTTGTGCATATTGAATGGAGAAGCTCTTTACGTGCTCTGAAGAGCAACGTCATGCAGAAGGTGGAAAAAGACCAGAATTCAAAGTACCATTTAACCTGTGATATATTTTCCAATTTTTCCTCTGCTGTGTCTCCTGGCCATGATTCAAAACATCCCTTACTCGCAGAAGTGGCCATGCCTGTAGGCAGAGAGCACTCCAGGAAAGACACTCTGGTTCCAGTGAGAAAGGGAGCTAACTCCTCATGCTCAGAAAGGGTGGGGAGAAGTCGTCTGTATGCCTTCCTTCACTCCTCTCTGATGCTTAGATTATAGTCAATCTCATTGTGGTGAAAGCAACAGGGATGACCATGGGGATCCACAGGCACCAAGATAGAGGGGAATTTGGGTTCCAAGAATGCCGAGGAGAGACCCTGGCTCCCCCTACCCCAGGTTCTTTCACTGTTTGACCTTCCACATAGATATGATCACAGAAAGGACACAGCACAGTTGGGTACAAACAGTCTCAGGATAGGACTAACAGAGGGGAACCCCATTGACCATGATAGTAACATGGGGATCATAGGAAAGGATTTACTCAGGAAGGTAATTCTGTGAAGTATGGGTTGGGGCTCCTGGGTTATCCCTGAACTAAGCATATATGTTTCTAATAAATCCCAAACAATATATCAAAGACTTTGAAAGTTGAATTATAGTACATATTGCTCCTCAGATCCCAGACTCATGACTGGGTGGCCTATACATGGAAGAGATACAAATAGTCCTTCAAGGTATTTGAAAGTGTAAACCACATTGAAAGCATAAACCACAAAGGCTAGTCAGAACTTGGGGCCAGAACCAAACTGGATTAATTATCCAGTAAAACAAAAACATCAATGTTCTTTGTAGGATTTTAAAAATACCCAGCATCTTATTTTATAATATTCAAAATGTCTAAGGTACAATCCAAAATTATTTGACCTATAAAAGTCCAGGGATATTTCAATTTGTGTGAGGAAAGGGAATGAACAGATACAAATACTGATATGACGCAGGTGTTGAAATTATCTCACAAAGATTTCAAAGCAGTTTCTATCAAATTGTCCAGGAAAAGAGGACAGGTCATATTGAAAAAAGATGGAAATCTTAGCTAAAAGTATAACTTGAAGAAGTGTCAGATGAAAATCTGAGAACTGATAAAAACAATAATGAACTAACACATGCCTCACTGAAACTTCACTAGAGATGGCAGAGAGAGGAGCCAGTGATTCTGGTGGTAGATCAAAAGAAATTGTTTGACCTGAAGAGAAGAGAGGAAAAGATTTTTTTTACCATGTTATTAATATGTATATATGTGGTGCATAATGTTTACATTGGACTTGAGTATTTTGTGCACATATATATTGTGTCAGAATTACAAATCCTTCCCCTTTCCCTTTTTTGATCCTCAATAACCTCTCCCCCTCATTCTATCCCCTACCCAATTTAGCTCTATATTTTAGCTCTGTATTCTGGGTTTTTCATATTAGAGAAACCATTTGATATTCAACCTTCTACATCTGACTCACTTCACTAAGCATGATGGTCTCAAGTTGCATCCATTTACTAACAAAAGCCTCAAAACTGTCTATAGATGAGTAGTACTCCACTGTGTACATATACCACAATTTTTGTATCCATGTGTCTTATTTACTTTTTTCCTTGCTGTGACTCAATAACTGACACTGACAAATTTAGGAAAGGAAAGGTTTATTTTAGCTCACAGTTTCAGAAGGTCACAATCCATTCAGGGGTGGCCACCAATAATCAAAGTACATGGCAGAGACAGTGGTTGAAGCAACTTCTCACAACATCACAAACAGGCAGGTAAGTTGAGACTAGTTGAGACTAGTTGAGACCAGTCGTAGTCCCAGTCCTAGTCTTAGTCCCCCAAGGAAGGCAGGATGCAGCTTATATATCCTTCCAGTTCTCCACCCAGTGATTAGCCCCTTTTGCATCCAGGTGTGGAAGGTGTGGCCACTACACACCATTAATCCTAACTTACATGCCTTTAGTCCTAATTTACACACCTTTAATCCTAACTCACATGCCTTCAATCCTAATTTAACTGTAATCCACCCCTCCAGACTAGGCCCCAATCTACCAACAGCACATGGTTCCATAGACAATCCATAGCATTAAAGTACATGAGACTTTTTGGGGACACACGAGATCCAAACCACAATATCATTGATCTATTGTTGGTATTTTGGTGTCTTCCGTATTTTAGCTATTGTTAGTTGTGCTGCTGTGAACATATCTATACATATATCTCTTTTATATGATGCTTTTAAACTCCTTTGGAAAGATTCCCAGAAGAGATATCATTCGATCAAAGGAGATACTTATTTTTGGCCTCTTGAGGAATTTCCATACTGCCTCCCATAGTGATTGTACCAGTTTACAATCCCACCAGCAGTGCAGGAGGGTTCCTTTATCCTCACAGCCTCGCCAGCATTGACTGCTGTTCAAGTTCTTGATATGCACCATTCTCTCTGGGGTTAGATGCTATCTTAGTAATGTTTAGATTTGCATTTCGGTAATAACTAACGTTGTTCATCTGAGAATTGTCTATGTATTTCTGTTGCCCATTTGTAATAGGGTCCTTGAGTTTGAGGGATCTGCTTTTCTTTAGCTCCATCCGAGGTGGTGAAAATTTTTTCCCATTCTGCAGGTTCTCTCTTCACTTTCTTGGTAATTTCTTTTGCCATGCAGAAACTTTTTAATTTGATATAATTTCATTTATTGTTTCTGGGAGCTATTTCCTTTACGTTGGGTGTATTATTGAGAAAATCCTTGCCTACACCTAGCTCCTTCAGATTTTTGCCTAATTTGTCTTCCAGAAGGTTCAGTGTTTTAGCTTTGATATCTAGGTCTTTGATCCACTTTGATTTGATGTTGGTGCATGGTGAAAGGTATGTGTCTAGATTCGTTTTTCTGGATGTGGATATTCCATTTTCTCAGCAGCATTTATTGAAGAGGCTGTCCTTTTTCTAGTGTATGTTTTTGGCTCCTTTACCAAAGATCAGGTAGCTGAGAGTATGTGAGTTTGTTTCTGCATCCTCAGTTCTGTTCCACTGGTCAACCTGTCTGTTTTTGTGCCAGTACCATGTAGTTTTTTTTTTTTAATAAAATAACTGTTACTTCGTAATATAACTTGATGTCTGTAATCATAATGCTACGTGCTTTTGTCTTGTTACTTAGGATTTCTTTGGCTATTCTGTGATTCCTTCTTTTTTCCATATGAATTTGGGCATTGTTTTCTCAAGTTCTGTGAAAAAAGTTGGTATTTTGATAGGAATTGTGTTGAATCTGTATATCAGTTTTGGCAGTATAGTCATTTTGACTATATTATTTCCGAATACCCAAGAACAGAGGATATCTTTCCATTTTCTAATGTCTTCTTCAAATTTTCTCTTGCGTATAATATAGTTTTCTTTTAGAGGTCTTTCATTTCCTTGGTTAGGTTAACTCCTAGGTATTTAATTTTTTGATGGGCTATTGAGAATGGAATTATTCTTCTGAGCTCTTTCTCATGGATTCATTGTTAATGTAATGTTATTGATTTTTTAGTATTGATTTTGTATCCTGAAAATTGGCTGATTTTGTTTATTCTAAAAGTTTTATGGTAGTTTTGGGGGTCTTCTATGTAGATAATTATATCATCTCTAAATAAGGATAGTATGACTTCCTCTTTTCTGATACATATTCCCTTTATTTCACTCTCTTGCCTGATTGTTTTAGCAAGTGTTTCTGGCAAGTGTATTGAATAGGAATGATGAAAGTGGATAGCCTTGTCTGTTTCTGATTTAAGGGGAAATGCGTTTAGTTCCTTCCCATTTACTATGATATTTGCAATAGATTTGACATATATGGCTTCTATCAGTTTGAGGTATGGCTCTTTTAAACCTATTTTCCTCAGCGTTCTTATCATGAATAGATGTTGGATTGTGTTAAAGGCCTTTTCTGCATCCATTGAGATGATCATGTGGTTTTTTTCCGCTTTTGTTGATGTGGTATATTACATTAATCAATTTATATATGTTAAACCAATCTTGTATCCCAGGAATGAAGCCCATTTGATCATGGTGAATGATCTTTCTGATTACTTGCTTGATTCTATTTGCCAGAGTTTTATTGAGCATTTTGCATGTATATTTATTAAGGAAATTTGACTGTAATTTTATTCCTGGTTAAGTCTTTGTCTGGTTTTGGTACTAGGATGATGCTAGCCTCCAAAAATGAGTTTGATCATGTTCCTTCTCTTTAAACTTGATGTAACAGATTTATAAACATTAGAGTTAGCTCTTCTCTGAAGTACTGAAAAATTTGAAAGATTTAAAAAAACTGATCAGAGCTTCCACTGTGGGAAGATGTCCTAAATCTGAGAATTGTCACCAGTATGGAAGAAGATCCTCTAAACCCAAGAATAGCATCATTGTGTCAAAGGATAATAAATAGTTCATTGTCAAAGAAATACTTATCTGAGTAAATAATAGTCAATTTGAAAAAATTAAGTCATAAAACTTCAGATTCAAAAAGCTCAGTGAATCCCAAAGAGGCAAAGTAAAAGTAAATTTGTGTTCAAACCTAATCTAACTAAGTGCTAAAATCAGAAGATAAAAAATTGGAAGTAGCTATAGAAAAATGAAACATTTTTTATTGAGGAACAATTCTTACAATTATTGATTCTTCATCATAATTTTGTGGGGAGAGCTGTAGGGAATTACCATCAACTCAGTATTGTCCAGCAGATAATATCCTTTGGAAATGGAAGGAAAACAAAGACGTTCTCATGTGAAGCAAACTCAAGATAGTGTGTTGCTAGCAGACAGACCAGAAGAATTATTAAATGGAATTCCTCAGACATGAGTGAAGGTAATATAGGACTTCAGAACTAGAGGAAAGAGAAGAGAAATGGGGAGCTAGCTGAATAAATCTTATGGATGAGGGTCAATGAATTTGATCCCAGGTTCAGATTCAGGTCATCACTTGTTTTGGCTAGTTTTATTGAAACCCAGTTACTGTCTTTTGTTGACATATCGCCTTTGGCTCCTTTCTTTCCATAAAGGCAAAAGTTGAGTAGTTGTAGTAGATGTTGTGTGGCTCACAAAGCCTAAAATATTTGTTATCTGGTCCTTTGTGGAAGGACCAATTCATGGTTCCTTTGCTCTTGAGTGATGTAAATAAGTTTGATGGCTGAAATAAAAGATTATAACTGCTTTTTTTGTGGTTCTAAAAGTAGGTAAATATAATGTGTAAGATGACTACAGCATTAGTACCTGAGAGGAAAGGATATACTTTGTACATTTCAGTTGAAGTGGTCAAATCTGCATTTTGAAAATGCAAAAATTCAGGTATGTAATCCTTAGAGCTAACAATAAAATAGTACAAGCAGGTGTGGTAAAGATTACAATAATCAAATTAAAATATATTACTAGAAATTCAACCCAAAATGTAAAAGGAGAAACAGTCAGGTGGGAAACAAATGTCAGAATTAGAAAACAAATACTGTAGTTGCAGAATTAAATCCTGATAGGTCAGTAATTACATTGCACATAAACCATGCAAGCATACCATTAAAAGGTGGACATTGTCAAAATTCAAAACCAAAGTGACCAGTGATGTGTTTCCAGAAAGATCGAGTAGATGTATTTTTTCCCTGTTCCTCCCCACTAAATATAAGTGAAGACCCTGAGCATTACATATCTAAAGGAGAACTCTGAAAGATGGACACAGTCAGGAACATTGGGTAAGAACCTGGGAACCTAAGGAATAATAGGGTTGTAATTTATATTTCAATCTCATATATTCCAGAATTTAAATTAAAGCAGCTGGCAACAGGCACAGAGATTTTTTTTAAAAGCCCCAACAAAAGTCTACTTTCTTTAACCAAAGGACAAGGATATGAATAATTTAGCAAGAGATAATTATTAAGGAAAAAAACCCACTCTATTCTAGGCAAACATCACAGGAAAAAAAAAAAACTAGCAAAGGCCAGTGAAGAGTATAAACTTTCACTTTCACATTGCAGTAATTTCCCCATCCTACTCCAGTGTCAGAGAAGGCTGAGCAGAGTTGGGACTTTCATCCCTGCTGAGTGTGTAAACTATTTGCCTTCTGCTTCTGGATGTTTCAATGGAGCCCATGTGAAGAACTCACACTGCTACCCTGCACTGCACCCTTACCTATCAGAAATTACAACTCACCATTTAGATAGACCAATGAAGACCATCAGAGTGCCTTAAAAATGCCCCAAACATGTATCTCCTATAAGAAAGTTGTTTCAAATATAATATAGGTATGTACAAAATAAAACAGATGGAAAAATATTTTATGTAAATATTAATTCAAAGAAAGCAAGAGTGGCTAGATGAATACCAGTAAATAGACCTCAAAGCGGAGACACTTACCAGAATCAAAGAAGCTCATATGTAATGACAAAGGAGCAAATTTGCCGAGTAGAGTTAGTCAACCTGAAAGTAAAAATGGATTCACAAGACAGCAGAGCTGCAAATATGCAGAGAAAGTAGTAATAAATGGAAAGAGAAATAAGCATGTTTTCAGTGATAGTTGAAGATCTGAATAATCCCGCCCATTGATTGATAGAAAGAAGTAGAAAGTTGCTAAGGATAGAAATCTTAACCATAGAATCTGATATTTGTAGAGCATAGAAAGCAATATCAGCAAAACATACATCCTTTCCAAGTGGCCACAGAACATATACCAAGATAGACCACATCCTGAGTTGTAAAGCACACTTCAGCAAAATTTAAAATAATGGAAATCACACAGATTGCATTTTCTGACTACCGTGGATTCGAAATAGAGATAGCAACAGGAAGATCACAAGAAAACTGCACACTTGAAAAGTGACCTGCATATTTCTAAATAATCCATGGACCAAGAGATATATCTCAAGAGAAATAAAAAAACAATAAAGTGAAACAAAATAAATATCAAATTTGTAGAATGTGGCTAAAGCAGTTCTGAGTGGGACATTAATAAAGCTTTCATTAGAAAAGATAAGTCTTAAAAATCTGAACTTTCATTTTAAGAGCCTAGAAAAAACCAACAGAATAACTTGAATCATATTTTTAAAATTCTCTAAAAGAGATTTACTAGAATTGAACCTAACATTTGAAGAATCAATGCCATTTCTGTATGATCTCTTTCCACAAATAGAAGTTTGGTGGGTGATTTCCCAATTTATTTCATGAATTCATAATGTTAACAGTACCCTAGTACTAAAACCAGACAAAACAATACACACACATACACATACATACAACAGAGAGAGAGAGAGAGAGAGAGAGAGAGAGAGAGAGAGAGAGAGAGAGAGAGAGAGAGAGAGAGAGAGAGAGAGAGAGAGAGAGAGAGAGAGAGAGAGAGACAGAGACAGAGACACAGAGGTGAAGAGACAGAGAATTTCTAACAGTGTCCTTCAATATACATACATAACTCTTGACAGGAATATTAGGTTGTAGAATTCAGAAAAACATAAAAAAGAATGACACAGTGTAATCAACTGGGATTTACTCCAGGGATGCAAAATTAGCTCTTATTCATTAATAGTCAATGAAGAAAAAGAATTTAAAATTTTAATTTATTCATGGTGAAAAGCTAGATGTAAAATCTAGGTGTAGAAGGAAATTTGTATACATTAATAAAGAACATCTACAAAAAAAAAAAAAAGCTCTAACAAAGGTAATGTTCAGTGCTTTCTTCCTAACATGGAGAATGATGACTGGCTGTGTTCTCTCACCATTCTTATTCAGTATAGCGTGAAAGCTTTAGTCAGTACAATAAGGCAAGAAGAGGGGAAAAAGGGGGTACATAGTGGAAATGAAGAAATAGAACTGTATTTAGAGATGGCATGTTCGACTATGTAGAAAATGCCCAGGAAACAACAAAAGACTTCTAGACCCCAGAGTGAGTTCAGCAAAGTCATAGGGCACAAGATAAACATACAAAATTGAATTGTATTTCTATATACTGGTATTGAACTCATGGATTACAAATTTAAAAAAATATAATGCAATATACAATTACTTAAAGTTCTTGGTTATAAATTAACAAAATATTTACAAGATGGGGGGCTGAAACTGTAAATTGCTGATAACAAAATGAGAAAGATCTGAATAAAGAGATGCGCTATCTTTGCAGTTGGTGTTCAGGTTTAACATAATTCTTTTTAAATTTTTTATCCTTTTCCTGAATGTGTGCCATTGGGGTTTTGCCGTGATATCTTCACACGTGGATATACCGTGTGTTGATCATAGCCACCCTTCCTTTTACTCTGTTCTCCCCAAGCCTCTTCCTGTCCCCTTCTGTTCTTTTCAGATCCACTCCTGCTCTTTTAGTTTCCAAACATATTTGCCTTTCTGTGTCTGACTTAGTTTACTCAATACAGTGTCCTCCAAGTTTCATCCATTTTCCTGCGGAGGACACGATTTCATCCTGTCTGTACATTTCATCCCCTGAGGTTGTGTGCATATATTGTAGTTTTAATCCACTCATCAGTCAACAGGCACCTACATTGATCCCACCTCTTGGCTTTGGGGAACACTGCCACAGTAAACATGGACATGCAGGTATCTCTATAGCATGCAGACGCTGTTTCCTTTGGATTTATGTCAGGAAGTAAGATGGCTGGATCATGGGATAGTTCTATTTTTTTAAGTACTATTTTCCGTAGTGGCTATACTAATTTACCTTCTCACCAACAGGGTACCAAGGTTGCTTTTTCTCTGCACTGTCGCTGGCATTTGTATACTTTTGTTAGTAGCTCATCTAAATGGAGCAAGGTGGAATCTCTATGTCATCTGGATTTGCATTTCCCTGATGGAAAGATGAAGATTTTTTTCACAAATTTATTAGTCATTTGTACTACTTTTGTTAAATGTCTACTCAGGTCATTTCCTCATTTTTGATTAGTTTACTATTTTCAAAATTTTTGAGTTCTTTGTGTACTCTGGATATTAATCCTCTCTTTAAAGGCAAAAGATTGATATGATCTGAAGAGAAACCAGAGTATTAATTCTCTGTTAGAGGAATAAGTGGTAATCTCCCATTTGATAGATTCTCTCTTCACTCTGTTGATTGTTTTCTTAGCTGTGCAGAAGCTTTTTTAATTTGATGTGATCCCATTTATCGATTCCTTTAACATAACATTTGCCGATATTATGGCAAGGTCTTTTTTGTAGATATAAAAATCTTTTTAATATTTATATGGACATGGAATGGAATGAAATTGCTAAAACTATTGAAAAAGAAGAACAAAGAAAGAAAACAAAGAACAAAGTGGGGGGGAATCAGTTTTCCCAATGTGAAGACCCACCATAGAGCTGCAGTGATGGAGACTGTGTAGTACTGGCCGAAGGAAGAGCACAAGAATCAGTGTGATAGAGAGGACTTCAGAACAGTCACCCCCCCCCCCCCCCAGAGAGGCCCACCTGCTTTCTGATAAAGTGCAAAAGTAGTTAGTGGGGGAAGTTTGGAGTTTTCAAAAAACTGTGCAGGAGAAATTCATATCAATAGATCAAACAAAGGAATCAAAACAAAACTCTTGGCTTAAGGTTCACATTTTATACATAGGATAATTAAAACATGAGACATAAATGTAGTAAAATTTTATGAAAGAGTAAGAGAAAATCTTTATTCTGTATGGCCAGTCAGAGTTCTTAGATTTGGCAAGAAAATCAACAGTCTATAAAAGAAAAGTTTGATGGATGAGACCTCATCTAAGATAAGAACTTTGCTCTTCAAGATACTGTTAAGTGAATGAATGACAAGGTACAGATGGAGAATGAATATTTACACACCATGTGCCTGACAAACTAATATTTTGAGTAATTTAAGAACTATCAAAGAGATAAAGCACTGAATGATGCAGTTAGAAGACAGAAAGATATTCACAGAAGAAAACTATGGATTCAGCTGGATGTGACTATTGCCATCTTGAATCTTGACTGTCAGAATTCCCCCAAGTGACCCTGACCTGTTTTCCCCACATGGCTTGTTAGCCTACTATAAATAAACAAAATCATTAGAGTGGTATGTGAAGTTTTATGACTAGCCCCTGGTACCATCAGTGCCAAGAATGTACCTGATGTCCTTGATAGTGCATGAAAATAAGCCCCCCTTCCTCTGGACCTCAGGAGTCAAGATCCACTGGTCACACTGACATCATGATCTATGCTTCTGCCAGTACGTCTCCAATGAATTGTACCCTGTGCAATCTTGTCTCGCTGTTCCCTCTCATGCCACCCTGGGGTCAGTACACTGGGGCTAGATTGTTCTAGAAGGAAGATATATGGACAGTAAATTAGTACAGAGAGAGATAGTCAGCTCATTAGCTGCTAAGGAAATGCAAATGAAACACACAGTAAGATATCACTACACACACATCAAAACAAGAAAGATAAAAAGGAGTGGCAACACTAAATGTGGGCAAAAATGCACAGAAAAGCTGGACAGGGCAGCACATCTTTTTAACCCCAGCACTCAGGAGGCTGAGGCAGAAGCATTATTCTGTGTTAAAGGGCACTTTGGGCAACATAATGAGTTTAGGACCAATCTAGACTACAGAGTGAGAGACCAATCTAGACTACAGAGTGAGACCCTGTCTCAAAAAAAAAAAAAAAAAATCACAGAAGTGGGTCAGGTATTGCTAATTCATTACATGAGGTTTTCTTGGAATTTTCTTTCTTGGGGTTTCGTGTGTCTCTTTGTCAATTTTGGAAATTCTCACCTGGTGTTTTTGCAATCTTTTAGTAGTATAAAATGCTTTTACAAATGAATCAAGATTACGGTCCTCTTATAAGACTGGGAACATGTTAATTTATCCTATGCTGGGTGTGTATTCCCACCTACACAATTACAAGAACAGAACATTATATACAGTTACCATTGTCCCTGTATTGCCACCAAGTAACCTCACCCGTTTTGGACATTTAATATTTATTGCTTATCATTTAATAAATGGCAGGTTAATTTTGTTGTTAATTGTATTTCCTAGGTATTCATTTGCTAGGGTAAAGGCAGTAAAAATCTCCCCTCAAGCCTTTAAAAACCTAATTTTTTTTTCTAGCTGAGCATAGTTTTTCCAGCATTTTCGAGTGTGCTGTGTCAGTTGCCCTTGCAGTGAGCCTCTGTGCCTGTCAGGCTCAGCTCTGTTTTGCGGTTGATGTTTCTGAGGCAGAGAAGTCACAGAACAGAGAGGACCCAGAGTGGCAGATCAGGTTCACTCCGCATTTGCTCCGCTTCTGAATCTGAGCACCCGTGTGTATCCTTCACATTGCTTAGATGATCCCGCGCTGTTCCGGGTTTAAATGTCACAGCCCTCCCGTGGGCACAGTGGGTGTCTCAGCCAGAAGCAAAGTTGAGCTTCCCCGTCTTCCTTTTGTGCTGACGTGCCAGCTGCATTCAAGGGAGTGAGACTTTGTTGCCTCAGTGGCAAAAAGAAGGGGTCTCACCTCCCCCCGCACCCAGGTAGCCCAGGGAGAACTCTTCTGTAAATGTGGTCGCCTTCTCTTGCAGCTGACTCTAGTGCTGGGATGGGTCATCGGTGGATCGTACAGCGAGGCTGGAGACGGGGAGGAGATTGCCAAGCGGAGTGGCCGTGAGTGTTGGCCGGCAGGAAGCAGCTAACCTCGGTGAACCTTGACCACGCCTTCGACCCCTTTGCTGATTCTGAGAACAAGGTTTGAGTGGGAGCCACTTGGTAGGTACTCAGGCACGGGGTTGAAGCACAGAAATGGAAGCCGTTACGGGACATCAGAGCCCCTTCCCAGATGAGCTGTGCTCACCCAGGGTGGCCAGTCCATCTGCTGTACTGAGGCAGGAGCGTGGGATGCGGGACCTGCGCGGTAGGTAGGCCAGCGCCTGCGTTCATGGTGCTGTCAGCCTGGTGGGGATCTGACTCATAACAATCACACAGCTTCGCACCATGTTTCCTTTGGGGAAGTGCGGCACAGGGTGAGGGGCTCCTGGAAGGCTCCTGGCCGTAGTGATATCTGAGCTGACCCCTGGAGTAGGATAGATGTAAGCTCAGTTAATCTGAGGCTAGACAGGGGGAAAAGAGTGTACAAGACATGGCTGATGTTTCAAGGACTGAAGTCAGTGCTCGTGGCACAGCTTTAGCCGTGGCGTTAGCACACGGAACGGGAACAGATGTCGCTAGGCAAGACCTAGCCATAGCGTTGCTGTGGTAAACAGGGCCCAAGCGCATCACTGAAGTTCAGGGCCTGTCCTTGAACTAACTGGGCCGCTGCCTTCCCTCCACTGAGCATGCTCGGCTAGGAACCGCAGGCTGCGAGGACAGGGTCACGTGGATCTCGGCACGTAATTCCCCCACTGGCAAAACGTGCCTCAATTGCCTTTCACCGAGGCCGACAGTGCCCTCCAGTGGCAATGAGGCAAACAGGCCCAGTGCCTCCCGTCCCAACCCGCCCGCGCTGCAGAGCGCTTTTGCGTTCCCGGGGTGAAGCTGTCGTCAGCGGGGTGAGCTGACAAACGGCGGAGGGAGCGAGGGAGCGCTAGTTCCCATGAAGCGCTGACTCATTCTGTTATCTAAATTTTAATCCACGGGGTAGGCCTCCCAGGAAGTTTCCAGATTGAGAAAAGTTGCAAAGAAAAAAAAAAAAAGGGAAAACTAAAACAGGAAATATTTTGTCACTTCGCTTTGACCCCCCTCCCTCCGAACAATGGCTTGGCTTAGGGCAGCAGGGGAAGGGAATTAGTCAGCGAGCGGCTGGTGTGGACCCTAGGAAGGTCGGTTCTTCTCAGTTCTCCTATGCACCCACAGTGTAGCCCAGGAACTCGCTTTTGGAATGTTATCAAAAGTCCCGTCTGCCCAGGTGCTCGTGCATCCGGACAAAATAAGCAGGCGTGAGTGTGCACGCGCACCTACCTGTGCGGGTGCGTGCGTGTGGGGGGGTGGGGGGTGTGTGGGAGGGGAAGGGACACCCCTGGGGTATTCCCGCACACGCTGGGTTACCTCCTCCTTCAGAAGAACCGAGCTCCCCTGCTCAAACAGACCGTGACTAGAGGTTGTCTGTGCCATAAACTCTCAATTAAGAAGATGCGAGATGATTTGGTTAAAATGAATATTGTAAATGACCCAAGATGTGGAGATGCAGGAGCCCCTTCCTGCGCTGCTGGGAGGGCGAGTTGGGGAAAGAAGCCTGTGTTCTACGCAGTGTCCGCTAGGTGGTGCTGCTGTTACAGCTATTGGCTGGGTATTTTTTTTAAGCGCTGAAGCATCAAGCCAAATATTTAACTTATTAAAAAGCCTAATGCCTTATGTTTAATTGATAATATGATACTACTGATAATTTATACTGTCACATTTACGTTAGAGTCTCCTAAGAATGAGCCCATAGTCATAAGTTACGTAACAGCCATTTCAAAGGTCAGAGCACATGTACTCGTCTGGTTAGGATTTAGCAAAGTTCAAGACTTTCGTGTGTGGCTACAATTATCTTCACATCAAAACAGACTCTGTCATTAGTGCTTCCTTTGCTTGTGTTGGGCAGAATAGTGCTGTGTACATAGTTGGTGCCAAATTAATGTTTATCAAAGGAACCGAATTTTTTTATTTTCTCTTTTACTCCTAAGAAAATTAACCAGATTAAGCTCTTAAAACCGTAGTCAAAACTTTCTGCTTATGCTTGCTAACAAAAAGGTGAGAAGGCTAGTTTTTTATTTCTCAAAATGGCTATATATATATATATATATATATATATACATATATATGATTGCTTTTTATTTTAAAAGCAAATTGGTTTTCGAGGTTGGTTCCATTGAAATGCAGGAGTGGTAAGAAAAATCGTGTTTGATAATTGCTCGAATTTTAATCAAGATTTTATTAAAATCAATATTTGATATGCTGCTCAATTTAATTAAATTAAGCCACAGAGAAATGAGTAGTAAATGACTTTGAAAATCAATCACAGGATAAGGTATGTTTCTTTTAATTAATCGAACATATGAAACGTTGGGCAAAGCAACTGCTGACCATGAGCAGAAGACACAAACAACTTCACACTTTTATGTGTGCTGGATGAACACAAATGCCATACCAGGCAGCCGTGGTTCATGGCCTGGGTGCTTTCTCATTTCTTTCCAAACAAATTCCTAGGGTGTCGGTCCCCTCCGTTCAAAATTCAAGCCCAAGCATGAGCTGGGATGGCCATTCCAGCCATTCTGTTGGTAAATGGTAGATATGTATTTTTTTTTTAACACAATGACCGAGCCTTTTCTACTGCCTCAAACTGCTCATAAATAGTAGAAAAAAAAGCACAGCGTATGGTTAATTTTAGAGAAGGGCATTGGCAGTATTTTCCTTCATAAAGAAGTGTAGCTATTCGAGGCAAGTGAGTAGAGGGGTAAACCCCAAGTCAGAAAGCATTAAAAAGTGTTTTTAGTTTTTCTGGGTAGATCCAGAACAGTTACTTACGGCATATGCTATAGAGAGTGGTGGGGATGTATGGCATCAGTCACAAGAGTGTTCTGCTAGGATTAGCTAATGAAAAAGTGGTGGAATTGGGAAGGGAGCGGAGGGGACCTGATCCCAGGTTGATGGTAACGGAAGGGTTAGTGTTGTGGGCTGGGGTGAGAACCCTACTCTTAATGAGGCCTGCAGAGTTCCTGCCTGGGTGTTTGGTCCTTGGGAGTCTTGAGTCATCTAAAGAACCAGCTCTGGGAAAGGAGTGACATTAGTTAAATCCTGCTGGCTGTGAGAAGGGATGGGCTCACCTGAGAAACCTCTCTGTTCTTCTTCATGCATGTGTGCGGGATGGGAGTGAGTCCCCCTCCACCAGAAGCCACCCTTACTGCTGGGAAGCAGGGCTCTTCCTTCAGGCCATGGCTTCCTGGGTTCCCCTCCTTCATGGGCCCCACCAATAATTTTTGTCCTCTTCCTGCACCTCTTGTGTTACTTAAACTTTTTATGAAAATGACTTTTTTTGAAATTTTAATAATTTCAAAAGAAAGTTTTGTTTCGCAGCTGTATGTGGGAAATCAAAATATATTGCCTTAAGATGAGTATGCATGAGAGAACTACAATGAAATCAGTGTTAACTGAATCTTAACTTTGGAAAGTGTTCAGAGGTCTCAAGGTATGTTTGTACTAGACTGAGGTGTTTTTCTTTGACAATATTAGAGCAATAGAAACAAGGTGTGAAGCTGGAATAATTTTCTCATTCTGTGCGTCAGTTTCAGCCTGCCAAGTGTGTGTACGACACCTACCATCACATTTCCTGTGGAAGGCTCTCCCTCCAAGTCTTGTGACCCACAGCCCGTGTCCGCTGATCTTGTGGCTCCTTTTCCCCTTGTTTTTAATCTTCAATTTCCAGCTTCCGCCCAGTGGTACTTGAACTTTGCCCTCTCCCAATCCAGTCCCCCTTCCTGTAAAGTTAAACATTCAGAGAATCCTGTTAAACACAAGCATTTGGGATACAGAGTGGATGATAACACGGACACTTTCTGTCGCTAGTCAGCACAGCTTTTCTTCATATACACGGTATGAAATCACTTTTCTTTCCCCCACCAGAGGTGGCACCCCTCCAAGAGCAGGACAGTAATTGAAATGGAAACCATGTCTTTTTATTCCTGCTGACCTTCATTGGGCCTCTCCTCTGGAGTCCACCATCAGCATTGCAACTTGTATGTTCTTCCTGAGGTAGCTTGTGTGCATGTGTTCAGGTCCATTTGGGTCTGTGTGACTCTCCTTAGATTTCACAGAAGCCAACACCTCATGCCATTTTGTGTGTCCTTGTTTCCCTAGTTATATTTTTGTGCACAATTTCATACTAATACACACAGACCTCATCTCCTATTGTATTCTGCATAGACTCACTCTATGCATGTAAGCAATCCCCTTCTGATGGGCACTTGGATTATTACTTTTTCTTCTAGAGACAGTAGTGCAGTATCATTGCATAATTGTTTGGGGGTCCATGGTAAGCTTTAAGAAATAAATAAACCTAATTTATTTTTTAGACAGCACTCTTTCAAATGGTTGGAATTCCAATTATAATAGTCCAGAGGGAACAAAACCAGTTGCATTTTTCATGAGTACTCACCTCCCCTCCTTTTCCTCACCCACAACATAAATTCTTACTTGTTTCAGAGTCCTGCAGAGCACCCCAGCATTCCGTTTTAAAGCACATAAAGTTTTGTTGCATTTTTCTCATCCTACTTAATTCTTCCGCTCCAATATCACATTTAAAATTAGTTATGTGACTCTGTCCTCCATGGTTGTCTCTTACTGGATGAAAAGCTCCGAAGTCCGAGGAAGGGACCGTGTGTGTCTTAGGCACGGCTGTGTCTCCATCCTCTACTTCAGGGTCTGATGCGGTTCCTTAAGCATGTTCACAAATGAAGGGATCAGCAACACGTGCATTACGTTTGGTTTCCTTGTGTAGCATGGACTGAATTTTGCCCCCACTCCCTACAAGACTCAATGTTGAAGCTGGTCATTAAGCCACCCAGTCAGTCTGCTGTATTCTGTAGTGTCCATGGCCACGTAAGCAGACTTACACACTGCTGAACATCCAAGAGGTGAATGTCGATATTAGGCAAATGGGCAGAGTCCAAATTGCCTGTAGAGAATAACTCACTCTGACCTTACTGTTGCTGGTGCAATAACAGACTTGGGTTTGTTGTGACAGCTTTTGTATTCTTTTATGTTTTTTCTCTTCATATTTCTGTTGCTGTGTCTCTGGTAATGAAGTGGCTAGTGTCCAGCTTCCACTCACAATTAAGCACCATTGCTCATATGGGTTTGAAAACCAGGCATCTAACTTGTCAGCTTAGAACCACTGCTGGAAATATTGGGATCCTCTTTTAGCATGGGAAGTTGAGAAAATAATCCTTTTTTTGTAAACAGGGGGTTTTATTTTGGGCAGGATGTGCTTGAGGACTGGGTTTTGCTGTTGGTCTACACTGAATATTAGTGTCTTCCTTCTGCCTGTTTGTCCCCATGTGGAGATGCTCTTCTTTGTCCTGGAGTTAATCTTTTTTATTAATTAATTTATTCATTTCCTCAGTATAGTGGAAGGTGCCTGCAATTTTACAATTGCTGAATATAAAAAGATGGCACAGATTCCACATTCCAAAAAGCCTATAAAGGGAGGGGAGAAAATGGGTCTATAGACATACATATGAGACTTCTCGGTAAGAGCTGTGGCTGTGGCTCAACCCTTTGTGAATGGCGTTTACACAGAGCAGCACATCCAGAGCTGAGTCTCAGACCACGAGAGTGGTTGCTCTTTTATGACTTTTAAAGTACCCTAGGGCAGATGTCCAAGTGTAACAGGTTTGTCTTCATTGTTCAGTAAGTAGGCTGCAGTCCACAGAAGAAAATGCGTCACCCTCAAGGAGCAAATGGCTCGCTTCCCTTGCAGAAGAACCACCTGCAAGTAAAACGAATGCCTTAACAGTTGGCTTAGACGTGTCCAAAGTGCACGCTTCGGAAGGCACACCATCTGAACGTGACCATTGTCACATAAAGTCTCTGGGTGTGGTGGAATGTGTTGCTTTTCTCGCATTGCAACTTTTTTTGGGTCCTTTATCTAGACCTCTTATCCCTAAATATGCACCAAGATTTTTGATTGTCCAAAAACCCCTCAACTCCTTTGACTTTAGGAAAAAACAGCTGCCGTATTATTTTAGGAGCACATCGGTGCACATTCCTGTGTTGCATGAACGGGAACTGTGAAGAACAGTGCAGAAATCCAGGGAACCAGCCTTGAGAGTTGGAGCTAGGAAACACTGGGAGGCCCGCAGGAAATCTCGTCTCCCTGGAAGGCTGTCCTGCGCTCTTGGCCCAAGAACCAACACACATTTGTGTGTATATGAGGCTTGCAGACGTAGACACAGGGCCGGCCGCCCTCTGGCTCAGGCTGCCATTTATTATCATTCATAGGGTGGTGTTGGATGCTCAGCTTTTAAAAGAACTGGCTCTTCAGCAGGATTGTTCCCCTGGAGAGTATAGATGGAGAGCTCAGTGTTGTATATTAATCAGAGCTCTCACGACTCGCTTTGAATGGTATTCGAAATGTGTCTGGGGGTGCGGTGGGTGAGCGTGCCCAAAGTGTGCTCCATTATTCATTACTCAGGAGCCCTCCTATCTGAGGCATAGGCTGAAATTAAAGGAACCAAACACCCGTCTTTAGTACCTCAACTTTCTCCCAGCTTCTGCTCCCTGAGCATCTCCGAATCCACAAAGGTTCCCTGGACTTGATGCCTCCTAAGAGCCAATTTATAAGGAAAATTGCACTTGACTTCCTGTTTTCAATGCTTGACTCCTTGTATGGATGTGTAGAGCTCAGAGTACATCGTGTTTCACAGACACCTAGCGAACATCTTGGAGGCCGTTCCTCCAAGGACCACTTTCCCCCTGTTATGGCAAACTCTCACCCATCCTACAAAGCCTGGCTCCAATGTCCCACCCTCCTGGGCTCTCTTAGTTGCCCTCTTCTCTATGCCCCTGCCATCTATTCTACCTACCTCGTCACTTGCATGCTCAGGTGACATTGGTGACAAAAGAAAAGATTCTTTTTATGTGTACAACACAAGTGTACATATAATGCAGAAACAGATAAGCAATATATGCAACTCTGCTGTGGTAGGAAATTTGGAAAAATTTATCCGAGTGTTCTGTTTTAGGGTGACGCTTGTGTAGAAGTGTAGAGGCATGCTGTTTCCCTGTGATACTTGCCTCTCACAAAATGATCATTACTTTACATTAGTCTGTGTATCTCCTGTAATTTTAGTCCCAGCCCCAAGCTCAGGAGTCAGGATGTGTTGTTCACTGACGGTACTTGATGCTGGCTCTGAGTGTGTCTACACCACACCGAAACTCCTGCAAAGATCATTTGTCAGAGTAGTAGTTGCTGGTATCTCCCTCCAGAAATTCTGCCTTGGTGGCTCTAGAGCAGGACCTGGGAATTTGTGTTTAAGAATGTTCCTCCAGTGACGGAACTTAGGAATCACTGCTCCAGTCCCAGATTCCTCTTCATATATAAAAATGAATTAACTCCCAAGCCAAAACTGATGGTGTGTATTTGTTGATATTTCTTGGCCTGGACAAATCACAGAACACTGGTTTCCACTCAGGGCACTATTTTGTAGGAGAAAAATTGGCAGGTTTGGGCATTTCTAGAAAAGTTCAACAACCTGAGTTCTCCTCTTTGGCAAGAACTTTAGACTGTAAGATTGTCTGACTGTAAGAGTCAGTGTGGTCTGACTT
This sequence comes from Ctenodactylus gundi, assembly GCA_004027205.1. NCBI lineage: Eukaryota > Metazoa > Chordata > Mammalia > Rodentia > Ctenodactylidae > Ctenodactylus > Ctenodactylus gundi. Next base: position 144,564 of record PVKB01002259.1, read on the forward strand.
AGCCCCCGGAAGGTCCTGGGTGAAGTTTTTTGCTAAAATGGACAGATAAGAAAGGATAGATAGTTTTATGACTAAATGATTGTCCAGGAACTGGTTAATGGGAACGTAGGCGGGTGATTTCTAGAGGTGTGGCATGAATTCTTTCCTAAGTCTTGTCCTGGGAAAAATCCATTTCAATAATTTGTATGGCATGGTGGGAGACATCAAATCTGGCAATTATACACACTGAAGAGGAATTACAAATGCATAAACAGCTTTTTTTTTTTTTTGAGACAGTGTCTCACTCTGTAGTCCAGGCTGGTCCTGAACTCACTCACTATGTAACCCAGGCTCATTGGCAATACTCCTGCCTCAGCCTCCTGAGTGCTGGAATTACAGGTGTGTGCCACCACGCCCACATGAAAAGATAATTCTTTAATAACTTCTTGGTTAGAGCAGAGATTCTTAACCCTTTCGGAGGACACCTCGGTATTTTATGATGCTGTTTCTGCAATTGTGAAGTAAGTGTTGCAGATAGTAAAAGCTATCTATACACATCATTTCCAAACATTAACACAAGGCCCTGAAGGTAATATAAAGGAGAAACAAAGGGAATTTTAAAATAAAATTACACCAGAAGGCATGATAAAGCATCGTCTGGATTGCCTTAGTACTTCTCAAAATGTAAACTCGTCCAAGCACTGTTGATATTAGAAGGGATAATTTGAGCATTGGCGTTTGGCTGTGCATCATTTCACATGAGAAGCCAGAGGTGAGTAGAGAAAGCTGGAGCCCAGAGGACCTGCCCGAGTTGCCCACAGCTCAGACTCAGGCCAGTGTCCTACCAGTGCAACGAGCCACGCCCACCCACGTTGGAGGTCCCAGTTCCCTTTCCGTTCTGAGATTCAGACAGCCCTTGTTTCTCTCCTTAAGGGTAACTTGCGAGCTACAGGCTTCCCATTGCCCAGACACTCGTAGGTGAACTTTCTCTCTTGTTCAAGGTGAAGGGTCACCTTTATGATAGTGTGTGACTTCTAGCTCTCACTGCTTAACCTGTGGCAATCCATGCAACACTTTTAATTAGATTTTTTTCCCTCTGTGTTTCCACCAACATTTTTAAGTGCTGTGCCTCTAATTTCATTTCCCCCATAAACTCAGTGGCTTTTGTTATGTGATTTTGTATATCAACGTGATTTTTAGGCAAGCATGTATTACAAGAGAAATGAGTTGGCTCAGATGTTTGACTCTTATGCAGTAAATTAGTTTGAGCTTACCATAAGTAAGAACCTTCAACTGAATATTGGTGATAGTTTTTCTTTACATTTGACACCTTGAAATAATGGCTGGAAAAGGTTAGTAGTGCACATATGTAAAATTACCTTTGTAGACCTGCTTAATGTAAACGGATGCAGTTGAGCTACTCTGGTGACTTAAATAGCCATGGTAACATTGTTGTAAATAATGTGATATTCTAAAACTGTTAATTTATTCTAAAGTTCTGAAGAAGACAAAGTCTACCTTTCCCTTAGTTTACGTAGTAGTTGCTTTCCTAGAGATATCATAGCTCTATACAAAAGATTCATATTTTAGCAGTTATTTATATGTGTATATATTTTAATCTATAGGAATGACACTTGGGGAGAGGAAGTGCAGCACTAGGATGTGTCCTAGCACCCGTCCACTAAATGCAGGAGCATCTCTTCCCCTCATGTGACAGCCTAACTGTCCCCACAGATTTCCGCTGGTAACCCATTGGGTTATAGCAGTGGGCTTAAGGTAAGCTATAATTAGGATCAATCTACATGCCTTCAATTCAGCTGAGCAAATAACTGCAGAAAATAGAATAGAAAAATAATTTAGTATAAGAAAGGGTAAAGGAAGTTCAGAGATTTTTGTCAACAGTAAATGAAATATGAGTAAATAGTTTTGTGTGACCTCATGTCCCTAGGCTTATTAGAAGAATACAGTAAGTGGATCCCTGAGATCCAACAGAAATACAATGTGAAACACATATTTAGAGTTTTCTGTTAGCTGAATTAGAAAAGAAAGAGACAAAAATAAACAGGCAAACTTTATGAATATATTTGAACACAACGTACCCCAAATATTATCCTCTTAAGTTATAGTCAAAATACATTAATGGTGTACATTATACTCTTTTTTGCATTGTCTTTAAAATTGTGTATTTCACACTTAATGAATGTCTTGCATTTCAAGTGGAACACTTCTTGCTGTCAGGCATATCTTGTTTTGTCCTCACAGTGCTTAAAAGTTAAAAACCAAATTCCATATTTTCCAGAATGCTATTGAGCACAAGCTGAAAAGTCCCCTCCCAAACTGTCTTAAGCAGTAAGAAAATGTATTCTCTTACAGCTGCCACGAGCCAGGGTGCAGTGTGGGGTGGGTCGGTTCAGCCAGTTGCAAAGTCATCGAGGACATGGGTTCCTTTTGTCCTTGCTTCGCATTTTTCTCTGTGTGGTGATTTCTTCTTCTTCTACCATTGTAAGATGGCCGCCGGTAGCAAGGTGGTGGCCCATGCTGCTGTGTTTGTGAAAGATCTGTTTTTTTCCATCAGCCTTATAAGGCAAAAATACCATGTTCCAAATGGCCTACACAAGCCATCTGGGTCAAAATATTGGATATTCTGGTAATAGATACGAGTGCTTTTGCCTGACCATTTTCATCTTCTTACCACAGGCACATCATGTCTTAAATCTCAAACTTGCTTTCTTTGTTCGTTCACGCTACTCTCGGTCCCTGGAAGTGTTTGAGTCTGTGAATGCCTCAGAAAACAGAGGCTCTGGTGGGACTGCAAAGGCAATATTGCATTTAAGTTTGATTCAAGAGGATATAAGAAAATTGAAGCAAGTATAACAGAGAGAGCTAGATGAAAGAGGGAATTGAAAAAAATCATGCCACATGAGGAATGGTGAAGAGAATAGGGGTGTAACCTGTGACAAGTGAAGGGACGGTGGCACGAGGATAGGTCACATGTCTTAGAGTGATGATGTAGCAGTTCTCTGCTACCATCAAATTGGCCTTCTCTAATTTGTTCTGGAACTAGAAGCCAGATAATTAAGCTTGTTAGCATGACAAGCACTATCAGGGCAAGTTGGTTGTAGGTGACAAGCTGAGGTGTTCTCCTGTGAGTGAAGATGTAGTTAGGTGTCAACTCATGAACCTGGTTGCCCCTTGTTCACTCCTCGTGATTTGCTTTTATTGGATGTAATTGAGTCTTGTGCTTAGTTCTAGGCAAGTAATATAATTTTATTAATTCATGAAATATTCAAATTAATTTGTGAACAATCACGGATCTATCACAATATTAATATTTATTGGTTTTTGAGCAAAATACTTTTTTTGCTAGAACTTTTCAACCACAATCTTATAACTATGACCTAAGGCATGTTTCGAGGACTCTCTGTCCTGGACTTATTGACTTAAAGGTATTAGAAGGGACATGTCCTCCTCTCGTTCCCTAGAGGACATTGGGGGAGACCACTGAGCCAGAAGGTCTTGATTTTATATGGTGTGGATTTCTTCTTGCTTCCTGTGTGGCTGGCTTCTGTCAGGGATGTATAACATTCTTTTACTGGGAATGGGATTTTCCAGTTCATTTCATGGGCTCTCACTTTTCTCCATTCTTGCCTGATTCTGCCTCTTTGAGAACTATGAGCCCGAAGGCTAATAGAGTTCAAGGGAACCTCTTCCCCAGGGGAATACATCTCCTTTGCCTGCCAGTTTCAGCCTTGCTCCACACAACCCTGTAACCACCCACATGGAAGGAACATGTTTGGAAAAGGGGATAAATCAGCTAGCGGGTGCAATTTTCCCCTTTGACCTGGGAGACTTGTGTTTATTTCCCTGGGGCACATTTGACCTCTAGTAGTACTACCCATAGTCCCGAAGGACTCAGACATTAATAGGGCTCTAGACAATCTGTCACCACATGTGTACCCAGGCTAAAAAATAAGTGCAGAGAAAGTGGGGGTCCTTTTAAGTCACAGGGTATGTAGGCCATTACTACTGAATAGAATGAAATTCAAGATAGAGCTTCAGCTGTAGAACAGTTGTAATAGCTAACATCACTTCGGCAATTACTGAGAGCCACCATGCATTGCATGACTGTGCCACACACATTATTTTATTTAATGTTCACAACAAAGATCTGATGAAGCATTCTTATACCTAGTCTGCAGATGCATCCATTGTGGCTTCCTGAGGTCAGGTGACAGTCTCAAGGTCACACTATAGTAAATGGTGATGTGGTATTCAAATCTAAGTCACCCGTTGTCTTTGTAGCCAAATCTACATGCATGACTCTAGATTCTCTTCTCCAAAAGCCCAAGATTGTCCTCTTCCTCTCACAGTGAGGGGTGCCATGCTGAGAAACACATAGCAAGTTTGAGAATCCTGCCTAAGGGTTCTTCGTTACAGACCAAGGGTCATACACAAGCCTGTACAGGTGACAAGTACCTGCATGTACATGTGTAATCTCAGTGCTGCAACGAAAGGTGAGCTATGGGGCAGTGTGTAATTGTCATCAAAGAAAGGGCACTGACAGTGGAGTGTGAAGCCAGCTCTATAAGGTGTAAACAAACAAATAAATAATAATGTGGAGAGAAGTGTGCTAGATGTAAGATGCCAGCTGTCATTTCAAGAAAATGTTGATTGCACACTTTAGAAACTATTCCACAGAGCCTTGATCCAGTGCAGATTTTCCTTGTAAGGTAGCATAAAAAAAAGAGAGATTTTATTTTTACTTCGTGTTTATTGTTTCCTCATCAGCAGCTGTGCCAACGTGGTGTTGATTATGCCGAGAAGAATTATTTTGATTATTGACAGTTGGCATTCTTTTCATAATTTGGAGTTCTTCATCTCAGAATTGTTTCCTCACCTCCTCTCCTGCCTGCACATGAATAAAAATCTGAATGCACTTGCCAGGATCCTTACCCAAGGCAGCTGTCAGGAGGAATGCAGTTGAAAGTTCAGATGCAATTTCATGTTAAACTCTCTCTGCTGTTAGCTCCCTCCTCTGAGCTTCTCTCCAGGGCAGCAGGGCCTGTGTGGTTCATTCAAGTGTCTGAAAGAGATAAGGCACGTGCTCTTTCGTGAACCATCTTTCCTGCATCCTTGTCAACCCCGTCTCCCCTAGACAGGTCTGCTCAGAAGCATACATCAGTGGATTGGCAGCCAGGCTTGGCTGAAATGAAGTCTGTGCTATTTCCTGTGTGGTTTTTTTTTTTCCTTAGAAAAATGACTGCTGAGGAAAGCAAACATGACCTAACTTCCAGGAAGTGGTGTAGGTAGTGGATTTCTCTGGCACCATGTCTTGTATCCTCTTGTCCATCCTTGATTTCAGCTGTAGGTAAGATACACCTCAAGTGAGGCAAGCCCACCTCGCAAGTTCTTGGGATTAGAGCTCCACAAGGCAGGACAGGCTAGTAGAAAATTGCCTGACTCTATTTCTCCAGGTGGCCGATTCCCAGAGCACTTTATCTCCTCGGAGATCCTGGCAGAGCCAAGCCCCCTGTCTGTGGGTCTACAGCTATGATGGTAGCTTGTTGTCTTATCTTGGCTTTTCCTGGATCACCTCCCAAACACCCAAGTCCTTATGTTTTTGGACAACACAAAATGAGAGAGAGAGAGAGAGAGAGAGAGAGAGAGAGAGAGAGAGAGAGAGAGAGAGAGAGAGAGAGAGGTTTCTTAGCTTCCTTTTCTCAGTTCATATCCATTTCTATTATTTTTGATAAAATTCATACTTTAAAAGAGTAGAAAGAGTAGGCGTGGGGTTTGGGGCATCCCTCAGTGATTGAAGCACTCGTCTAGCATGTGCAAGACCCTGGATTTGATTTCCCCAGTACCAGTATCACATGAACTGGGCATAGTGGCACACACCTGTAATCTTGGCACTTGGGAGGCTGAGGAAGCAGGGTTGCCATGAGTTTGAGGCCAGCCTGAGCTACATAGTGAATTAAAGTTTAGGACCAGTCTAGATTACAGAGCAAAACCTTGTCTCAAAATAAAAAAGAGTAAGTATAAGTACATTGACTATATACATTTATATATTAACCTTATACAAAGAATGAATACACAAGGTGTGAATTAATTAGTGAATTTTTGATGGGAAAGAGTCCAAGCCTGTCTCAGTCAGACAGACCTCGGGTTGAGTTGTGGCTTGGCAGCATTTTCTGGTCGTGTGTCCTCCCCAGGCCTTAGCTCCATCTCCTGTAAATTAGAGAGGGATTTTTACAGACTGCGATGCATATTAATGGACACCGTGCATGTGCCTGCTTGCCGGATGCTGAGCGCCGCGGCAACAAGGAGGAGGCCTCTGAGGGCTGAAGTGGCAGTTGCATCTACTGTACAATGTCCTTCGCATAGGGACTCCTAGGTTGTCTAAATCAAGTGGCAGGAAGCTCCCCATTGTGCCCAAGCTTTCCAGTTGAAAGACCCGCTGCGGCTGTGCTGCTTGTCTGCTCTTGGCCACGGGCAAGGCATTGATGTCTCCTGGATGTTAGATGCTTTGTGTGACAAATGCACCCTTCGTAGACTCATTATGGAAATCAAAGTGAATGGCGCAGGCAACTGTGCACTAGAACACCCATGCTGGGCGTGGAGGCACAGCACTCTGCACAGCTGGGGCTGCAGGTTGGCAAGCTCGAGCCCAGGGGGGCAGCTTGGTGACTTAGTGAGAGCCTGCCTCAAAATTAAAATTAAAGAAGAGGCTGGGGACAGAGCTCAGTGTGAAGGCCCTGAGCTCGGTCTCCAGTACCACACTCACAAAAGAATGCACAATTCATGCAATCCTCTCCACAAAATTCCAGGCACTGGGCTTCAGCCTGTCCTCAGACACTGCTGTTTTGGATTTCCTTATCTTCTGTGGGTTTTGAGAAGGGCGAACGCCAGGTGGGAGCTGCTGGCACTGTGTCTGTGGTCCTCTCACGGTCTTTTTCAGTTCTCTGAATCCACTACACCTTTCCATTCCCAGCGACACCTTTAAATGCATCGGCCTTCTTGGGCTCCGTCTCCTGTCTTGATGTTCAGGCACATGGGCTGCCATCTAAGGACTCACTCCGCAAGAGTGCTGCGGTGGAACACGATGAAGTCCCTCCCGGGAGCCAGTACTGGCTCCAGCGCTGACTTAGGTAGCCGTTGGAAAAGCTGAAGATACCAGAATCAGATTAAGAATCAGACGAATTGATGTAATTTCTCAGCAGCCTCTGAGTCCTTCAGCATAGTATTTCTGAAGGCTGTAGGCAGAACACCCAGAGCCCGCACTCAGTGTGATTTCACTGCAGAATCTGCACCCCCCCTCCCCGCCTTTTTTTCCTGGGTAAGTCTCACGTCCAGCCCAGCAAGAAGCCTGAACGTGGGCATTATCCAGCCCCTAGGCGGGCAGAGCTTAAGGGAACTGGGCACAGCTGAGGTTTCTCTGCCAGCTGTTCTTCTGCGGAGAATTGGAAGGAGAAGTTGCCTGGTATCAGATACTCGGATGCAGGTCGTCAGAGTGGCGGGGACTCCTGCTCTGGTCCCATCTGTAGAGATGAGTTTTAGCTGCTCTGGCTCTCAGGGCGCAGTGATTCAGAGAAACTCTGCACAAATCCTCTGTGAATTCTGTAAGTATAAAGAAATGAGAATGCACTGAAACAAATGAGACATCCATCATGTGTTCCCTTCCATTTTCTTCTCCTCCATTCCATTTTATGCAATTATATACAATTATCTTTAATTACTAGTCATTCTATTCCATGACATCCCATTCCACTTGAACTTATGACTTTATATTCTGTACTGTTCTGATCTAATCCATCCAATCCCGTGTTATCCCTTTGCTTTCCGTTCTGCAGCTATGTGTGTTACTGATTAATGAAAAGAGTTTTGCTAGCCGCTAAATGGAAGTGTGTATGTGTGTGTTTGTATTTGCGTCTCTGTGTGTATGAATGCATGTGTTTTGAGCAGCTCTGCCTGTCATTGTTACCAAAACGAGTTCTCTGTGTCTTACATGTTTCTCTGGGAGCACTCAAGAGGAGATCTTGGGTGAATCTGAACTTTTACAAAATAAAGGAACTTGTCTCTCAGGTCTTAGTGAAAATAAATATGCCCAATGTGAAGGCAGAGGTATAAAAAAATGTTGCTGTTCATCACCTTTGTGGCACTCTGGTGACCAGAAGACTGCTAGCCTAAGAGTGCAGAAAGCAGGCCAAGGAGCCTGCTCAGAGGGAGAGCACTTGCCAAGCATGTGCAAAGCCCTGGGTTTGATTCCCAGCATTGCTAAAAAAAAGTAGAAAGAACCCCCAAAACAACCCCAGTAGGAGAAAAGCCTGTGGTCATGAGGAGGAGAAGGTGGATTTGGCTTGCTCTTTCAGGTGTTCCCTGGGCATGGCCCCAACTTATAACCATCTGGTGTGATGGTGACAATTTCTGTTTTTAAAAAGCAATGTAAAGCTTCTCTTTCTCAGAATTCATTCCTTCTTTTTACTCTTTGACTTCATTCTGTGGTAATGAAATTCCAAAAGTGGAACATTATTCTAATTGCTTAGGAAGAGGTGGTTGTATCTCCTTGGCTCTTGAGTGGGAGCAACAGCACCTGTCTCTAGAGATTAAAGAAGAAAATGAAATTATTGCAAGAGAACTGGGAGAATTTCCAGGAAAGCAGGAAAACTAGGAAGAAACAAAAGAGGCTGACAGCAGCCAAGATCCTAGCTGAGCTCCTCCCAGAACCTGTCCTAAGGATGCTGCCACTACATACCCTGCCTCCAAGGCCAAGGGCCACACAGTGACCTAGGATTTTCACAGAATCCTGTCATGGCTACTTCTTTTATTTACTCTTGCTCTGAGACAGAGTCTCACTAAATATGCCAAGCTGGCTTCAAACTTGTGATTTTCCTGCCCCAGCCCCCTGAGTGGCTGGGATCATAGGCACACACAGCATGCCCAGCAAGGATACTTCCAGTAACACTGAGACCCTGTGCCTGCAGGAAAACTGGGTATGGATGGGGATGCCACCTACCAAACAAATTTATTTTCCACTCTTCCTAATTTTTACCACTTGCTCTGGATTCAAATTTCAGTGAAGGCATACCTGATTGGCCAAGCTTATTCACATGACTGCTGTAGCAGTAAGGAAATCTGGGAAAACACATAGCTATAATTGGAGGACACAGATGGGGAAGTTCTTGAATTGCAGAATGGGGGCGAAGACTTGCCTGTCATTGTGGTGGCAAGAAATACTTTGAATATTGGTAATGAAAGAGCAATAGTCTGTCATCAAGAGCTCATGGTATAGTTAAGACACTGGATTCTAAAATGTCTGTCCAAGTAGCTATTCAGAATCAGTTTGGAGGACTAAAAATTCCAAGTGCAAAGGAGAAATGCAGTCCTCCCAGTTGTGCTTTAGAACCAAAATGCAAGAAGAATGGAATATGCCTTGGGCAACTTCAGTGTACAATGGACATCATATGCTGTAATAGAGGGCGGTTATAAAGAGCTGAGTCCTTATCCAGGCATTTCAATCCTTCCTTGTTGACTTAGTATGTATTATCTAACCTATAATGGAATGTGTCTAAAGGGATGTTTATCAGATTTAGCTAATATTGGGCATTTGGTTAAATTTGAATTCCAGGTGTGCAACAAAAGATTGTAATCATAATCCCAAAGTTTGCATGAGACAACCCATAAAGAAATTATTTACTTTCAAATATAGAAATTCAAATTCAGAGATAATGGGGGCATTCTGTATTGTTTCTGGCAACTCTGCTGGGAAGAACCTTAGCTCTGGGTCTGCTGGGGCTCCTAGGACTGGGAAGCTGACCTTCCTTTTTTGCAGACTTCCAGTAAACACTGGGATTTGCTGGGAATGCTTTTCACAGGTTCCTTGATGAACAGGCAGGTCCAAAACTAATTTAGAGACCCAGGAAGCATCTAGCCGGAGATGCTGGCATGGGTAAAGGAGGTCTTCAAACTATTGCCTCACCGGTAGAAGCAAAATGAATGTGAAACCCCCAAACCAGTACTAATTCAGCTGAGTTTTAAAGCATCAAATGTGGAGTTACAATTATAGTGAAAGGAAACCTTTTTCCCGCTTTGCTGTGTTTCAGGAATTGTACGTTGCACTATGTGGAAAATGGTTAAAATTTACAGAACTCTACCTTTATGTGTAACATTTGAGAGAGAGGATCAGTGAAATCCACGGATCTTCCATTTGGCAAATAGTCACTTCCTGGGAAGGCACACGGTCACTTTCTGGGAAAGCATGTATGTGTACCTGAAGTGCTTGACAGAGTTGCCCAGAAAGCATTGGTGTTCCAGAGACATTAAAGAAAATTCAAGGGTTAAAGCCTGCCTTTTTTCCTTTGTTAGCCATTTTAGACCATATTTATTAATAGTATATGTAATACCTATAGAATTAAAATAAACCATAGTGTATATGTGACTCCTAGAAGCCATCAACTGTCAAAATTAAAAGACGACAAAGTGAATTGAGACACCTTATCGTCCTTCAGGGTTTCAGCCATCCTTTCAGGTGTGGGCTGTGGTGTGAGCCTTGGCATCTTTTGGCTGATTTTTCCTCTGAGAGTCAGTTATCCTGCAAATAAAATGTGTTTTGCTTCAAGTCCTGGGCTTTATGAGGAACTTTTGGATGTGACTGCTACCAATTCCAGTCATATAAACTTGGGCTTACTGCTTAAGTACTTGGAATCTGGGCAATTAGATGGCAGTGGTATCTCCATGATGCTCTTGAAAGCTTCAGATGAGATAGCGCATGTAAGGTGCTTGGGCTGTGCCTTATCATGCAGTTGTCAAGCATGTTAATTGTCAGTTGGGAAAAGGGGTAATGTTATACTTTCAGAGTTACTTTGGGGATTAACTGAGTTGCCTGTAAAGCATTTAGGTCACTACCTGACACATAGTCAAAACTCAATAAACGGTTGTAAATGACAGGGTTGTTTGGTGCATATGTATTATTTGTAAAATGTGAGTAATGCAATTAACTTAGCACAGTTATAAAGAGTAATACAGATCATGTGTATGGAGTGTTTAGCAATGTGCCTGATATAGACAAAGAGCTGAGTAAGTTGTGAGCTGCTTAAACACAATAAATGTGTTTCTGTCATTTTCCCCTTGCACTGTGGCCCAATGCTTGGTACATATAGGTATCCAATAAATATTCTGTAAATAAATGAATGAGAAAATGTATTATTAATTAAATTATATCCTAACTAATGAAAAAGAGATCTTGGAAAAAATTTCAGTTCTCCTTTAGAATCTGATGATGCCTGAAAAACAGAATAAAATAAACCCAAGGAGACAGGATGTTCCCAAACTGTGAGATCATCGTCATAATCCCCTACATTAGAAAGGTCTTTATGGTTCACAAAGAACTTTCACATCCATTATGTCATTCAACATAAAAAAATAAAGAAACAGGCAAGAAATGTCCTTAGGGTCAGCCAGGACACAGAGCTCAATCTCTTACAAATGATTTAAAACCCACTCTGTCTGGCTGCAGATATTGCTTATAGAAAACTTCAGGCCCAGAAATGCTTCCCAGCTTGATTTAGCTTAAAGAAACCTTTTGTGACCTTATAAACAAACATGGCCCAGTGGGAACCCAAGTGGAATTTCAGAATTTTGAAGATGAGCTGAGAGAATTTGCTCAGAAATGGGACATATTAAAACAATCTCTACCAGAGGAGTGAAAATAATAAAGAGATTGACTCAGAAGAGAACAAAGAGGCCAGGGCCACTTATTGTGAGTGCCTACTCATTATAGCTGTTGACTGCGTGGCAATAATGTTTGGGAACATTGCAATCTTGAGAGCGGTCTTATAATGATGTTCATCTGCTCGGTGGATGGAAGGCCTGACATAAACTCTGGCTGCCCACAGAAGGAGCTTCTTATCACTAAAGTATGCTATCAGAATGGGACTGGCCAAGGCTGATTACAAGACATTTTCATGAATATAAATATGGTCTTTTAAATGCCCATCCTTTGTGAACACATCTGCTTTTCATGTGTTTGTTGGGTGGATGTGTTCTGACCTATCGTCATGAGCAAGAGGTCCAGGCCAGTTCACTAACTAAATGAGGTATTGAGAGACCAGATGAAGACTGTGTTGGCCGAGCTCCTTGCAAGAAACAAATGGCTCAGGTAGTTCAAGAAAAAGAGCTTTATTGACTAAGATATGGGCAGGGGTGTAAAAATGGACTGAGCATGGTGAGTGAGGTTCCCAGAGACTAGCAATAATGAATTGTGTCAATCCATAGGGTATACATAGCCCTGAGGGGCCACAGTGAGAACACCTGGAAGAAGCTGGGATCATAGAGACCCAGGTACTGTGAGGGATGGGTAAAGCCCAGAGGAAGTGCTCAAATTTCTCTTCCTCCCACCTTCTGGTCTCCTGCAGGTACCCCTTGGGGTTCAAACCTAACTGGCAGCTGACAGGCAAAGGAACCTGGAAGATACCATCTGCCTGGACTCTCAGGGCACAGAACAAACAGGACAGGAACATGAACAATGAGTGTGGATGGTACCGGATATGAGAACAATCAGCACAAAGTCATTCATTTGTTGACTTCTTCCCTGAAACCTTTGCCATGGCTTTGTTCTACCATTGCGCTGGGTGCATGGTTCTTATGCTAGGTGTGTGGCCACTTCTCTCTCCAGCTGCACTGGGAGTTCTGGAGAACAAAAATTATGTCTTACTGGTACTTGAATATTCAGACTGGCACCTTAGAGATGCTTTAGGAATATTTGTGAAAAGACAGAACTTGGGATATCTATTTGCTAGAGTTCATGAAGAGCTAAAGCAGGGCATAGAGACTATGCCTATAAAGCTAAGTATGGTAGCAAGGCCTGTGATCTCAACACTCTGAGATGCTGAGGCAGGAGGATCACAAGCTTGGGCCCGGCTTGGGTAGTTTAGGAATGGAACATGACTGTCTCAACATAAAAAGTAACACAAGAGCTGGGGACATAGCTCAGTGTGAAGGCCCTGGATTCAATCCCCAGTACCACATAACACACACACACACACACACACACACACACACACACACACACACACACACACATTGCATCCCTAAATGAGTGATCACAGCTTTGTGACAATGGTACTTGTTTACAAAAATAGTTGTGGGCCATTGATCATAGATAGTAAGCCTTTGGCCAGAAAGATCTCAAACTTACCAGATGGTTTTCATGCTAAATTCAGCAGACATTCAGTTTTTGGGTGACCACAGACAGTGCCACAGTATCTTCATAAGTTATTTTTGCTCAGGGCCTTCCTTCTCTTGGTTTTCACCGTGACATGCTTAAGTTGAAGCAAATGCCCCAACATAGGCTTAGCATACACTAGGGTAAGCTTCAGTGAAACCCTTTAACATGTGTGGAATGAGGACATCAATAATTCAACTGAATTTATAAATGATTCAAACCTGGCCGGGTGATGCCTATGTGTGTGCGTAAGTATAAACAGTGTGCTGTTTGTTCTGAGCAAAAGGTCAGTGTGAGAATTAAGTGTGGTTCCGATGGGTACAGCCCAAAGGTAGTCAGTCAGTCCCTCATAGGTGAGCCAGCAGACTGTGAGGTGTGCAGAGACCAGGCAACACATCAGGCAGGCAATTCTAAATGGAAGCAGGGGAGAGGAATCTCATTTATGGCAATAACCAAAGCATGCCTAAATGCGAGCATGCAAAGTTTTCCATGCAGCAGACATGTCAGCCACCATTGCTTGTTTTGGGCAGAGACCCAGAGGTAGGAAGGTGTGGGGAAGCCATATGAATTGGAGAGGAAGCCTTCAGGTCTGCCCTGCTGAGGCTGAAGGCAGGCTCAGTAGAAGCAGGGCATCCTATGACTTTGGATTAGGGGGACTATGTGACTTTCGCTGTTTGATCTTGAGTTGGAAGTAGAGGCAAAAATTAGGGCAGATGGACATTATTGGTCAAGTCCTGCTGATTTGAGGTTGATTGCTGCAGAGGGTATATTGGTTTCTTATATAGTCTTGGTCATTGCTTTTCTACATTGAGTTATCTGTCATATCGTTGCTACTACTTTATTGGCTCTGCCACCTTCTGGGTGACATTAAGGCAGGAAGAGCATCTCGGCAGTGCACTAACTTACACAGGCCACAGTGTAAGGTTTCTGCTCACACAGCCAAGACAGTGAGAACACTTGTGAGTTAAAATGAGCTATACCTGGTTGGTTATTACCATAGTAACTTAATCAGTGTCACCAGGAGAGGCCTTAATAATCCATACCCCACTTTTAATTCCTTTCCAGTTGTCTAAACAAGGTGGACTCCACCAGACCATCTGTAGGGTCTGTGAAGTGACTCTTTGCTTCATTTTCATGACCTTCTTCTCATTACGGTTTTCTACCTGAAGATATACAGCTCCCACCCCATGTCTGCAGTTTCACTTCTTAAGGTTTCTGTTACTGGGGTCTGAAAAATAGGAAGTGGAAAATTCCAGGAATAAACAATTGGTAAGTTGTAAATTATGTACTTTTCTGGGTAGTGGGATGAAATCTGGTGCCATCCCATGCCATCCCACCTGGGATATGAGTTACCCTCTTGTCCAGTGTGTCTATACTGTCTATGCCACCTGCCCATTAGTCCCATAGTAGCCATCTTGTTATAAGATCTGTTACTGAACTCAGTGCTTGTGATCTGGTAACCTTATTTCACTTAGTAATGCTCTCAAAGTACAGGCATGTTCTGAGTTTTTTTTTCCATGTATGCTTAAAAGATTGCAAATTTCTTTGAAGGTCTTTTACTTTCTCTTCTTGTTTTCTTTCTTTCTCCATAAATGGCTCATTTCTCTCATCAACATCTGGCTGGTATTGTACAGTTAGCCTTGAATTTGCTAAATTACTAAATGCCTTTTTCTCTTTCTGAACTTTGTTTCTGATCTGTGCTTGTCTCGCAACAGAACCTACCCTCTGTGCCATGAAATAGACAAGCCCTGGAGGCAGTTCATTTTTTGTGTGTGCATTTTCTCACCTGAGTAAAGGGATGAAATATTATTTTTTTTCATAGACCTGCAGATCCTTAGAGCAGGAAGGGATCTCCGAGGTCAGGAAGGCTAATAGTCTCCAAATGTAGTGCATAGTCTACTGGGAGTATGCAGGACCATGTTAGACAAGGATTTTAAGTAATTTTTGTTGTTATGTATTTACTTCAGTGTTAGAAAAAAGCATAACTAGCGCATTAAACCACATGAGTTCATAAACATTACATTTAAGATGAGGCTGAAGCAGATGGAACCTTGGAAACCTATTGTATTCAGTATGTATGAATTACAGGCATTGTCATCAGGTAACACCTGGATATGACAAAGATGGTGAAAGTGGAATTTCTGGAAATGTAGATCCATTCTAGTTTCTTTAGTGCTACATGCAAGGATGTGAGAAGATATTTGTCCAAGGCATTGCCCTTACACAAACGTGACTTGGATTAGATTGAGAACTTTGTAGTAGGTCCTGAGGGAGAATGTTCCCACGTTCATTTCCAAAGATTCCTTGCCTCCACCCATTTCCTGTGCTAGGACTAAGTACCAGGGCCAGGTAGTTTATACCATGAAGAGGTTTACTTGGTTCACAGTTTTAGTGGCCGTGGGTCAGAACAACATGATTCTGACGCTGTGGTGAAAGCTTGTCTGGCTGTATTATTGTAGCAGAGGAACACAAAGGAAATTGGCCATCTTCAGAAGGGCCAACATGGATTAGCATCTTCGCTTTATAGTAACCTCTCTGAGAACCCATTGTTAGTCTGTTCACAAGAGGCAAACTTCCATGACCTAATTACCTTTCACTAGGCTCCATGTCCTAAAGGTTCTATCACTTCAACACTTCCAAACTGGGCATCAAGTTTCTAGCACGTGGACCTTTGGGAAACACACTCAAATCATATCCAAACTGTAGCACCTCTCATCTGCAACTGGGGGTTCCACCCAGCAATGAGTACCTTGGCCAAGTCCTCAAAAAGCCCTGGAGTATGAAAATCTCAAAAACACAAGAAATTGGACAAAAAGTAACCATGTGGTAGATTACCTGAAAGAATCCTAAGAACTTCAGTTTTCAAAGACAAAAGCTGCTTTTTTATTGAATCTTGAACAACCAGAACTTCACTGGATAACAAGGTAAATGAATGCGTCTCTCTATGCACCAAAGTGAAGGCCCACAGGCTGCTGGTTGCTCCCAGTAATGGGAAATTCAGAAGGCAGTTAATGGGTTAGTATGGTTTTTATTGTAAAGGCAAACTAAATTAAACTGATAGTTTTAATTAAATTTGAATTGGCTGTGATTTTACTCAGTTTTAAAGGCCACTTGAGACACTAGTGTTGCACTTACAATCTAGTGTTGTAATTAGTGACATCTACATGTATTATAATGGTTACTGCACTGTATTGAATTTATTTGGGAATAAACAAAAACTCAGCATCCAAGGAGCTGTGTTCTGGAATAGGTTGGCTCTGGAAGCCTGCTTTGTCTTTGTTAGGATGCCAGGTGACAATTCTGATCTTAAAAAAGATTCATGGTTCAGCCCTCTAGCTATTGGCTAGGGTCTTGAACTACCTTGAGACAGATTGTCCCTGAACATTGTTTTTGTTGCAAAATAAAATTAAAAAAATTGTGCATGTTTAATCATTCCATCTCCCAGAACCTCTGGAGTTCAAGGTCCATGCTACAGGCTGCATGTTTGAGCCATTTCCAAATTGATCTTTTCCCCTGCCCCCAAGGGGAATAGTGTTAGCATGGGGCCTCTGGGAGATGAGCTCATGAGGGTGAAGCCCTCATCATGAGATTAGTGTCTTCCTAAGAGAAGAGAGAGAGAGAGACTAGAGTTAGCTCGCCATATGCTGTGGGAGAGTTCAGCCTAAAGGCATCGTTTGTAAGCTGGGCAGAGCCTGTCCAGGAGCCCAGCCAGCATGATTGTGTGCTTCTCACTCTTTAGACCTGGGAGGGACCAACCTCTGTTATTGAAGCCGTCTAGTCATTTTTTAAAAATAGCTTTTCACGGAAGCAAGTCCTCATATGACCTGGAAGTCAGACGAGCTGTATGGCCACTCCAGCAAGTGTTGGTGAGGGAGCCTGCTGGCATCTTGAGGGTAGCAATGCCTCGGTGGCTCAGCACTACCGAGCCCCAGATAGTCAGATTCTAAAACACTGGTTCTCATTACTTTGGTGTAGACAGCATCACCTGAGAGACTTATTAAAAGCAATCTCCAGGACCTCCTCTTTAGAAATTTTGGTGTAGTGAGTGGAAGGTGGAAAAATTGCTGTTTTCTTCTGTCTTCTCACTCTCAACCAGGAGCACTCTGACACCTCCTGCCAAAAGTGGGTTTTCCCTACATGTCAATTCAGTTCTGCAGCAGATACCAATGGGTGTTCCACAGTTCACTTTGGTTCTGACGTCATCTATATTGAATTAGAATCAGAACCCATGGTCTAAGGGCTGAATCTTATGAGGCTGCCCTCACTCCAGGGGCCACTGGTACTCCTGACTGATGGGCTCTAAATGGAGGGTTCCCATGACTCTTTAGTCAAGTTTGATCGTTTGCTGGCGTGGCTCACAGAGCTCAGGGCAGCACTGATTTATTACGGAGGCTATAGATGAAGAGCCAGATGAAAGGGATGCGTAGGGGAGGGGTACAGAGCTTCAATGCCTTCTCTGGGTGCATCACCCTCCCTCACCTCTGTGTGTTCAGTGACCTGGAATCTCTTTGAACCTCATAGCTTGGGGTCTGCCTGGAGTTGTCATCACATAGACACGATTGATTATTAACTCAATCTCCAGCCTCCCCTTCCAGGAGGATGACCGGTGAGGCTGAAGTTTCCAGCTTCTTAATTTTTGCTGGGGTTTTCTGCCAACCAGCCCCCATTCAGGTGCCTGCTAAGAGCCTCCTCATTAGAACAAAAAAAAAGTGCTTACTATAACTGACGTGGGCAAATACAACTTTAAAGGTAAGAATTTTTTTGGAGATAGGTAGCTTTTCCAAAATTCCTCAGGCTCAGGGAACAAACTACCACCTCCACCTCTCCTCAGCCAAGATAAACGGACAGAATGTGCAGGTGCTGCACCAAGAGGTCCAAGGTCAGTTTCATCTTCACAGGCCAAAGAGGGAGAGATCTGGGTCCCTAGAAGGGTTGAAACAACCTTGGTTGTGTCCATTATCTCATTGTACCCCCATCTCCACTGTCGAGTGCTATAAAAGACCCTACTTGTGGTGAGATGATGATTTGGGTGATGAGATTCCTCCATCTCTTAGGAGCTAGCTTTAAGCAAATTGCCTTTTCTTTGTACCAAAAAAAGTAAATGCCTTCCTTTGATTGGACCTGAGCATATGGACCAAAGTGACTGGGAATTATCCCAGGAAACTCAAATGATTTAAGAAGTCTGTGTCAGAAGTCAGGTCAAAGACCAGTATGAGAATGATTCTCTTAGGAGCTCTACTGCCCAACAAATTACACAGGTTTTAGAAGTTCTGTACTAGGACCAATGGGCTGGGACCAAATATCTATTTCTTATTATATCTCAATACTACAGTAGGTGTGTGGGCAAGACGTTGTTTTGGGAAACTGTAATCTGAAGCATACATCCATTCCAGTGGAATCTTCCAGAAGATAATCTGAGAGGCAGGAATAGGAGCATGATCTCAGAGGATTGCCATGCTCTGCACTCCCAGGGGACTTCCACATGGGGACCGTGTCTTAAAGATTGATGAGAGTGAGGTTAAAGTAAGGATTATATTTTTAATTAAAATTAATACTTATAAAATAAGACAGAAGTATATAGCATAAAAATGAATTACCCGGGGTCCATTTAATCCCCCTCCCTAGTACCTCAAAAGATGATGTTTAGGGTTGTTTATTTATTGTTGGTTCCTTCTCTGTTACCAAATTTCTTGTTTATCTTGATCTTCTCTGGGTGGCTACAAGCCTTCCCTACCTAATTGCTGTGTTCCTAGGGGATGTCCACCTCGACACTCCCAATAGCATCTCCAATTCTTTTTATGTAGTCATTTTTTTTTTTTTGGTAGAAAGAGCCTTAGTTGATGTCATTTCTTTTTATGACTATTTTTATTATGCTGTGGCTAAATACCTGTCTTTGGAACATCTGAGCACACAGAAAGGGGAGTTGACTCTTCCACTCACAGTTACATACTTTTTTCTTTCCTCTTGTCTTTTCTGTGCCGTACTTATGAGTGCCAAGTCTGACAAGTTTTCTCCTTTTTCTTTTTAAGACAGGATCTTACTTTGTGTGCCAGGCTGACCCTGAACTTGATATGTAGCCCAGACTGGCCTCTACCTAGTGGCAACACTCCTGCCTCAATCTCCAGAGTGCTGGGATTACAGGTGTGTGCCACCAAGCCTTGCTAATGTTTGTGTGGTGCTGGGAAATCCAACCAAGGGCCCTGCACATGCGAGGCAAGCTACACCTCCAGCCTAAGTTTTCTCCTCTTAAGATTGAACAAGCAAACTCTGTTTCTCAAGAGGGCGACACATATACTGACTACAGACAAATAGTCTAACAAGTTGACTGTTAACGAACAACACATCCCAGGAAAACAAACCTTGTTATCACAGTAATGACTAAGACTTGGGACATTTCCACATTGCTCAGGTGAATTTTGAGTTTTGTGGAATTGTGTCCATAAAGAATAGTGAACTTCGATCAGACTGAAATAAACCTAAACCATTTGCATCTGATTCTTTTCCATCCAAACTCATTGACTTGGAATCTATAGAACCTGAGACTACTTAATAACAATCAATCATGCAATCAAACAACAGAAAAGACAAATCCTAAACTCGATGAACATGGACGCAACCAGAAAAAGTCAGGTGCAGTTCCTCTGTAATCAATGTGAATCCAATTTCTCTTACTCTTGTTGTCAGTGCAGACTGATTGCATGTGGAACTCTGATTTTAGTTTTTCAAATTTTGTTCACAAAAGCTGCAACTGTCAACAAAACATTTTAGACCTTGATAGGGCCAGTTGGAATGAATTCCTAATTGTACACATGAAGGAAGCTGCCCTGGAAAGAAGTGAACAATTTGGGCTTTGTATTTGTGGCTTCTCATGTGTGCCGCGTTGGAGGTGACACTGTCACAAACTACTGGTCAGGACTAATCACAAGGTCCTATCAGAATTGCAGGAGAGCTTACAGGATGAGGAGCAGCCCATAGTATACTTGGTGAGCGCTGACACTCATGATCAGATTTGAAGAGATGGAGTGTTTTTTGTTTAGGTGTATAGAAGCAGAGGTGGAACTGGGACTGAAAGAAGTTTTGACTCACAGTTGAGGACTGTATCCACAACGCCCTTGTATAGTACATGTTGGACACTTAGGTTCCCAGAGTTGGAGTAAACTCAAGAGGTAGGGTAAATCAAGAGCAAAATTGAATGTTGTTCTCTCTACTTAGCCTCCCTGGAGATTTCTGTCATACCATTTCCTAATTATTTCTGTGACATTTTGGCTCTAAATTCCTGAATTGTTTATTACCTGTGAAGAACAAGTCTTTCAGTGAAATGTATGAACATGTAAATTTTATGATAATGAGAAACAGTTTTTTCTTCAAATAGGATAGAGCATCTGAGGCGTCAACTGCATGTTAAGATGACTGTGGAGACTCTCCTCCATCCGCATGATTAAAGGCAGTGGCAGAGACTTTTGTTAAGCCAGGGAATGCTTCTCTTAAGTTCTCTAATGGGAAAGTCTTGCCAGAGTGACAAAGCAGGCTTCTAACTTAAGGATACTGTTGGCTCCTCATTGTTGAAGAGCGTTCTTCTGGAACTCTGATTCCAAACCAGGAGGTATTAACACAGTTAAGTGAAGTGGATGAGCACCAACCTCAAGCTGGGCTGAACTTCTATTTGGTGGGCAAAGGATGGCCATAGGTTCTCTATTTTTCCTTTGTGGGGCTGGTAATGAGGCTCAGGACCTTCACATTGAGCTATAACCTGAGCTCCTCTCTATCTCTCTCTATATTTATCTATCTATTTTAATTTTGAGAAAGGGTTTTGCTACATCCCTAAGTTGCCCACGATGGGACTGAACTTGTAATCCTCCTGCCTCAGCCTTCTGAAGTGCTGACTTTACAGATGTACACCATCATGCTCAGCTTAATTATGGCCATAGAGTCTTTGACACATTTCCCATGGAGACATGGTGTCTCTTCAAGGGGATGAACACTATGTCTGTTTCTGGGCCCATGCTAAATAGCTTCCGTTTCTATTCTCTTGAAATACTTGTCCCAGGTGCCTTAAACCTTTATGCGGACTGGCCTGAGGCTATGTGTCCAGCTTTCCCCGCCCCCCTCCCCCCCCCCCCCCCCCCCCCCCCCCCCCCAGCCAGGGAGCTAGTGTGGAAGGGTGGAAGGTGTCATTCTGGGAGGAGTACTAGGTGTCTGTCCCTCATCCTACCTAAGGCCATCTGCATCAGAAACAAACTGCCTAAGTTCTTTCCAATTCCCAGTCAAACAAAACCGTGAGGAAAATGTAATGGTTATTTCTAGCCAGGAAGTGTTGACAAGATTTGTTAGACAGCAGTGATAATTTGTGTGCCTATCATCTGTAGCTCCTGTTCAGGTCACCTCTGCAACTAGAACCCTTGGGTTTCAACCCTGCCTCCATGTCTTAGAAGCCATACGTTCTCATGCAATTATTGAAATTTTCATTGCTTCTTTTTTTTTTAATCTATAAAATGAGGATAATGCTGGATTGTGAGTTCAAGGCCAGTCTGAGCTCCATAGTGAGTTCAGAACCAGCTTTACAGAGCAAGACCCTGCCTCAAAAAAAAAAAAAAAGACTATATCACTTATATAAAATCTTTAAAGCACTACTCCATAAGTATTTCTTCAACAAGTTCTTTTTGTTTAAGAGTCTATTCTTTCATTTATCTATCAGACAAATTTTTTGATGCTTTAAAAATTTTTTTAATAGCAGGTATTTGCGGTGCATAATAACATTCAGCTTGAGGAATTAGTGTGTTTACATATCGCATCTTGATCATATTTACTTCCCTTTCTCCTTCTCTCCTTTTATATCCTCTCACATTCCCTTTTCCTCTCCCCAAGTCTATCTTCTTACTTTCTTTGATTCTGTTTTTATTTTTTTGTGCGTTGTTTTTTGCATACTGGAGGAACCATGCAATACCTAGCTTTGGGCCTTGGGTGTTTGGTTCATTTCACTAAGCATAATGATCTCAAGGCGATTCTTTTTTTTTTTTTTTTGTAACAAATGATTCAAATATATCTTTTTCTTTGGCAGAATAGACCTCCACCTTTTTTACCCATTCATCTGTTGATGGACAGACATATTGGCTGCTCCCAAGATCTAGGTTTTGTAAGTTGTGCTGCTGTAAACACAGGTATGCATGTGTTACTCTTGCATGATGACTTTAACTCTCTTGGGAAGATACTCAGAAGAGGTATAGCTGAGCTAAATGGAATATCTGTTTTCAGTTTTTTGAGGAATCTCTATACTGCTTTCCATCGTGGCTGTACCATTTCACAGTCCCACCAACAATGTAGAAGGGTTCCTTTTCCCTGCAACGTCACCAGCATTTTTTTTTTTTTTTTTGATTCTTGATACCAGCCATTCTTGCTAGAGCTAGACAGAACCTCAGTATTTCGTTTCTCTTGTGAATGAAGATGCTGAACATTTCTTCATGTATTTATTGGCCATTCATACTTTTTCTTTTGGGAACTAGCTGTTCATTTCAGTTGCTCATTTTGATTGGGTCTTTTATTTTCAGGGGTCTAATATTTTTCAGTTCTTTGTATCTTCTAGATAGTACTCCTCTACCAGAGGAGTAGCTGGCAACATTTTTTTTACCATTCTGTTGGTTCTCTCTTCGCTCTTAAATTGTTTCTTTTGCTGTGCAGAAGCTTTTTAATTTGATGTAATCCCACTTGTTGATCCTTGATGTTATCTCATGAGCATTGGGTGTTTATTACCAGTGTCTATGTATTCCAGACAAATATTATTATTTCCTTATCTCCTGTGTGTGTTCTCTCTTTTTGCACACACACACACACACACACACACACTTAAATGAACAGATGAACAGAACTCAGAATTAATGGACTCAAGGGTCTTCTAGTCTTCTAGGATTCTGTAAGACTCAAGAACTCAAGATACATAAATGACTTTGTTTCTTGGTTACATTTCTGCACAGCACCCACCTTTTAAATAAACTTTTGGCTTATAATTATGATAAAGTCACTGTAATAGAGAGTCTGGGTGCTTCTGGTAGCACTCGTGACAGTTTTCAAAAGGAGAGTACCTATTCAGATATGGTTAGCTTTAATTTCCTAGTAAAATGGACTGATTCTATTAAAGGAAATATGAGGCCCAACCCACCCCTGGGAACCTGTATGCCCACCAAGAAGGCTCTCCGGAGAGTAAAGTAGAAGTACATTTTTCTGTTCATGAAAACATAGAGATGGTATTTTCTAAATATTAAATTTGTATCCATGGTGAGTTATGTATAGGTGTGGTTTACAGGACAAAAACCCCCTCATCTCAGCATGATTGGAACAGGTAAAATAAGCAGCTGCTGTATTGCTGCATTATTGTGGAGAGGTTGACTAAAGAGATAGTTCTCACCAGGAGGAGGTGTCACCTCCCTCCAACAACTCCAGACTTCTTAGAAAAATACTATGAGTACCCCAAATCAATTTGAAAACGGCACCTGTAAAACTGGCCTTCTTAAGACCCACAAAATTGGGGAAAATATTAGTTCATAAGATAAATTTATTAGCCTTCTGGGTGGAAGTAACTAGCAGTCATAAGAGAAGCCACAGAGATAATAGCTTTAATAAAATTCTGATTTAATCTATTAGCACACATTCATAGAAGTTGGGACAAGCCACTCAGGTTCACTGAATGCCTCCATGTATGTAGAATGGCTGAAAAGTAAGATGCTTCTTGCTAATTGTATAGGAACTGTGGAAGTACATTTGAGCCCCTGACATTTTACAAAAACGTATTAAAAATAATGCTTGTGATAATTAAAATGATTTCCTACACATGACTTGATCACAGAAGACTCATAGACACATTTGCTGTGTTCCACCAAGCATCAGTTTTTGGCTCTGCTATTGATGTTAGTAATAACTGTATCATTGATAGCAGTCGATTTCTTCTAGAATCCATAGGGGCTGCTGCAGTATGGGTTTCGGACCCAAATAGAAGGATCATTATGGTATTTATTATTCCAGCCAGGAAATAGCAACAAGGAAAAAAAAAAGAGAAAAATACTCCAAATATAACCTAAGTATGCTATTGAAGGACCAATAAATATTCTCAAGTGGCAATATTTCCTATTGAAATGTGCCAGAATTTCTTTTTTTTAGAAAAGTGCCATGTTAATTAGCACCCTATAGGGCCTTGTTATAGCTCAGAATGACTACATCTGTTGGTAATTTAGTTGTTATAAATGTGACACAGGAAATTGAGTTTCACATTCCATTACATAATGTGAATTGACAGTGGCTACCACTCAGTAGCGTGATGTCACTAATAAGGTTGCTTCTTGAACTCATCAAAGTACCAACTTGTTTTCTCAGCAGGTTAAGAAAATAGACTCAACACGTGTGATAGTTTTGGGATGTGAAACAGCTCAGGCACCTCTGCCCTGCTTCTGGAAGCTGCGGGCTGCTTGTAAAAGACATGTGGGTGTATAGATGTGTGTTTGAGGTCAAGAAGGTTCTAGAAGAACATCCTATATGACAAGTTCAAGAACCCTGAAGCCTCTGCTTTGTGGGTTGTCTGTAGCTGTTGATGAAGAGCACGGGAAGGGTCCTATTTGCTCTAGAGAGCGTCTGCCTGGGAAGTGTGCCCATTCAGCTGAGGTCAGGGCAGGTTTGCTTAGTGAAGAGAGGCTAACTAGCAGGCTTCTCCTTGGGCTTCAATAGGCTTTCTTCACTGGGTCCTTGAATACTTTCTGGTCAGAACATTCTTGAGCAATTCTTAGGTCCAGTATTGCATAGAACAGCCCAGCCCAGCTAATAACCATACAGTGTCGGGAAAGCATGAATTCCACCCCACTGTGGTCTCCAGCCCACGTACCTTGCATGGCTCCTGCAGTCGGTCCTGTGCACTCAGCTCGCTGGTGCCTTATGAGGAGATTTTCTCCTGCGTGTCCATCATCTCATCGTAATTCTCAGTGTTGCCCAGAGTCAATGACTTCTCTCCATCTATGACTAATTACATTTCTCTTCCCCCACCCAAAAAAACCCCATTCCCTTGCAAGTAAACAGGGAGGCCTTTCCACCTCCTTCAGGTGAAATGGAACTATGCTCAGAGTTAAAACACACAACCAAAGCCAACAAACGAAAACAGATTAAAAAAAAAAAAACTGGTAACAAAAACAAAAGAAACAGGCTTTCAGCTATTTGCAAGGATCACAGCAGCAAAAGATTTGGTTAGATGGAAGAGAGACTGGAATTTCTGACAGGACTCAGCCTTGGAGACAAACACTTTTTTTTTTTTTTTTTTTTTTTGCTTAAGACAAAGAGAAAATTGATCAGACAGAGGGAAGACTGGGCTTAGAGAGGAGGTGAGGGCCTAAACTGTTGCCTGTCCGGAGGTTAAGGACTGGAGCAGCCACCCTGGTGGACAGGGGCTCTTCTTGGGGTGCCTTGCGTAGAGTCTCACATGAGTGTGTATGTATCTGGGTTTCCAGGTTCAAGGAGACAATGGGTAAGCCATCACGTGGGCCAGTGTGGGGCTGACTCTAGCAGCAGAGGACAGAAACAAGTATGAGTCTCGGGCAGCATGAGGCCAGAGTGAAGCAAGCGTGCCCAACCTGGCGCATCAGGTGTAAAGCGTGGTCCAGTATGGAGGTGGTGCAAGGTGCGGTGATTGGGTGTTTTGTGTTCTTGAATAAGAAATTGCCTTGATTGAAATATACATATATATTTTCTTCTTGATAAATAAATATATGATAATGCCAGGAAATTAAAAACTTTATATAATAGAAATGAAAACACAAAGTTCCTCAAATATTTAAATATAGAGATAAATCACATTATAAAATTGATAGAAATTCTTTCTCTCTTCTCTCTTTATCTTCTTTGATATGTATGTGAATATATAGATACACAAATATGTAACAAATGTACATCACACTCTATTTTGCATCTTAATTTTTTCTCCTTGGTACTGAAGATCGCTTTCCATGTATCTGTGCTATGACTTTCGGTGGTTGGATACTATTCTATGGTGTGAATGTCCTCAATCTCATTGGGTTGAGGTTGTGTTTGCTTTGTCAGCACAGCAGGGAATTGGGGGATTACAGTCCTTGAGCTGGACCTCCACTCATGATCTCTGGGGTCTGCTGGGGAAGAAAAGGAATGCTCCCAGAGACTTCGATTCCTGAGGCCAGGCTCTACTTGACAGTGACTGGGAAGCTACTGTGTCGGAAAGTGCCAGTGAGCTTATTAACTATCATGGTAAGATTTTCTTTTTTCCATGCAGTGACCCAGATCCAGCTTTAGATCATGAGCTGTGGGAAGGGATGGAGCCCACTGTCTTGGCTCCTCCGCCTCTGGCCCTGTGACGTAGGACTAAGGGCTTGTACTAGATGATTTTAATTGCTAAGATAAAATACCTGACACCCGAATCTTAAAGGAGAAGATGTTTATTTTGGCTCATGGTTTCAGGGGTTTTGTCCCATGGTCAGTTGGTTCCCAAGCAAAACATGACAGTGCAGGGGCATGGAGGAGGAAAGCTACTTACCTCACAGCATTTGGGAAGCATGGAGCTAGGGAAGAGCCCAAGAGAAAGGGGCCAGAGACCCCATAAAGTCCTGAAAGTCACACTTCCCTGACCCGCCCGACACACCTGAACGTGTGCTTTTCTAATCTCTGGTGCATCTTGTCTGCCAGTCAAGTTGGCAGTCAGATTAATGGTTACAAGATTGGACCTCCTTGGCCTCTATTCCCTCATCTGTGAAACAGATGCCTTAAAAAAAAAAAAAAAAAAAACATGCTTCCAACTGTTGTCAGGGTCAGTAAAAACAATGAAGCATGGGGAGAACGTAGAACAGACCTGACATCAGCTGTGACCAGGATGATATCTGGACCATACTGTAGCACAGGGTACATTTGGCCCCGCCACCTCAGAGTCCTGTGGCAGGTGGAAGAGCCGCCGGCATCATGCCCCCATTCACCTCCACTTACTGACCCCAGGTGCTGGCCCTCACCTCTGGCCGCACTCCCTCTTCCTGTGTGTGCTTCCTCCTGACGAGGTTGGCCTCCCCTGCACCCTCGCCAGCCGTCTGCATCCCCCCAGACAGCCCTGCTCTGTGATTAGGTACACAGCAGGTACCCGCCAGCTCACAGGGACCTCCCCTTTCCTAGAGCCTTCGTTCCATTCTGGCCTCAGGGAGGAAACATGGGTGAAGGACAGCTCTGTGCAGATCACTTCTGTTTAAAGTGGAACAGATGTGAAACAAGAGCTCTTGGACTGTTTGATATCTCCTGCTTTCTGCTTCCCTCCGAAGGACAGATTTTGATGGCATTTTTAGTATGTCAACATTCTGAATGTGGAAAGAACAGAGTGTGACCTTCTTGAAGGCAAAGGTCTCCCCTTGTTCTTTCCTATCTTCCTGTTTAATGGACTTTTTTGTGCACAGTTGTCATACGCCTGGCCCTTACCAAGTGCCATCTACCCAGCTCCATTTTTATTCTTCCAGTTGCCCTACAAAGGAAAAATTATCACTGTTTCCTCGGTAATGGTCAGGGGCCTGGAATTCAGGAAGATTAAACAAACTACCTACAGTCATATAAATTCAAAACTAATTGGCAGATGAAGGAGTCGAACAGATAAAGTTTAAAGTATTGCCTTTAGTCAAGTTGATGAGAAAATGTGGTGTTTAGATTTATAGCAATGGGACTGTTGGCATCTGCCCTCATCCTTCTCATGAGTTAAGATCCTGGGAGAGGCCACCCAAGGGAAAGTAAAGATCAGAGAGCAGTCTGATGTCTCTCTTTGATCTGGGGAAGAGGTGTGTGTTGGAAGCTTGCCAGGGGTAGGGGAAAGGAAAGGGTGTGGGTCCCCAGGGCTCTTATTTCCTGTAGGTAGATTAACTTTACCAAGCATAGAGCGATGATGCCCATAATCCAAGCTCACTTCTCTCTAAGCAAAAGAAGATGCTGGGGGAGGTTCCTCCACTGGAGATCTTTCCTATGACAGGACAGTTAGGGGCTCAGGAGAGTCCTCTACCAGTCCTTCATCCAGACTTAAACCAGATCATCCTGATCTCAGGGCATTTATGTCTTTTAGCCAGCATCCCCACAACTCAATGGCTTATTCATTGATCTGCTTTGATTTTCTATTCAGAATATCTTAGGAATGATGATAGGCAAAGAAAACAAAATCCTTCTTTGAAGACTTTTGAATGCATCAGTATTTTAAAGAGAATTTAAATACACAGTATATTTTACTTGGCAGAATTCCTCCTTTTAACACAATGGAGGATTCTGCTTGTGCCAGCGACTCAAGCCATTACGATGACACATGTGACTGGCGCTCTTTGCTAAGAACCCTTGAGTGACTGCCTAGGTTAACAGATTTCCCGGCCTCCCCTCTGACTGGCTATCCCATCTGGCCTGATGCCTTTCTCCCATTAGAATAGATCAGAGGGAATGGTGTCTCGCCTCTAATTAAATTCTCATCTTTGCCCAACGGTTTGAAAGGGCAACTGTCTTAAACCTTTGAACTTTATTTGTAATACAAAACTTCAATTAGATAAAGGACAATAATTAGCAGATCTTTTATCTTTGGGTATAATTAAATCTTTAAGAAGGGACATTTTAATCAATGAATTGTAATGACAAGTTCATAAATTAATTAATCCCACCAATGGCGGCTGGGCAGTAATCAATGGATCTGTAAAGAGGTCCAGGGTGAGGAGACATCGCTGTGGGAATAGGGCTGCTCAGTTCAGTTTGGCGTAAAGATTCTCATTTATTAAGGATTAGCTGGTTCAAAAGATGATCTATTTATTTAAGGGAAAGTAATTTAAAATATTAACTTTTAATGGAGGGAAAGCCTCTTTGCAAGTTTTTGTTCTTAAAACTTTCTTCTTAGAGCTCTCATCTCAGACCTCATCTGCCAGTGTCCTTTGGTGTTGTGACCTGAGAGCCATTTACCAATTTACTGATTTAATAGCTAGAATTAATTAGACAGAAACCAAAACTAATGATGACTGCCAAGGTATGTTTCAAGTTTTTTTTTTAACTTCCATTTTTATGGGCATCAATGTTCTTTGACTCACTTGTCAAATTTGGCCCACTGACTATTTTTGTAAATAAAGTTTTATTGAAACACAAGCATGCCTATCTGTGTCTGCATTGTCTATCACCATGTCATACTAAAAGGGTAGAGTCAACCATGGAGACTATATAACCTACAAAGTCATTAAGATGTAAATATGCATTATCTGAACTTTATTTACAGTAAAAGTTTGCCAGTTCTTATTCTAAAATTTTGTATTGTTTTTTCCCAAAACCCTGAGGGTTTGGGTAAATTTTAAACTTAGTACAGGGCTACATAGACAGTGTTTTCTAAAGAATCCAAATAATTATTTCAAATAGGAGATCGTACCTGCAATAGCTTGATAACTAGATTCTTTGACCTTGCTTTTATCTCACCTGTGAGGGGGGAAAAAAACCAAGGGAAAGGTGATTTGGAAAGGAGGTATGGGAAGGAACCAGTATATGCAAAGGTCCCATGGCAGAAGGCCACACGACTCATTGTAAGTAGAAGAAAGGGCCCAGTGGCTGAGAGCAGGATGGGGGGCAGGCCATGTACTGAGATCACAGGTGAGTCAGATCATTCAGAGCCACAATATCATTGTATTAGTTTGCATCAATCAAACCACCACCTTACGTTAAATTTCAAACCTTCAAAGACATTACATCTCTCTAGAATAAAAACTCAAAGCCTTGCCTGGATGCTGGAGTAGGTTTTTTGGAGGGCAAAGAAGGAGAGTCTTGGAGGTTGGAGGGTGATGGCCAAGCAGAGGGTGGCGAGGGTGCAGAGTCTGGGGCCTTGTGGGGCCTGTCCGCTTGCTGCCTCTGTCGTCACATGGCCATCTCCTCAGCGTCTCTCCTGCCCTTTGTCAAGATGGACGGTCATCCATTCTAAATCCAGGCTGATTTTACCTGAAGGACTTTGACCATATTTCCAGCTAAGATCTCATGCTGAGACGTTGCAGGGTGAGGCACGGAAGGATTAATATCTCTGAGGGACACAAATCACCCATTATTTCAGGATAACATGATCTGCTTTGAAATTAAGGCCATTGCCTGTTCTCTTGGAGCAAGAGATTAGTCCAGAGAGGCTTAAGCGTGAACGAAGGGGACCGGCTAAGAGGCTGCTCCGATTCTCCAGGTGCAGAATGACAGGACAGCTAAGGAATGCAGAAGTTGCCCCTTCATTTGTAACCCGGAAGAAATCAATCAAGGTCAGGTCTGTGCAAATTTGCGTGACTTTTCTACTCACTTTTGAGAGAGGGTCCACAGAGAAGGTTGAAGAAGACTGAGGAGGTGCTAATTTACGGGAAGATTTGTCCTCGTGCATGGAAGATGCTCTGTATACTCTAGACATTTCCTGGGGGACCAAATACAAACAGAAGATTATCTTGCAAGTGTTCTTTTCAGAGTGTGTTTGCACTGGGCTAGGATGCGGGCCTCCTTTTATCAAGATTTTTTTTTTTTAAATACAATACTCATTTGAATGAGGCTTAGAGTTCCTTGGCAGGGAGACATTGGGCTCTTAGAAATATTACTATTATTTCTGGAGCCAAATTTAGCAAGGACGGCTCTGCCTTTAATTACTGGTTGATGCTGAGTTGTGCAGGCAAATGATTGCATGCACAATTAGTTGTTCCCATGAGTAGCCAATTATGGGAACGATTATTTAAGAAAATTGTGGCTCCTGCTGAAGGGACTTTACATCGTAGCCTCAAAATACATTTCTGTATAAAAATTCCTTTTATTGCATGTATTATTATTTTTTCCTATCTCCTGGGCTGCTGGAGAAAAGGTCCTTGCGGTCTCATTTGTGGAGAGAGAGGCATGTTCTGTGTGGAATCCTAGACCTTTGGGGCACTGTGAGACTCAGCAAAGAAGAGTTGGGAGCTGGAAGCTCTCCGGGGGCTAGTTGTGCTCTGGAGACCATGACTTTACCACATGGATGGAACATGGAAGAGAACTTTGGACTTGGTCAGGGGAGTGCGGGGAGGCACACAGCCCTCGGGCGTAAGGCCCTGCACCACTGTCAGTGCAGTCTTTGCTTGCACCCATCAGCATGGCTTCCACTGCCTCTAGGCAACCACACTTGCGACCTGGGCTACCCTCCAGACAGCCACGTTGCCTAAGAGAATGAGCTCCGACCCAGGAAGCTCATAAACACGAACTGGTGCAACATTCTTATTTTAGAGATGAGAATCCTGGGGCCCAAAGGGGCAAAGGACTCACCTGGTATCATAAGTCCTGTTGACATGTGATTCCACTTTGCCGATTCCAAAACCTCAGCTTTCCCCACAATGCTGTGCTTCCTACTGAGAGCGTCAACTGTGATCAGGATAGCCATGAGTATGCAGTGACTCCTACAGTGGAGGGACAACCTGGTATCCTCTTTCATGTGTGGCCCTGGCTGGGAAACAAGGGCCTCCAGGGGACCTTCTTGTTTAGACTTATTTTGCTATCAGAGTAGAATTTGGAAAGCATATTTAGCCAAGGTTACTCCCTCCCTTTGAATGTTTCTCGTGATGTAAGCTATTAAGGTTTAAAACGAAGCTGTCTCTTTAATCTCCAGTGTTTGGAAGGTGATTGGATCACAGGGCACTATCCTCATTGGTAGGTGAACCCACTGGTGATTTCCTGTGTTGTTAGAAGGTAGGGCCGGCAGGGAGAGGGGTCTCTAGGGGTGAGACTTGCAGGGGTATATGCTTGTCCCCAGCTCCTGCAGTCTCTCTCTTTCTCTATGCTTCCTGGCTGCCAGGCCAGGCTCTCCCCACATTGCCGGCTGATAATTTGTGCATGAACTGAGTCCTCTAAAGTATGAGCCAAAAGAAACCTCTTCTCTTTTAAGTTGTGTCCCAGCAATGAGAAAGTGGATGAGATTTGGTCCTTAAAAACACCACGACCCTGTGCTCACTTGTGTAGGAGTAACTACCAATGTAAATGGCATGTAAACCCCATCTCTGCCCTCAAGTACAAAGTGTGCTTTAGTGTTATCTACTATAGATCAGTAGTCAGTTTTTTCTTCTTTTCACAATGACATCCTCTATCCTACCTTAATGTGGCGTGGAATTATGTAACAAGTCTGAATTCTTGCTGAAAGTATGTGTTCTCCTGCTCTGGCTTGGGTTTGATCACGTGATTTCCTCTCTCTGAAGGGTTGTTAGTATATATGGCCTGAGGAGGAATTTGAAAAATGTTTACACATTTGGGCATATGCCCGTTGTACTCTCGGGGTACATTTGGAAACCTTTCCATGAGACCTTTAGTGTAAGTGTGAGAGTTGCCCAGCAGATCTGTTCCCTGGAATAAAAATGCGTAGATCCAACTTGGATCACCCCTGCAGTAGGGAGTCCAGAATCAGGAGTTTCATTTAATTTTATTTTTTTATCATTATATGTTTGCGACATATAACAGTTGCATTCATCATAGGGAATTAGCACATGTACACATTTCATCTTAATCGTTTGTATTTCTCCTTCTCTTCCAGCCTACCTCAGACAAGTCACAATTGATTTGCATGCCCATGACTTACAAATACACAACTGCTGTTTAAGCCACTGAGCACCATTAGGTTGGTTTGTTATACAGCATTATTTTGTTGATAGCTGACTGTTACATTCTTTACTTTATTTTAATTAATATTGAAGCAGATGAGGATAGATGAGCAGAGGTGAGGTGTTATTTAAAACTATATCACATATATTTGCAGCAAGGTATTCAAATTGTCATGGGTCTCCAATGTGTTTGATTCCAAGACATCGTAGAAAATTTCCCCCAAAGGGAATCTAAGACAGTATTTTTGAAAAGAAGCAAACAGTCGCAAAACAAACAAACAAACAAACAAACAAACAGAAAAAACCAAACTGGCCTAATTAGAATAGTTGGAGAGTGGGTGGACCAGAATTCTCCATCCTATGTGAAGTTGTGTACAGGGTCTGTCCTCCAAGGTCACCCCTCTCCTTGGCCACCCTCTGAGCACCCACAATGGAGGAATGGGTAGATAATGAAAATCTGGAAGTGAATTTCTCTTGTAGTTTGGAGGCAAAAAAAGCCAACAGGTTCTTTTAATATCTAGCTCTTTTTTTCTTTTCTTCTCCACATAATAGAAGTAGTCTAGTGAGATCAAGCAGGGATAATGCATATCTTTCAGAGATAGGTGCCTTCCCTAAGTAAGCCGAAAGGAACACATGGACCCATTCATCACAAATTGTTCTTGTGGGCTGGCTGCTCTTGGTCAACTCTGGTGTCAAGCCCTGAAAAGGCGCCCTCTTCACCTTGTAAGGAGCAAGCCTCATTTGTTCTCCTGTGGCCTGGGCTCCCCTCCTATAACACCAAACCCCTTTGGTTCTGGAAATAATGGAATTAAAGTATGGAGCGTCTTTCTCACTGGTTGTGCTATTGGTTTCCTGGGCTGTGTGTCAAGCAGCACTGAGATTAAAGCACCTTTTGCAAAATTCTAGGATTGTAGGCTGAACTAAGCTTTTGGGTGGATGCCATGACAAAAAACAGCAAATGGTCATTGTTTTTTTATTTTTTCCTTCAAGAAACAAAAAAAATCTCAGATTTGGAATAAGAGCAAAGTTTATGAAAGGCTATGCTATATAGAGGGAAACAATTGGCTTTAGAAGTCAGAACTTTGCCATTTGCTACCTAGATAATCTAGGCCAAGTCACTTGCCTCTCAGTAGACCCTGTCCCAGTCTTCGTAATGGAGGTGATAGTATCTATCTCAGCAGCAGTGGATTAGGAGTAGGAGCAGTGTGGGTGGGAAGGTCTCTATAAAAAGAAACATTTAAAATGAACTGGGAATGATTCTGACACATCTTTAAGCCTCAGTTTCCTGATGGCTAAAATGAATTAATTGTATGTTTACCTCTAAAAATTAAAGGAGTATTAAATGAGCTAGTAATGACACCTAGAATGGTGACCACAACGATGGTCCCCTAAAGATATTTACAGCTTAATCCCCAGAATTTATGAATAAGTGGGTTATATAACAAAGTGAAGCGAAGATCTCAGTTGGTATTAAGGTTGCCAATTGGCTGACTTAGAGGCAGAGAGATTATCTGGGATTACCAAAGAGGGTCCAATGTAACAACAAGGGCTTGCAGCAGTGCAAAAAGGAATGAGAAGACAGGATCAGACAAATACCAATCTGAGAAAGTCTCAGTGTGGTGGTGTTGGCTTTAAAAGATGGCAGAGGGACCATGAGTTGAATAATACAGGCAACTTCTAGAAGCTTAAAGGCCAAAACAACAATAGTTCTCCTTTAGAATAGCTCTGCTGACACTTTTTCAGCCTAGTAAGACCCACTTTGGGCTCCTTCCTTCTCTCTCTCTCTCTCTCTCTCTTTCTCTCTCTCTCTCTCTAAACAGGGTCTTGCTCTGTATCCCAGACTGGCCTTAAACTCAGTAGGGAGCCCAGGCTGGTCTTAACACAGCAATCCTCCTGCCTCAGCCTCCTGAGTGCTGGGATTATAGGCATGTACCACCATGCCCACTTTATGTGGTGCTGGGGAATTGAACTCAGGGTCTTGAACTAGCCAGGCAAGCACTTTAACCACTGAGCTATTCCTCCAGTCCCCCCATTTTGAGTTTCTAATGTGCAGAACTTTAATATCATAAATATGGGTTTTAAGTCACCAGGTGCTTTGTTACAGCAGCTGTGGAAAACTAATAATCTCATCAGGGCCCAAGGAATTTCTCTTTGTCTTAGCACTCAACCAAGCTCCTTTATACTAAAAGGGCCATAGTCTGGACTAATTTTGCATAACATTTGTGTTGGCTGGAATGTATTGCCAAGTGGTTGTTCTGAAGGGGAACACATGAATGATAGATTATTTCTGAGACTTTCTTCTTGTTGACTCCATAAAATAATGGAGTTACAACCATGTCCTCCTCAGAGCTATCAGCACTTCTGTCACCTCCTCACTCCAGTTTCCCTCAGTTGGAGACTGGAGCATGGATATGAAAATCAGCTTCCAGAGAGGGAGAGATGCCATTCGCATTTCGTCGGCATCAGGCTGTAGGAGGTGGGTGTAGGTGCTGGGAGGGCTCCTGGCCTGTGTGTTCTCATCTTCCAGGCCTCATGGTCTCCAAGTGGGAGTGGAAGGGAGTGAGGGCGTGGCCAGGGCAGGCCTCCGGAAACCTCTGAAGGCCCATGTGTGCTGTTGGCCCTGGGATGGTGTTTACTTTTTTGTTTTCTTCCTGGTGTAAATGTTGACTTTGTTTTTTTTTTTTTTTTTTTTTTTTTTGAGAAAGGATCTCAGTCTGTAGCCCAGGCTGGTCCAGAACTCACTGGTGTAGCCCAGGCTGGCCTTGGAATCAGGACAATCGGAAAGTCCCAGCCTCCCAAATGCTGAGATTATAGGCATGAGCCACCACGCCCAGCTTATGTGGTGCTGGGGAACTGAACTCAGGGCCTTGTGTTTGCAAGGCAAGTTCTTTAACTGCTGTGCCCTCCCTCCATCCCTAGGTGTTGCCATTTTGAACCGTGAGTGTCCATAGGAAGAATCTTCTACTTACACGGAAAAGAGGAGCTGTGGAAAGTTTCCAACAGCATGGTATACCCAACAAGTACATTTTCGGCGCTAGTCCTTTGGCTTTGTAGGGCGTAGATGTTTGTCGGTGATAGTAGCACGTGACAAGTTTACTTCTGCAGGATTTACTTTTTTATCTCTTCCTCCTTTAGTGTTTTGGTGGGAGGTGGGGAGAATCCGGATCGAGGTTTGTCTAGAAAGATGTTCTCTTTAGGGACATTTGTCATGTTTCCCCTATGAGTCAGGCATTATGCCAAGTGCATTATTACATTTGGAATTGGAGCTATTATTTAAAATTTAAAACTGAAGAAAATAAAATTCAGAGAATTAAAACAGGCTGCCCAGGGTCATAGAGCAAATAACATAGTGCAGCTGGGGCTGGAACCCAGGGATTTGGACTGCTAGATCTTTTCCTTGCTCCAGGAGGTGATTTTTGTTTCCCATGGAATGAAGTCCCTTGGTCTTTCCTCACCACCATGAATAAACATAAGTGCTGGGGTTAAAATACGAAATGACATTTGCAGCTGCTTTGAGGGACCATGAGATGTAGCAGTGCATGCTGACACCTCCCATTAACACATCAACTGACTCTTTGAAACAGCTATTTCCGGTACTATCCACAGAGCAAAATCCAGCCAAAACCCCACTTCTAAATCTATACCTAACAAATAAGCATCCATATTCATGCTAAAAGAATAATCATAGTGGCACTGTTTGTGACAACTAAGCCTGAGAAAACAATCTAAATGCCACCCACTGTGGAATGGGGTACTAAGGCATTGTTGTAGACATAAACTGGAGTACAATGCAGGAATGAAATGGAACTACTACTATACAAAATAACACAGATGAATCTTATAATCATAGAGTTAAAGAAACTGTATGAGTTCATTTACATAAATTTTATAAAGTAAGGAAAAACTAATCTCTGGTGTTAGAAGTCAAAATGAGGTCACTCTTGCAGAGAGGAAGGATGACAACTGAGAAGTGATACAAAAGTGGCCCATTGGTTCTATATCTTAAATTGGGGACTTTTAGACATGTGGGGTCACTCTGTAAAAATTTACTATGCCATTCATTTGTTGTTTGTATACTTTCCTTCATTTATATTAAACGTTAATCAAGAGTTCAACGAAAGAGAGATCCAATCTACTAGACTAATTTTTAAATTCTTATTTGACTGTCAGTAGCATTTAACTTTATTGACTACCCATTTTTTTCTTGACGTGGCCGTTGGCTTGGCTGCCCAGCGCCATTCCTGGCTCCCTATCTGGCTACTGTTTTGTCCCTTTGGCTGTCTCCTCCTCCACTCAGGTTATATTCATTTAAGACTCTTCATCTCAACTTCTACAAAAAGAAAAGTCGCACAAGTATTTCAGAGAATTCCCACAGACCCTGTATTCATCTTCCAAGAATGCTAACATCTTAAACATAATTATAATTTTCAAAACAAGTAAATTAATGTTGATACTGTATTCATAATTGGTCTGAAGATCTTATTAAGATTTCTTCAGCTGGCCAACTTCTGCTTCCTGGTCCAGCATCCACGTCAAGGTCCCAATCTGGATCACTGTAGTCATCACGTATCTGTCTCCTCTAATCTGGGCTGATTGCTCAGTCTCTCTTTGCCTTTCATGACCTTGCCAGATTCCTGGTCAGCTATCTGGGGCCCTTTGACTTGGGTTTCCTGGGCGTTTGCGAACAGTTAGGCCGAGTTATGTTCTTCTGGGAAGAACATCCCAGAAGTGGCGTCCTATTTCAGTTCATGCATTCTATCAGGAGGTGGCAGGAAGTGTTGTGGGCCTCAGCGCTGTGGGTTGATTCTGATCCTTACAGGTGGCAGCAGACGGGTTTCTCCGCTTTAACCTGCTCTTCCCACTATGTAATGAGCGATTATGTCAAGCAGAGATTCTTTGGGGAGATGCAAGAGTCCTGTTTTGCGTCATATGTTACCCCATGCCATAACTTCAGCATCTGCTGTGGGTCTCAACCTGCCTATGAACCTGAGACTCCCTCACAGCTTGGCCTTAGTCCCTTTGTGACTCCCCATCTCTCCCTAGGGAGGCGCCCATGCCGCAGCCCTGGGCACCCTGGCGTTGCAAGCAGCTGCCTCCAGCTAGCATCCCCAGCCCACTCACTCCGCGTCCCAGGCACCTCGCCCACACAGATTCGCCTCTAACAGGCGTTAGAACCTGTCCCCAGTTACTTCCATAATTAAAAATCTGTGGTCTATCATTGGTAACTTCTTGTCCTCATCCCCTACATGTGGTTAATAACCCATATTAGTTGATCCTTTTTTTTTGTCTTCCTTTAAAAAAAATGTCCTAAATTGCCCAGTCCAAGCTCAGTCATCTCTACCTGGGACAATGGCTTGAGCGTCTCTCCTTTCCTAAGCTGTTTCACAGCTTTCCCGCTGTGCATGAACTTCCTGGAAACCATGGTGATTTCTCCTGGAGACCCGTGCAGCCACGGCAGACAGGGGAGATTAAATGAATGAATCATCACGGAAGAAAAGAAACCCATTCCCCTTTCTGATGTTAATGGCTCTGGGGGGTGGGGCAAGCAATGTACTTGTTTCAGGTACAGCATTTAAGGCAGGCAGGGGTGGGGGGGGGAGTACAGAACACTCACAACAGTATTTTACCACAATATTAAAAAAAATAATATACGTCCATGTAACAATCCATGATAAAGAAAATAAAATTTAAATGAAGTTGGGTTCCTAATTGAGGATTATCACTTCACCTTAACTCTGGCTCTCCCATAGCTTATGGAAGAATTTAGCTTATTAAATTGTGACTGGTTAAAACAGGGATCTTCAGCGAGAGGGGCAGTGACTTCTTCCCCGCCCCCCCCCCCCCCCCCCCCCCCCCCCCCCCCCCCCCACTGTTGACAGTGTCTGGAGGCAGTTGAGAGTGTCACAGCTGAGGGAGGAGGGGCGTGCTACTGACATTCAGTGGGACACTGAGGTGCTGCGAAGGTCCTGTAGAGCACAAGACAGTGCTCAACTCGGGGAAGAAAGTCTGTCTCAGATATAATTGAGAATATGCCATGCTTATCTTTAAAACTCTTCAGAGCTGCCGAGAATACAGTAAGAAAAGTTTAGCAGAGCAGTAAGCAATCAACAAACTCAGCAGTAGGGCTATGCTTTTTTTTTTTTTTTTCTACTGAAATAAAAATACTGCGTTGTCTTGTTGTCTCGGCTTCTCATCTGTTGGGCCGTCCGTTGTGTGTGGGGTGGGCTGGAAAGGAAGACCTGTATCAGATGACCCGGGAAAGCAGTCCCTGAGCTCTCTGGGATGCCCTCTTGAAGCACTGTCAGGCTGTTTCTTGGAACAGATTAGGATGGCTGGGCTGGGGCAGGTACGGTTCTCCAAAACCTTCGGCGTCCTTGTTCATTATTTGTTCATTTCACTTCTTGTCCCTCTTCTTAATCTGTGACACCTTTCTTCCTGTCCTTGCAGTCCCACCCTGGTGGGGACCCTAAGCCATTCCCCATCATTCCACAACTCTGCCTCCATCCCTGCCTGTACCTTTTAAGTCGTTGTTGCCGCACGGTTTGTCTGGGTTGAGTTTCTTTGCTGCCCATACCCTGATTGGTATACCCCTCTTCCTCTCTAAATTAAATCCTTGGTGACTAAACATTTTTCTGTCACCTTACTCGTATTTCCAGCTAGGCTGAGCTTTTGTGCTGCTAAGGGATGGCTGTGGGCAGGGCTGCCACTCCCGACCAGCCTTTGCTTTATCATCTGCTGAGCCACGATCGTAATTATCGTGCTTCCCAACCTCATGGAGCAGTTCCAGCCATCTAAAGAGATGATGTCGCCAGAGAGCTTTTGACTTGTAAGACACCGCACCAGGTAAAGCACTGGGCCGTCACATCTGCTCCCGGGAGATCTCCCCCATCATCCTTAATGATGTTGGAAGGAGACCGGCTCTCTCCAGGTTGGGAAGAGAGTAGGTTCCAGTTCCACCTTGATGTTGGGCAGGTGGCGGCATCGTGGGAATTTGCACACGTGCCCTCAGTGTCCCTCTCCCAAGGGGCCAAGTGCAGGGCCCTTGGTCGCTCAGTGAACCTCAGGTGTAGACCCAGTATCTTGCATGAGCGTATATCAGGATGTGTAGTTCTGTGACTTACTCAGTGTGGACTACACAAAATATCACAGATGGGGTTATTTTGTTTGTTTTGTAGTGAAGATTGAGCCCATGGCTTTCACATTGAGCTACATCCTCAGCCCATTTTTTATGTTTTATTTTGAGACAGGGTCTCACAAATTAGCTATGTTGTCCAGCAGCCTGAATTTGTAATCTTCCTGTTTTAGCCTCCCAGAGTGCTAGGATTACAGGCATGCATCACCACACCTGTCATAGTTTTTGAAGGCTGGAAGGCTTGAGATCAAGGTCCAGGATGGTTGGGTTTTGGTGATGGCCTCTTCCTGGCTTGCAGATGGCCACTATCTCATGTCTCCTCATGTGATAGATGGGGAAAAGAGCTTGGTCTTTTCTTCTTATAAAGGCTTTACTCTCATCCTGGGGCCCTTACCCTCATGACCTCATTGAAACTAATTAATTTCCATAGACTCCACCTCCCAATGACGTTATATTATGGTTAAGGGCTTCGACATCTGATTGTTAGGGGACACAATTTAGTGATAGTGCCTATAGGCTGCTTACCTCATGACCTGGAGAACTTGCTGCATTGCCCACTGCCCTGCCCAGCCACAGAGTCTGACTCAATGGGCCTGAGATTCTGTCATTTAACATGCACCTGTGTGTG
The DNA here is from genome assembly GCA_004027205.1 of Ctenodactylus gundi. Classification (NCBI taxonomy): domain Eukaryota; kingdom Metazoa; phylum Chordata; class Mammalia; order Rodentia; family Ctenodactylidae; genus Ctenodactylus; species Ctenodactylus gundi. The sequence continues at coordinate 185,126 of PVKB01002259.1, forward strand.
TGTGTGTGTGTGTGTGTGTGTGTGTGTGTGTGCAATGCAGATGGACCATCATGGGAGAAACAGTGGGGTGATGCTTCAGAGTGGAGACGGGGTGAGGCAGGCTGGTGCTGGGCCTCTGGCTCTCGACCTGGCGACTTGGAACGCCTAGCCCAGGGTACATTGAGCACTCCTGCCTGACGGACTCAGCTTGTTTGTCTGTAAAATGGAGATAGTAATAGGTCTTCTTTTTAATGGGGTTGATGTGGGGCTAATTTCAAAAGATTGTTTAATTATATTATTATTACTTCAATTAGTTAATTATTAATTATTCATGATGCATGCAAAAATGATCTAAGTGCTTTTTACTTGCGGCTGCTGTTGTTGCATTATGAGTGTGTTTTTCTCTCCCTCACATGATCTTGTAACCTTTATTTGGGTCCTCTGGACACTACAAAGATTGGTGCTGAGCCAAGAGCAGGTCCTTGACAGTGCTGAATGAAGAGGGCTTTGCTGTTCCAGGAGTGTCCAAACTTGGTAGGATAGCTCCCTCCACTGTCATTTGCCATCGCCACAGATAAGCCAGAACAGGACAGAGCTGGGTTTTGCTCCTTCTGTGCTGTCAGTACAGGCAAAGGCATGACTTACCTGTTTTCCAAATGCTCTAACTTTCTTCCTGGCTAACTTTGGACTTTCCTGCGATAATGGGCAGCTGCACATCTATGCTGAAGCCACCAGATGGCGACGTTTCCTTTACCATCGTCCAGTGGATCCCAGCATCCCTTCCCGGGTTTCAATGCCTTCAGTGCCAGGCAGCCCCATCCTCCCGCCAGGTCTCCCTACCCAGAGCAAGGGCTCTGTCAGGTCTTGGTGTCCCAGATTTGGAATGCAAGCAGGGAAGTTCCAGCTTCTGTAGAAAAATCTATGCCCTATAGACACAGAGAGGGCATTTAGAGTTGGCCAAGGAAAATAGCTTTACCTACTTCTGATTGGTCAAACCTTTGCTTGCTAAAAGGCTTTGGTCTGATGCTGGAGAACTGTGCCTTGGGCCTCAGAAGTCAGACAATCCATACTTGACCTTTAGTTGACTTTAATCTCTTTCTTCCTTATCTAAAAGCCCCCACTGGTGACTTTCTGATAAATGAATCCTCCCCAAATTAAGTCTCCATAACATGAATTCAAGTAAGTGCAAAGAGAACTGGCCGAGCATAAAAACAGACAAGTAAGGATGAGGGCACATCCTCTGCAGGAAGGGCTGGCGGCATGTCCTCTGTGGCAAGGGCGGGGGCATGTCCTCTGCTTTGTTACTGAAGAGGAATTCACAATCAGCTTCTTCTGAGGCACTTCTACAACTTGCCTGATGCTCAGGACAGTGGTGACCCTCTGTAATAGCACATTTCTTTGCAGTCCAGAGACTGGGCTGTTTGCTGAGAGGACCCAGGCTGGACCTTTCTCTTTTCTCTGCTGTTCTGACCCCTGTGCTTTCCTGTGCAGATGTCACTTGCAGTTCACCCCAGCAGATGGCACCGTAGTTGACACAGCATCAGGCACCAGGGTGGGTTTCAGTCCTGGTGCCATTATTTACTTTTCTTTTATGTCCTGGGGAAGTTATGTAATCACCGTGACCCACATCATCCTGTCTGCGAAAGGAGAATAATAGCAACATGTCTGGGTTGAGTTGTTGTGAAATATGAAATGTAAGTGAGAGGGTACACGTGAGGCCCTTGGAACAACACCTGGCATCCTTTAGGGGAATTGAGTACATGAGTTGGCCTTGTATGTGATTGCCAGAAGGAAGGGATAGAGGTGGAAGACAAGAGGTCTGAAGGGCACCTTTGATTTGAATCTTCAGAAGATGGAGACGGCCGCCATTTAGGAAAAAAAGCAACGGTGATGCATCTGGACCAGGACCAAGAGGCTCATCCTAGATCCCACTGGTGATCCCCACAAGCTGACCTGACAGTGGGAAGAGTTTCCTAGGTTTAAGGTGCACACATGCATGTGTGTGTGTGCACACGTGCATGTGTGTGCACATGTGCGTGTATATGTGTTTCCTCCTCTTCTCCCCATGCCACGTTCTCTGTCATAGGCACTCAGAGTGACTCAGTACCCTCCTTTGTTCTGCCTCACCTGCTGCCCTCCCTCCCAGGCAGTCTCTCTTCTCTCTCAGGGAAGCCTTACTTTCTTTAAAGTCCTGCCTGTGCTGTCAGTCTCCTGGGATCCTCCTGCGTCCCCACAGTCCATTGCTCTGTTTTGTGTGCATCCTTATGCAGCCCTGTGCCTCCTGGGCTCTAAGAGTGAGTAGTTTCTTGCAGCATCTCACCCGAGTGTCTCACTCACCCCACCCCAACCCTAGCCCTCTACGCTTAGGAAGTTTAGATTCGTGTCTTACGGTAGTAGGACTATTAACACTAAGAACTTTGTAAAAAATCATGGACATGACTTCAGATGTTCTTTGATGGCTGCCAATGCCTAACGCTGGCCCTCACCCCCGTCTAGGCACGAGCGGCATCCTGTTGCCTAATTGGAATGTATCCTTGCAGACTTTTGCTGCTGCCCCTGTCTGATTATTTGTAGTGTTCTTTACATATCCTAATAACAATGTGGATTGCATCATGTCAAGTGCTTTGTGGCCATTTCTGTAGCACCCAGCTACTGAAGGGTGTTGACTTCCTTGCATTAATCCCTTTATCTCTAGGAACCAACATTAAGCCGGGCATACAAAGGGTGTATTTCTGTAGGTAGCTTCCTGGCAAACAAGTGTGGCTGGGTGTGTGTACATTGACATGAGGTGGGGAGGAGGGGACCATTGCAAGAGGAAGGTTTAATTGGAGTGTCACCTCCATGCATTGGCTGCAACTCCCAAAAGACCCCTCAAATGTGTGCAGAAGCTGTAAGAAAGGGCAAAGTTGGAGCGAGCAGCTGAGCAGAACATTGAGTTAAGTGCAGGCACTGATCCTTGAAAGGCCCAGCTCATCCAGGGAGAGAGGGCAGCACAGAGGGTGCTGCATGCGTCGGCAAAGCCTCCCAGCTCCAGCCTGCGTGCCACGATCTGCTTGGTCATTAAGATTCAACAGAGAGAAGCCAGGTCTGTCGTGTAAGTGCCTGTTGAGAATAGACTGTACAAGCTCCTGTCTAGATGCTAGGAAGGACTTGTGAATTATATCTCAAAACCTAGGGGAAATGGTGCGAAATGGTCTTTGTTATTAGACTTGTATTGTATCAGCCTATGTGGGAAGGCCATTTGCAGATAGAAAAATGCTTTTTCTCTGGGAGCTTTGCACAGGAGGAGAGCTCCTTCCTGATGACCCATTCTGACTCTCTCATCCCATGCAGATGTCATAGGCCTCTCTATTTGAAGACTATTGATAATATTTATCTTGTGGTCTTAAATAAATCATTTGCTGACAGTGTGTGAGCCAGGGCACTTTACATGAGCTGGGCACCACCCTGTTTCCAAAGCACTGAATTTCTTTAATTGGTTGGTATGACTTCTGATCTGATCCTGAGGTGGGAACTAGAGAACGGGTATGAAACTAGCTAGGTAAAAAAGTTAGTTTGGCAAAAAGTGAAATTATGCTTAATATCAGTCCTAATTTTTTTAGAGGCTGCATATTAGGGAGAAACAATTGTTAAAATCACACAGCTCAGGCCACCGAAAAGTTTCCTTGTTGCTCTTCCATCTGTCTCCACATTCTCATTTTTTTTTCCAAAATTTAATTTAACTTTCTTGGTGTATGTTTGCAATAGATAATAATTGTATTTGTTTTGGGAGAATTGGCACACATTAATGTCGCGTCATTGACCATGTTATATCCCTTTTCCTCCCATTCTCTCTCCTTCCCTCTTCCATCTCCAAATGTCTACTTCCTGTTTCCTACCATTAGTTCCATTTACTCTTTAGTGTATTTATATCTTGGAATATATTTAGAAGAAACCATGCAATATATTTAACTTTCTGTGTTTGACTTATTTCCAGTTCATGGTACGTTCTAAAGCAGGGGCTGGCCAACCATCCTTGGGCCAATCACAGCCCTTTCCGTTTTGTACAGAAAGCGTTATTGGAACAGAAGCACAGCCACTTGTTTTGTGTTGCCCACAGCTGCTTTCCTCACCAAAAGAGCAGAGCTGAGAAGTAGCAACAGAGGTCACCTGCTTGGTGAAACCTAAATTATTCACGACCCCGTCTCTTACAGTTTTCTGGGCCCTACTCTAAACATTGTACTCATTTCATCAGGGGATCTTGGTGCCAGCTCTGCTGCAGGGATCCCGCGACTATGACCTCCACACCAATCTGACAACAAATTTGCCAGGAACCACGGTGCACAGGCCCATGTGAATGCATGCACATGTGTATGCACGCATGTGTGCATGATGTACAGGTGTGCGCCTGAGGAGAGGGGGAGGCTTACGTGCTCCCCGAGCACGTGAGCAGCGGCCATCTGTGGAAGGGCGTCATGCTGTCTTTCTCATCGTATGCATGTGTTTCTGAGTCTTCACACACCTCTGTCTGCTAGTTGTGTGTTGTCAGTGACAAAGTCCTTCCTCTTGTGGTGCCTAGTTGTCGCTGGTGGTCTGTGATGGTGCTGGCATGTTCTCATCAAGAATGGAGCAGGGGAAGTGCCGCTTGTATTAATAGTTGGGAACCTAGGCAGCAGTGATATGTGAGCTTATGATTGCTGGTGCCTTGTTACAAGAAGAATGAGCAATTATAGCTAGCTTTTTGGCATCAAACCAAAAGAAAACAATAAAATAGGTGTGTAATGTATACATATAATATGAATTTATTTTTTTCTCCATCAGTTTTCTCCTTTCCAGTATGCCATTTCCATAGTGTCTCCTCTTATTATTATTATTATTATTATTATTATTATTATTATTACTACTTTTTGATAGCCTGTAGATAGCAGTAAGTCAATGGCTTTCGGAAAATTAAGGAAATCTTTGAAGGTGTGTCTCGTAGGAGAAGGTATTCAGTCCTAATTGCAAGCTGTGGAGGAGATGTAGGCCAGTTGTGCTGGCTCCTGGGAGATTCAGAGAGGCCATGAAAAGTCCCCAGCTCCCCGCCCCAGCCCCCATCCATCACTGGGTACATCAGCATCACATCAGGCACAGCTGACAGAACTCTAAATGTCTTTCAATGTTTTCATTTTTCTTTTTGAGACAAGGACAAGAAAAATGAAACATCCAAGGACAAAGTTCTGAAGATCAACCAACACATCTAAAATGTGGGCTTGTTTTTGTTCCTGCCTAGGAGTCAGCCTGGTGGGCTGCGAGGTGTGTTTGTGTGGGTGTGGCTAAAACAGGTGGCTGGGACTGGAGGAATGGCATAGTGGTTACAGTGCTTGCCAAGAAGCAAGCTTCAGGCCCTGGATTCGAATCTCCAGAACCACATAAAGCCAGGCACGTTGGTGCATGCTTGTATAAATCCCAGCACCTGGGAGGCTGAGGCAAGAGGATTGCCATGATTCCAAGGCTAGCCTAGCTACATAGTGAGTTCAGGACCAGCCTGGATTACAGAGCAAAACCCTGTCTCAAAAAAGAAAAAGAAAAGAAAAATAAAAAATAAAACAAGTGGCTGGTGCTATGCCAGACAGCTTTTGCATTCAGGGAAAGGAAGCTGTGTTGGTCTTTCAGCTCTTCCACTTCAACTGTTAGCCGTGTGCTGTGAGACTGGAAAGGAAGGGAGGCCTCACTGGCTAAAGAGGCCTCCTAGGACTGGTGGCTGGCTGTGTGGAGATGCTTGGCCAGGCCAGGTTCTATCCCTGGCTATGAGTGCTGAGACAGGTGTGCCTCCTGGGCAAATGAGCATGCAGGACACTGGGGCAACTCTCACATCCCTGGGATATCAGCCTCTCTCCACCTCACCAGGACCCTGGGTGAGCAGAAATACTGGAAGCTATCAAGCCAGGATTTCCTCCCGCATTCTGATGAGAGTGACAGAGGGTCTGAGTAGTGGATGTGGCAGGTTTTTCTCAAAGTAAGTGACGACTTTTTCTATGATTTGGTTCATTTTCTAGTAGATTTGATGTCTTTGAGGACCCACTATAGGCCAGCTGGAATGAATGAAGGGACCATTATCTCAGGCCACATCCAAAGTGCTCTTCCTGCCACTCACCTTTGGGGTGAAAACACTCACATGTGTTTTGTTCTGCTGTGCTTTGCAAAATTGTCCTCTTACGTGGTTCTGCCATTCCCTGCTTCTCTGAATTTACTTCTAATTGTTCCTTAGAACTAAATTCTGGATTTGGGTGTCACATCTTCCAGCAACCCGCCCCAACGACCCTGCGCTGGGTGATGCCCTCTCCGGGGATGTTTCTCCCAGTTTCCTCTGTGTGCTTGCCTCGGTCTAAGCTGCAGTGCCCACTCCTGCACAGGAAGGGGGAAGGGCAGGGCAGATCGTGACTGCCTTACGTGAGGCTCTTTACATGTATTCTCTCATTTAATCTATGAAAGAAATCTGTGGTGGGAAAAAAAAAAAACAACTCTGTTTTACTAAGTTACAGAAGTATAGAATCCCGTGGGGCTGGGCTTTCAACCATGCTGCCCGAGGTCAATGTATGGGGTCTCCCTGTGACATTATAGTTTTCCTGGTGTTAGAGGGAAAAAGGGAAGAAATAAGGCAGATCAAAAGATAATAAGCTAGAAGGAAACAGATACATGAGGGCCTGCCTGTGTGATGTGATTTTGTGCTGTGCTAGAAGGCTGTGTGGACGGCAGTGTTGGCCACAGGGAGGGCCTTCGGCTCTGCTGCCACGCCATGGGTGGTGGGTGGAGGGTGGAGGCTCAGGGAATAGAGTCATACAAACAGAGGAATTGCTTAAATGATATTTTTTTCTCAGTTAAAAAATGAAAAAGCAAAGTTTTTCTTTTCAGATTTTTTTTTGTTTTTATTTCATTGTTTTGTTACTATGTTGGGTTTGTGTAATAATTACATTTGTTTTGGGAATTAGTACATACATTTATATCTATACATGTATCTATATCTGTGTTATGTATCTTGATCCTTTTTGGCAGCCTTTCCCCCAACTCTCCTCCTCCTTTTCCTCTTTCCCAGATTCTCCCTCCCCATCTCCAAAAGAGCCTACAGCCCTGTTTCCTATCACCTCTCCTTTGTTTTGCTCGTTAAGTTGCCTTGTGATACTTACCCTTCAGTGTCTGATTTGTTTCGCTTAACATTGTCATCTTCAGATCCATCCACTCTCTTACAAATGACTAGAAATTTGCTGAAGAGAAAAATGTCCCGTTATTCTCTGATCCTGAATTCTGAGCCCCAAAGGTAGAGCGACTGTGTCCTCGTGTTGGCAGCGGGGACACGGACAGACCCAGGTATTAATGTGAACTTCCCCAGGTTTCCTGCCACAACTGATGTGCTTCCATTTCCCAATTGAAAACATACTTAGTAGCGACAGGTTTTTGGCAGAGTCAAGGTATTCACCAGGTTAAAGTTATTACAGTGGAAATGCAAGAGTCAGTGTTCCAGTCTAAAGAGGTGAGCTCAACTCCTCTTGGAAGGAGCCCTGGCCTTGTCCCCCACCCACCTCTCCCCGAGGACTCCATCCTCTCAACCCAAATAGTCATCTCTTTATCACACCAGGGTGCTTGAGAGGCCATTATGTGGGATTTCTGGAATGAAGTCCTTATTGGAAGCAGCGGCTTCCTCCCTTCTCCTCCCCCTCCAGGAACTTGCGGAATTTGATTTCCCCTTTGCAACCCAGTCTACACTGAGCTGGAGCCTTTCAGGGACTGAATTTTGCCTGTTCTCCATTCAGGTTTCTTCCGAAAATCCATTGCTTCTCTAGTTTTCACTGTGCATGGGTGGACAGAGTTGTACAATGAGCTGGTTATCTGAAAAATACAGGTTCCAGAGAGTTCAGCTCAGAGGATGTGGGAAACTGAGACAGTGATCCGATGTTGGATCTGGGAGCTTGTATCCCTATTCAACCACTTTCTCATATAGTATTTAGGTGAGGATACTGAGACCCAGAGAAAGGCAGGCAGGCACTGATCAGCATCTCAGAAAATTGCTACCAGAGATTACAATAGAATCAAGGCCCCCCCGTCTCCAAGTCTGTTACCCTCCCTTTCTTCCCCTATGTCCCCATGTCACTTTAGTACATATTTTCCTTCTGGGTCAAAACTCAAGAGCTAGACTTCAGGGTACATGGATTCTGGGGTTTCGTCTGTTCCAGGCTCATTTCTGTGCTGGGGAGTAGCAAGGCTGAAAACAATTCAAGGGAGATTCCAGGCCCATACTGGGAAGGAGCCTGGGATTTGGAGCTCTGGCTGACTTGGGTGTGAGAACAGTCTAGGGCTGTGAGGTTGGGCCACATGGCTTTCCTTGCCTGACACTGTGGCTTTCTGCCCAGTGTACCTGAAGCCTAATGGTGCCTTCCTTATGGGGTAGTTGTGAGGTAGGAAGGAGAGAACATGGGAAACACTTGGCACGTCTCTGCTTGCCCAATACCTCTTGGTTGCCTCTCTTCCTCCTCCTCAGGTGCATATAATTCCAGATTTGGGGATTTATGTCCAGATTTGGGGGTCCCAAAAACTTGGGAATGTGTTAGGAAGATAAGTAGAGGAAAGGACATGTTTGCTGAGCATCTTTTTTGGACTGGGCCACGTGCAGTGGAGCCATCCTATAAATCCTGATGTTCTTCACCCAAACAAAGAGTAATAAAATCCTTGTCTGGTAAGTCTTATGTTGGGACAGTCATGTACACATGTGGAGCCCGTGGGTTCTGAATTGGGTTGAAATTATGTATGCTAATGCCAGCCAGATTCCAGACAGTAAAAATTCAAGAACAGCTGCCCCATTGGCTTTTATTTGCCTGGTGGCTGGCATTTCTAGATCCTCTGAGTTATACCTGCTTGCATAAGTTGCTTTGGCCCATGGAAAGGGGACAGAAGTGATGCATATGTGTGAGCCCGTGTGTTATCTAGCCATCCATTTTCCCCCCTCTGTCACTATAGCTATCAAAGCTCCAGATGACCCTGGAAAAAGAACAATGAAGAACAGAGTCTCAGGTGATCAAACAAGGACATTTAGGATGAGTAAGAAGTGATCTGATTGTGTTAAGCCACTGCCACTCTGGGGGATAGTTTGTTATCAGAGCATAACCTCGCTTATCTTGGCTGCTCCCTGCTGCAGGCCAGCATTCCCTCATGACTGTCCCTTGGGCTCTGCATCATCCAGCACCTGCAGGTTGTGTGCTGCCCAGGTTTTCAGAGCCTCCCTCAAGAACAAAACCTTCTCACTTACTGGATGGAAATGTTGGGCTTTGACTTCTGGTATCTTGTTTAAGTCATGTCATACACCTGTGAAGTGGGTGCCACTGTCCTAAAGAAGACCGAGAGACGAATAGCAATGAAAGGAAGTCATAAAGAGAGGTACAGCTTATCAATGACTCAGCTCTCAAATTCAGATGATTTTTCTAATCGAAAGCCTATGGGATTTGTGTAATGGTGTATAGCTTCTTGAAGCTTCTCAAGAATACGTCTGAGCTGTGAGCTAACCAAAATTTATCAAACTGGTTGGCAAACTGTAGCCTATGGGTCAAATCCAGCCCACTGCTTGCCTTTATAAAGCTTTATTGGCACATACTTCAACTTTATTTCCATACTGCTTAGGTTGCCTTCCTGCTCCAGCAGCAGAGTTGGAGAGTTGTAACAGAGACCATCTGGCCCAGGAAGTCCGAATATTTATTATCTGACCCTTCATCGAATAGGTTTGCTGAGCCCTACTCTAGAGGAATTAAATGAACTCTGCTTCAATTGAAAAACCGAGCCCAGGAAAGTAGATTGTATTTTAAAATAGAAAAACTATAGTAATGACCCATTAGGCATAAGAAAATAATCTTCAGGGTCTAAATGAATAACCATTCTAAAATGATATAATTTTAACTTATTTCCTTTGCAAAAGAGATGGCTGTGTTTTTGCTTTTTCTTAAAAAATTCAATAAAATTTGTTGATAACCCTAGTAGAGATTAAATAAAATGTAAAGTGCAATAAATTTTTATAATAGTTGACCATATGTCTTTTGTGGCATTATCTCTATCTCAGTTAATCTGACCTTGTATCATAAGCATGTCCCATGTCATTAACATGCTTTATAAATATAATTACTGGTGGATGCATAGCTGTAGATGGTTGCATAACAATGTTCCACAGAAATGTTACTGTTTATATAATCATTGCAATATTTTTTTTTTTTGGTTTTCCATTATTCTGAATCTTTATACATAAATCTCTGCCCATATTTCTGAATGTTTCTTGGCATAGATTTCTAGAAGTTGAATTCCAGGCCAAAGCATATGAATGTTTTAATAGTCTTAAAATTCAGTGCATAAATTTCTCTTCAAAAGCATGGTCCAAGCTCTATTTTCTGCCTTGGGGATGAGGATGTTTGTTTTTCTGTACTCCCCGAAGTATGCTGTTAACTTTAAGGTCTTTCCTATGACAATGTGTAGATACAATATTTTGCTTTTGTTTTCATCAGCATGTTTTGATCACTGTTGAAGGTGAATGTCTTTCATATACTATTTGTATTTTGTGTTCTGAAAATATTCCTTTCTAATTATATGCCCTTTAATTGAGAACTCAAAATACCTTTAAAACTTTCCTGGATCTATTTATTAATCATTTTTATTGATTAGTTCTTCTATTTTCATTTGTTAGTGCTTTTAAATTTGTTCAAGATGGCCCTCTCTGGCAGGGGTCCTTGCTGCCTGTCAAACTGTCCTGTCCTCCACCAGTGTGTTTTTGCCCTCATGATCAGCGTTTCCTCATACCAGCACTCTTCTCTCAGGGATACCAACTTCCTTGGCAGATTATAGAGCCCTGTGTGTGCTGATGCCACGGCTAAGCTGGGACCCTCTGTGTAGCTACTCCTGGATGTCAGTTTGGATAACCTCATGTTCTTGACCTTCCATTGCTTTCTTCTGGGTAATCTCATGCCTTCCATACCTGTCTCATGTTTTAGATGTTAGAACACTTCAAGGAAGTCCCTTGGAAGGGGAATCGTCCAATGTATTTACTTGTGTGAGGCACCATTCTGAATGTTTGGTATGTGTCCATAAACAAAGACCACCGCCCTCGTTGGGCTTGAGGAGACAGAGTAATCAGGACACCTGGCCGATAAGTGAGTTAGAAGCTCAGGGGACAAAGAGAATATGCAGCAAAGGAGCTCAGAGGCGGCAGGTGGTCACTGCTAAAAGGTGCAGCCAAGTTAGCCTTCAGCGAGAAGGGGAGAGTTGAGCCAAGGTGAGAGCAGGTGAGTGCATAGCTACGTGACACCTGGAGGAAGAGCATGCCAGGCAAAGGACACAACCCTCCACAGTCCCAAGGTAGGACGTAGCCGGAGTGAAGCAGTAATGGGGAAAGACAGTTGGAGACAGAGTCCAAGAGATGAAGAAAGAGTCCAGACTGGGGACGTCGTTTCCAGGAACAGGGGTTTTATTGTGAATGAAGTTCAAGGGGTGGGGCGGTCACAAGGACTTGAGCAGAGGACTGACATCCTTACTCAGGTTTTAAAAAGACCTCTCAGCTTGCTCTGATGAGGGAACTCTACAGTGGCATGCAGGTAGAGATTGTGCAACTATTGCAGTTCTGGTTCAGGGCAGCAGAGGTAGGTGGCATCATCATATTTGGAGTGTAGTTTGGAGGTCTGCTTCTAGATTGGATGTGAGATTTTAGAGAAAGAGGGAAATAAAGACCTATCCCAAGGCTTTGAATATTAGCAGCTGGTAGGAGGGTCTGTCATCAGCTGAGATGGAGAAGGCTTTGAGTGGAGTAGGGTTTGGTATGAAAACTGTGTGTTTTTGGACACCTGGTATCTAAGTTGTCTTATTAGGATACCAGGTGGAGGCGTTGAATAGGTAGGCATGAGCAGGTTTCAGGAGAGCTATCTGAGCTAGAAATACAAAGTTGGGAGTCTCCAGGATGTAGAGGGCATCTAGCAACCCCAGAGTGTAGGAGATCTCAAGGGATTGAGTGCAGCTAGAGAGTGAACAGCTAGGCTGCAAACTCCTGGGCTCACATGTCACCTGGACTCTGTGCGCAGACTGCTAATTCTCTAGCCTTTGTGTGTGTGTGTGTGTGTGTGTGTGTGTGTGTGTGTGTGTGCATTTTAATCTTGGGCCTGACTCCTGCCAAGAGTTATATGAAAGACTACATGATGCCATATGCTGTATATCTTTCTTAACCTCATATACAATTTTTAAAAAGTTACATTAAGATTATATTTTTAGAGTATCAAATACTTAAAAAAATGAGAACAGTCTTTCAAAAGAAAATTCATGTTTTTCCTGAGAGTCCTTCCATTTCTCTAATTTAGCCAAAAGTTGGAAGCATGTGTTCCCCATGTCAAGAGTACTAAAATGGAAAATTAGGGATATGATTCCATCCATGCCTGGTTTCACAGTTGTGTGTGCATTAAAATTTCCGTTTGTTATACAGGACACACACCAGTAAAGCAGTCAGAAGCTCAGGGAACCAGTAGCAGTGGCTCCAGCATAGTAGGGCAACAGAAGAGGTTCTGGTGTACAGCAGGGTGATGCCAACACCACAACATTTATTTAGATCAAAGTGGAAGTTGGGAGGCTTCAGGAGAGATACATTCTGAGGAAAAAAGATTTTTATACCTTCTGGAGATACTGGAAATATTTTGGATTTGATAAGTGCAAGTAATTGGTGGAGAGTAGAAAGGTGATTTAAAACTCTGTGAAATCCAAAAAGCCATACCCGTGGAACAGAGTTATCACTGCACTCTACTTAGGTTAACTGGTCACCCTTACAGTGGAAACCTGGACTTGTTTGTGATCCTCAGGCATGACTGTTTGAGAGCAATGTGTTCTTAGGGCACGCCAATATCTGTGGGACAATCTTGTGTGATAGACCTTGTTGAATATAGTCACATTTTAGAAAACACTCATAGCTTCCCTGTGGGACAACCACCAGATCCCTTTTATGATAGCAAAGCCATGAATATAGGAAAGGTAAGAAAATAGCCCAAAGTCATGCTACCCCTTTAGCACTTCTAGATTCAGATCCACTTTGCCTACACTGAAAGCCCAGCTTCTCTTTCAGCCCCCTTCCTATGTCTTTTCCAGCATTTAGACAAGACAGTTGGAGAAATGACTGTTGATCACCTAAGTCTCCAAAGTATATTTAGTGTTTTAACCATAACCACTGATTAATTGAAATAGAAATTTGAACTATGTTTAGCAAAAGTTGAAGCACAACATTATCCCTAAATGATGAACATGAATTAAAATTAATGAATTATTTTATCATAGTAATACTAAAGATAGTGTTTGTTAGAATCCTCAAACAAACTGGGGATGACTTTATCTTAAGGAGACATTTGTCAATGACTGGGGGTATGTCCTTGGCATCTGTGGTGGCATGGAGGCTGTTAGATCTCACATAATGCACAAGCCAGGCATCACCTACACCCAAACAATGGTTTATGTGCCTAGTAATCATGAATATTTCATCAGAAATGCTGCGGTGGAGAAATCCTCTCCTAAATAAAGAGCATATATAAAGAAAGACAACAAATACAGTTTGATTAATATGTAGATTTTTCCTTTTCATCTCTAAAAATTGAATTTTTAAGTATTTGTTTTCTGACTTTACTTAGCAGTGTTTTGATATAAAGATGAAAACTATTTATAATAGTGTAGATGAAGAAAAACCCACTCATCTCCTGTCAAGGATCAAGTATTTATAAATATGTTGAGAAGAGGTGTGTGTGTATTTCCTCTGTATGTGTGGGGTTGTGTATACAAACAGGTTATTGGTGTGTATATGTGTGTTTATGTGTATCCTCTATATGAGTTGGATTGTGTATACATACAGGTTATTGGTGTGCATGTGTGTGTTTATGTATATCCTCTATATGAGTTGGATTGTGTATACATACAGGTTATTGGTGTGTGTGTGTGTGTGTGTTCTTTCAGGTTTTATTGGGAAGTACAAATTAGGTTTTGGAAAAAGATGCCCCCTACTACTTCCAACCTTAAGCCTTCACTTCTTCCCATTAAGATTTCCTTTGCAACTTGGCCTCTTTTAAACTCCCATCTCGTGCATTCTCTCTTCTAATCTAATACCTCTGCGTACATATCTAAACATGATCAGTGACAGTTTTCGCTGCGGGGTGAGGCTTTTACTGACAAGGCCAGTGAGCGCTGATTTGAGACCAGCCATTGTGAGTGACTTCAGCTGTCTCTTCAAGTGACATCCAGCTACTTGAGAAAGGAGCAGTGACGAAAGTTCTTTGGACAGAAAACTTTCGCTGACAAGAAGGTGACAGGTCCTTGTGCAGCTGGTCTCTGATATGCCTCGGAAGGGGCCCACAGAGTGACTAATTTGAGCTTTGCAGTAGCAGGGAGGAAGTGTAGAGCCTATGCATTCTAGGGCGTGGAGAAGCCACTAAGACAAACTGGCAGCAGAAACAGTCTGGTGGAAACCATTGTTGAGGGGCGAAGCAGATGAAGGAGCCTCATCTGCCTAGAGTATAAAAACACTGAAAGTATTTACAGCTAGTGGATAGATTGTGTGCTTAGAACTTGTTCTTCTCCTGTTAATAGCACCTTGGGTTTTCCTTCACAAGTCACTCCATCTCTCTGCTCAATTGACTAGGGACAATCCTAGCTTCTGAGTCTCAGGGGCTAGCTAGGTAATCAACATATTCATTTCCTCCACCACAGTCATTGGTTCAGGGAAGGGCAGATAATTCAAGACTATCCAATGACACTCAATTCTGTGACTTTTGATGTGGGTTTTGGGAGAAAGATGCCCTTTGTCTGTGTAGTCACCAAGCTGTGGGTATAAGCCTGAAATTTTTGGGAATCATCACGTGGAACAGGTTAGTTACAGAATGAATTAACTAGGAGATGGGATAGCTGGAAAAAAAAACAGAAACAAGAGACTTTCCAGCCCTAATGAAATTATTTGAGACTCTCCGCTGTATCTGGAGGCCCCACTATCCTGGACTTTTCCATTACGCAAACCAATGAGTTCTTGTTTTTTCTATAGCTAATTTAAATTGACTTCTCAACAGAGTGATTTATGATCAATACAGATAGCTTCTATTTTTGTGAGCCTTCAAACATGTCAGTTTCACTTTGGGTGGCAGGATAGTGAAGCAGTATGTGTTTTGGAGCCATATACTCTCTGTTTTAGAGTCTTTGTCTGAACACCCCTCAGCTATGTAGTGTTTCTAGGCAGCTTAACTTTCTATACCTCACTTTTCTCATCTGTGCAATGGAGACAGTGATTGTATCTACATTAAGGTGCTAGGAGGACTAAGTGAGTTAATGGAATATTTAGAACAATTCCTGGAATTCAATAAATACTAATGCGTGTTAGCTATAATCAAGAAGAGGTGGGTGGCTGCTCTGGGGTCTAGGCTTACCAGAATTCACTTGGTAGGGCACCCGAAGACCCAAGGGTTTGTACTGATTTGAGTAGGCCTAAAATGGATTAGCCTATCGATATGGAGAAGTCTTAAGTATTATGAGAGTTTTAGCTCTTGTGTTTTAACACATTCTGTTTCATCTATTCATATGTTTTGTAAGTGTGCGGTGACCACTCGGTGCCAGATGTTGAGTTGGATACAGACATGAATAGGTGGGAATCTACCTTCGAGAAGGAAAGAAATCAAAGCACAAAATGCTAACAGAATTGGGAAAGTGTTGAGCACTGTATGAGAGACGAAGTAGGTATACTGTGGAGGCCAGGAAGAGAGAGAGGATTTGAAAAAGAAGATCAAATTAAAGGCTTCAGGAAACAGATGTTGGATAGATAGATGGAATTCTGATGTGTGAAAATCAGATGTTAAAAGAGGAAAAAAAAATGTGAGACAAGCCACAGGAAGTATGAGTCATGCTTCTATGTCCTCTTCAAGGACAAAGAGGCAGCACACCATTCACTTCCCCAATGCCATGTTCACACTTCTTGCTAGTAGGGATAAGTCCGGTAACAAGGTCATGCTGATGTGCTGAAGTGTCGAGTAGCCATTCAAATTCACTGCATTTTATGCGAGTATTTGACAACTCATCAAGGTATGGGAACAAAACCTATCCCATCTAGTTTAGCACTGCACGGGGCAGGAAGCTGCTTATATGTGCCTACTCGTCTTTCCACTAATTTTTCTTTAACTAGCATGGGGGCTTTTACATTGTAATAATCTCTGGCATACTTATGTGAGTGGCCGTTTCCTTTTCTTTTCTTGCTCTGGAGAATCGGAAAGATGTCTTGAGGGACTTAATTCTTCGTGGTTATGGAGGGCAAATGTTTGAAGTCAACACATTAGCAGGGCTGTCTTCTCTCTGGAGACTCTAGTGGAGGCTCTGTTTCTGCTTCTTCCAGCTTCTTATGGTGTCTTATGGTGTCAGGTGCTCCCTGGCTTGTGGCTGCATCATTCCAATCTCTGCCTCTGTCTTTACATGGCCTCTCTACATGTGTCTGTATGCATCATATCCCCTGTCTGCCTTTCTCTCATGAGAACACTTTGCATTGGTATTAGGGCAAGTCCTAAATCCAAGATGATCTTTCCTTGAGATCTTTAATTTACTACATCTGCAAGGACTCTGTTCCCCCCAAAAGGTAATCACATTTAGAATTTTTAGAGCTTAGGACCTGGCTCTACCTTTTTTTTCTTTTTTTCTTTTTCTTTTTCTTTTCTTTTTCTTTCTTTCTTTTTTTTTTTTTTGGTGGAGGAGGGCACTGTTTACCCCACTACTGGGCAGGGAGTATAGCTCAATGACTAAAGCAATTGCTTGGCATAAACAAAACCCAAGCTTTATTCCCTAGCTCCACATAAAAATTAGCCAGGTGTCTTTATTACTTTTTTATTGTTGGGACAGAATGCCAGACATCTACAACATAGAAGAGGAAAGATTTAGTTAGCTCACAGTTTCAGAAGGCCCCAGTCCATTCATGGACAACTGGCAATTGCAGAAGCACATGTCAGAGGCCTAGCTGGGGGAAGCTCTTACAGCATGGCAAACAGGAAGCCCAGTGGGCAAGGATGGGTAGAGCTAGTGTACGCTCTTCTGGTCTTGTCCCAGTGATCCTTCTGGGTCAAACCCCAGTGTTTTGCCCCCTCAGGCCAGGTACCGCAACCTAATAGCAGATGGTTCCATCGGTACTCCACAACATCCAAATACTGAGGCTTTTTCAGGACATTACAGAGCCAAACTCTTAACACTGGCTGTGGTGGTGCGCACCTGTAATCTCAGGCACCGAGGCAAGAGAATTACCATGAGTTTGAAGTCAGCCTGGACTACATAATGAGCTCAGGATCACCAGGAAGTATAGAGTAACACCTTGTCTCAAAAAACCTCAAAAAATACTATAATAGGTAACAAGAGTCGGTAGTGGAAAATGAGTGGAGAGACTATCTTTGAACAGTATTTAGGAGAGAATTGAGATTTATGCCTAAAATGCTATAATGCCTAAGGTTTGCTTCACCAACATCTAATAGTGGGAAGAAGGCAGATGGGGGTATAAATCAAGTGAGATTTCCCAGAGTCAGCGAATCACTGAAGCCACAGGGCATTATGGGATACTTATACTACCCTTTCTGTTTCTGTGACTTCTGTATGTTTGAAATCTCAGTAGAATGAGAAATTCTTGTCACCTTGTCCAAACCCAGCAGAGTCAAAAACTATGACCAGCCTGGATCTTGTTGGAAGGAGCCAGTTTTGTGTAGCTTCCTCGTTGTGATGTCACTTATAGGCAGGCCTGAACGACGGCTGTCCCCTCCCGATGCCGTGAATGAACGGTTACAGGGAAGGGTAACCCTATTGAACTGTGCGGAATGTAGAAATAGTTGAATTGTCTTGCCTCCACAGCAGACGGTTGTTATCAGAATGGAGGAGGGGTGCAGAGCCCAGCGAAATGCCAGATGCAGACAAAAACATGGGTCTGGAGTTTAATCTAGTTTTCTGTTGTTGTTCAGATCATTTTCAGTTTCATTGTAAAGCAAAGCATGGTAAAAAAATGATGTCAGATAAATGGTTTGCTGGTTATTTAAAAGCCTGCACACACCATTTACAAGGTATGTTGTTGACAGTTAAAAATGACATATCTATTATTCATGTGGTCCCCCCTGACATAGAAGAGGCGTCTTGAACTTGGCAGCTGTAGCAGAAGAAAGAGGAATGTAATGGAGCTTGCGATATAAACCTGGACTTGAATGTATCTTGGTCTGTCTTGGGAGCTCAACTTTGCAGTTTTCCCAGAGGGACGACCGGCTCAGGGACACTGGAGTCTGATTCAAGTGCTGCCTGATGAAGGTTCCTTCTCTCTGATAACGTATCATAATTTGTTTGCTATCCTCCGGATTCTTCTGACTGCAGTTGTTTGCTTATGTTCTGGATGCAAACCCCAGTTGTGTCAAGTGCTAATCTGGAAGCCTGAATCCAGCTGCCTGGTTCCTCTGAGGACAAGTCTCCCATCTTTAGAATGGACATGATAATTTCTAGTTGTTTCAAAAAGCTGCCAAGTCTTGAGTGACAGAACACCTGGTGCCCTCAGCGTGAGGTTTGCCCTTCAGGAACCAATGCGGTGAGGGCTGGTTATTAGTTGGTGAGACAGTAAAGAGATTTCCTGGGCCTCAAATGCAGTGAGAGAAGGAAGTGAAATACACCTGCTAGGTAGATTTTGGATTATTTGGGGTCACTAAAGGAATGGGAAGGGAAAGCTTTCTGTCTGTGCTTGCAACTAAGATTTGTCATGTCCCTGCGGTGTCTGTTTTCTTTAGCATATGGAAGAACTAAGATTTGAACTCAGCTCCTGCCCCTTCTAGAGTTCAGGCTCTGCCACTTGAGAATTGTGTGTCTCCTGGCAATGGAGAACTTCATGCCTCACTTATTCATTTCTTTGTCACTAGTAGGGCGATGTAGTCTAGTTCTAGCTGCAGTAAGAGCAGCAGCTTGGATGAGACGTGTGTGTGTGTGTGGGGGGGGGGGGGTTGCGCCCCGCATCGGGGGTCTTTCTTGTGGTCCAGTAACTGGGGAGTGCCCTTCAGCACAGCCCCCTCTCCATGGCTCTCAGCTGCGTAGGAATGATGTGAGTTGAGGTGTCTGCAGTCCTGAGGTGTAAATAAATCCGCCGGGTGGAGGTGGGCTGCACTTCATGCAGTTTCTCGGAGCCTCTGAACAGCAGCAGCCAGGACATTTGCCGTGAGGGCAGTTTGGCTTCCACGCTCTTGGCAGCCTGCGTGGCTGTGGCCAGATTGGATCCCTGGGATGGAGCAGAGCCAGGGATGGGCCCCAGGTTGAGAGCCTTGGATTCACTTTGAGCAAAAGCTCAGTCCCAGAGAGGTAAGGTCAGACTCTTCCTTTTTGGGAAATGCTCTCAAGCTTCTTTTCCTGGCTTATTGTTTGTTTTGGTTGCGGTTGTTTTTGTTTTTGTCAGAGGCAACCCTTTCTCTTTTTTTTTAAGAACCCAGGACTCACGTTCAAAGCGGATATGGGACAGTGCGATGCTTTATTTCTCGTACACCAGATTCACAGAGCCAAGGACACAGTTGTTTGTTCTTTGCTTGAAAGTCAGTCAAATGGACTGCAGCATGGTCAGCACTGAGTCCCCATGGTAAGGAGATGCCACGCAGCAGCTCACCCCGAGTGGAGAACCTTGGGGTTGGTGTGGCCTCTGGGTCTGTCCCTCACCTGTGGGAAGTGGAACCGTCTAGAAGATCGGGGCATACCTTTTCCAGCCCAGGAGTGCTTCCTGCCTTGGGTGGGGGTTCCCACATTCTCCATGAATAAGGCTTTTATCTATCACTGCCCTCTCTTGTCCGCTGTCATTAACCTGAGCTTCAGTTCACCGCGCGGTGGCTTAATAACCTTTATTTGTGGCATCCCTCAAAGAAAGCCGTGGTTATAAATCCCACGTCACAGAAATGAAGGCATAAATGCCAATCTGTGTCACTGCATAGTATTTATTATTTTAATTAAAGAAAATGGATAGTGACATTTATTAGGTCACAAGTTACTTGTTAATGGCAATGAGTGACAAAAAAATTACTGATTTTATGAGTAAATCTTGGAATGTTCCTCAGTGATTGTGCTGGTATGCTTTCAGTGTGAATAGTGTTAACGATCTGTAGTGGGGGTTTGGGGGGCATGATTTTGGAAGCCAGTACTCACCTTTGGTAAGTCAGACTTCCTGTGGAGGAAGTTGACTGGTGAATTCAGAATTGCCTCTTCCCCTCTTAGCTTTTTAAAGGATTTTTGAGTGTGTGTGAGTTGTGTGTGAGTGTGTGTGTGTGTGTGTGTGTGTGTGCGCACATGTGTGTTATTTCCAAAGATGACCAGGTATGTTTTTCAGAATCAAGAATATATTTTAGAATTTTTATCCATTTTTAGTGACTCTGTTCTATAGTGCTCATTCAGATGGTTAAGTAAACAGGAGCAATGTGTCCTAGTCCAAAGGCTGGGAACTTGCAGGGTGTTAAAACAAATTATTTCATTTATTGCTCATACTACCACCATGAGAAACATAGTTAGCATCTCTCTTCTATTGTTTATTCATTTAGTCAACACGAATGATTGAAATTAGTTGTCTCATGAAAGAGCTTATGGATGAGAAAACAAATGCCCCATTGTTTTATGACTTGTGTTATATGGACTCATCCTGTTTGTGTGACTTCAAAACCTGTGATCGCATCAGTATTTTGCTTTGCCTCCGAAACAGCATCTTCTTCCAGTGATGAGGATTTTCACCATGATAGTAAGGAAATCAAAAGAAATGTGTGGTTCTGGGGAAGTTGTTGTTGCTGAAGTTACTTCTCCATGGTTAGGATAGCTATTGAATTCTCTTCCCCAGGACTTTGTTTTTTGGTTTTTTGTTTGTTTGTTTGTTTTTTGGTTTTGTATGGCTTGTTTCATGAGTAATCAGGCTAATGAATAGTACTGACAACTTCAAGACGACTGATTTCTTTACCAAAAAAGTTAAGCTTGTGTAGTCATGTTTAGGGGTATAGTTGCATAAGGTTGTAGTCATGTAAGGGTAGTTTTGATTTTGATACACGTTTCGCTCACATCTTATTAACAGAAAAAAATGGAATACAAGGATTGTATTTTTTTTTTTTACTTCAACGTGTTGCTAATTACTCTATCCCTTGAGACCAATGACAACAGAATAATTTTGTTCTGAGGGGAGATGCAATCCATATCAACCAGATGTACATAAAACTACAGAAAGAAAAGAGAAGCAAATGTTTATTATATGCGTGCATTGTCTTAGCATAGTGGGCACTTTACATGCAGCCCAGCATTTAATGTCTTAAGATATGCACTGTTATTTTCTTACTTTATAAGGGAGGAAACTGAAGCTGTAGCTCCTTTGGTTATAAATCAAAGGATTTTAGATCAGGTCACACAGTTAGTGTGTACTCATCAGAAGCCTCTGCCTGAATTTTTTTTAAATGAGGGACAACTTATATACATCAAAATGTATTTTAAGGATATGTTCAGGAGATTTTGACAAATGCATGTAATGGATTCCTCAATCGATAGGTAAAACATTAACATGGCTCCAGAAAGTTTCCTCACGGCTCCTGCCAGTCAATCCTCAGCTTCTCCAGCTTCCACTTTGGGATTTCTCTGCCATAGATTCATTCTTTCCTATTTTAAGACTTAAAATGGAGGGAATCAAAACGCATGTAGTCTTTGGCTTATGACATTTTTTGGTCTAGTGCATTGTTTTAGATTCACTCATGTTATATATGTATCGATAGTTCACTTTTTATTGCAGATACTGTTACATTGTAGGGGCACGCCACTGTTTGTTTATTAATTCATCTGTAATGGAATAGTTGGGTCCTCCAGTTTTGATGATTAAGAATAAAACTATTATGAGTATTCTTCGATAGGTCATAGCACAGACATATGTCTTCTCTTGGGTAAGTAGCTAGGGTTGGAGTTGCTTTATTATAGGGTAGGTGTATGCTTACCGTAACAAGAAAGCTTCTAAGTGCTCACTGCGTCATTGTACTGTTTTACGTTCTCACTAGCAGTGTGTGAGAATTCTGGTTGCTTCAGATTTTCCAGATTTACAGCTGAAGGCCTTTTAATTTGAGTCATTTTAGTGGCTGCGTTTGGTAATTCATTTCATTGTAATTTTTACTCCTCTAATAATCAGTGATACTGAGTATTTTTCATGTATTTATTGAGGATTTAAATTTTTTGTTTATAAGTGTCTACTCCAGTCTTTTGCTGTGTTTTTTTTAAATTGAGTTGTTTATATGTATATTATTGGTTGGTAAGTTATTTTTACATATTCCAGATATAATTATTTTGTTCCCAGATGTATACCTTGCAAATGTTTTCTTCCAGTTTAGCCTGTCTGTACATTTTCATAGTGATATTTTCAAAGACTTTTCCTTTTGTGTAAGTCTCACACAATTTTTTCTTTCACTAACATTGTTTTAGGCTACCAGCCTAAGGTGGCCAAGATATTTCTCTATGTCTTTATCAAGTAATTTTGTGGCTTGGTTTTTATGTCTAGATCTGTAACCCATCTTGAATTGATTTCCATGTGTGCATTGAAGTGGGGGTTAAAGTTCACTTATACCAAATGGATATTAAGTTGTTTTAGAATAATTTGTTTAAAAGCTCTTTTCACCATCAGAGTTTTTTGATGACTGTAAAAAAATTAAATCACTAACTGTGTATGAGGCACATATTCTGTTCTATTGACTAATGTGTCTACCCTCTGCTGATGCTGGATTTGCGCCTTCACATTTCTGTGTAAATTTCAGAGGATGATGGTTGATTTCAAAAAGTAACTCTTGCTTGGATTTGTATTTGTACGGTGTTACACGCACAGATCACATTGAAAGAGAGTTGATGTCCAGAGAGTCCCTTCAAACCCATGACCATGAGATCCAGCTGTTATTGAGGGCTGTCTTGGTTTCTCTCAGTGGTGCTTTGTAGTTTTCAAGGTAGGTCTGCATATATTTTGTCATATTTACCCTTAAGTATTTCTGATTCTACTGTGAACAGTATAATTTCCAAATTAAATTTTGTAATTATTATTTTTTTGCTAGTACACAAAAATTGATTTTTGTATATTTAATTTGTGTTTTGTGATATTGGTAATGCATTTTATTACTTTTCTTAAAATTTTAATGTACATATTTATTTTAACTGGAAGTGATGACATTTTTGCTTGCTTACTGTGAATATGTGTGTCTTTTATTTCTTCTTCTTGTCTATTAAGTGTTAAATGAAGTGGTAGAAGTAGGAATCTTTGCCCTTTTCCTTGGCAGGGGAAACATGCGTCATTTTTCATTGTTTTAATTAAAAGTAAGAATATGTATATTCATGGGACACTATGAGTCGTCTGTCGTTAAGTGTGGCATTATTTGTAGAAGTTGTTTTTGGAGATGATTTTAATCTCAGACTGAGGAAGTTCTCTACTTCTGAAAAGCATGATCACATGCTTTTCTGAATCTATTGAGAGGATAGATTATAAACATACTTTTCTTTATAATGCTGATGTCCTCAGTTACATTTTTGATTTTCCAATATTAAACCCATTTTGCATGTTTGTGATAAATATTCTAGTCGTGATATATTATTTTTAAATATATTTATAGATTTGATTTGCATATCTTTTGTGTAGGATTTTTACGCTTAGTTCATGATGTGCATTGGCCTGAAATGTCCTTTCTTTTCCTTTCCTCTCTCTTCAGCTTTCTTCTCTTCCTATTTTTCTTCTTCTTCCTTTTTCTTATCCTTCTTTTCTTCCTCCTTTTCTTACTATCTTTATGTGACTTTTCATATTAGAGTTATATTAGCTTTATTAAGTCCACTGAGAACTGTCCCCCTTTCCTCCATTTTCTGAAAGAGTTTATGTACGATTGGTATTGTTCATTTCTAGGATTCATCACTAAGGTCTGTAGCACTGGGAATTTTGTTAGAAAAAAAATTTTTTTCCAACAGATGAAATACTATTCAGACTTTCCATTATTTTTTTCTGAAGTTCAGGGCATTTGTTTCTTCCTAGGAATTTGTGCACTTTGCCTGTGTTGTCGGGTGTACTGCTGTTACCTTACATCTTAATGCCCGTAGGACCTGACAACATTCTTTCAGTTCTTTCTTCAAAGTGGTAGTTTTTGTTTTTCTATTTTTCTTGATTATATTTGCTAGTAATGCTCAGTTTTATTAATCTTTTTAATAATCAAGTCTTGTTTTTCCTCTCCATTCAATTTTTATTTCATTGATTTCCTGTCTTTATTATTTTCTCCTCTTTGTTATGTGATTTAAATTTATTTTCTAGCTCCATTCAAAATATAGATAATTTACATTGGGCCATTTTCTTTCCCCATATTTTTAAAAAAAATTATACATTTACCTTCAATGTCTAGTTTTAGGTGCATCTCAGAAATGTGATGACAATATGTTTCAGTCAAGTAAAAATATTTTCTCATTCACTTAGTATTTGTTTAAACTAGGGTTTACTTTGAGAATGCTATGTATTTAAAAATCTTTAGATATTATTTTCTAAATTTTGATTTGAATTTAATGCCTTCAAGTTGACTTCTACAAATCATTGATTCCTTATTAGACTCCTCAGGTTTTATGTTCTTACAATAAATAAAGATAGTACACAGGGCTGCAGTAAATACCTTTATGTGTGTGTGAGTGTGTGTGTATGTTCTTGCCTTCATTGTTTGCTTGAGACATATTGCCGTAAGTGAGGTTTGAGATTAAAGATAAGTGTTTTCTAAAATGCCTTTTCATGGACATTGCCAGCTTGTCCTCAGAGACCCGTCACGTTTACAGCATTTGCACAATCAGAGTTCAGATGTGTAATTATTTAAGCTTTTGTCATAGAGTCATCCAGAAGCACCTGCCTCTTTCCCTAGAAGTTTCCCACAGACATTATTGTCCAATGGGAAATGATCTCATCAATGCCTATGAATGTGCAACATGGCTGTTCTGAGGAAAATCCTGTTTTATAAAGTTCTAGACTTCATGAATGGTTAAATGATCTTTCCCAATTCTGTCTCCCCTGATAAATCTGTTTTCAAACTTAAGTCTTCATTTTTAAAGTAAGGTCCCATTCTGGCCATATTCAATTACGTGGGGATAGTTCTGGTCACTGGCAAACTCTAACCTGAGCTCACACAGGGAAGGAGATACTAGAGATGGAGGTCCTGGCCTTCAGATAATGTGGCAGGAACATCAACCTGAGAACTGGAGTGGCCGTGTGGATACCCTGCCCAGACACCCTTACAACATCTGCCATAGACTCAGCAGTGATAAACATCTCTATGTATACTTCCCTTTTCCCTGTCCCAACATCCACATGTGCCCTATGGAGATCTTGCACGATGTTGTGAGCAGAAACCAGGAAGCCAGCCAGTGACCTGGTTGGACCCTCATTCTACCCTACACAGAGTCTGCAGTTGCTTATATGGTGTGACGTGATGTGCAGGGAAGGTGCTTCTACATTAGTCTGACCCCTCAGCGGGCACTATCAGAAGTGCTTGTGCCATGCTGCCTCCCATTCCAGGATGAGAGATTCACTTGGCTTCACAAGTATCCTTTTAAAATGCAAATACCCTTAAAACAGTGATATGGTCTGTGACTTCAGCATAAATTCATCTTGGTGAAATTGCTTGGCTTCTACATTGAATCTGTGATTGCTGATATAAAAGGACTCTATGAGGAGAATTAGGGTTAGTCAGGGCATGATGAATTTAAAGAATGGTTCACTGTGTGTCCTGTGAAAGGGTCACCGTTTATACAACAGGACTCCTGCAAAAAGAAGCTTGAGTATCATATTTGGAGGCCATGGACAACTAAAGGACAGTGCACAGGGACCTGGGACCTATAGGCAGAGAAAGGAAAGCTTCGGGAAGTGTGTGTGTGTGTGTGTGTGTGTGTGTGTGTGTGTGTGTAAGAAAGGTCACTGATTAATTATGATTTTCCTGAAAAGTTTCCCCAGATTATATGTGCATATTGAAAAGAATCTGCAAACTTAGAATGAATTTTAAGCTCTGAGATCTACCTGTAGTGGGAAAAATTTCCACGTTGCATGAGTTTTTTGATAATGCACTCGTAGATTATAGAATTCAAGTTGGGGACAGCCAGTGTAGGGATCGGGTGACTCAGATACATGGTTAAGAAAGCTGCTCCCCATAACTCAACACCTTGCTTTGTCCAGATGCACTATTTCTTCTTCTGAAGACACAGCCTCAAAGGCTGGGAGTTAGCTTTTTAGGCGACAGTCAAGTATCTCTGATTCCCATGAGCCTCCTGAAGGAGGAGCCTGCCAGAGGAGGGAGAGATACCTGGGGAGTTTTTTCTTTCTTGAAGCTTCTTTCCAGATAGCTACCCTCTCCTATCTTGCATTTCAGTTGCTTTAATCAAAATTTGCATTATTTGTTGGCTCAGCATTTCAAGTCTTTTTTAGTATTGTCAAATTCTCCTTTACTCTTTACCCACTGTGTCTCATCTGAGCATCTAACTCCTGACTTTCATCTAGTGTTTTCAGCAGATGAGGAAACTTGACAGTAGACTTAGTGAGTGGAAGGAGAGAAACTGGACACCTTTTTTTTCCTGCTTTCAAGTTTCCTGACTTCCTTCTCCTAGCATGATTTAGGATTGAGTCAACATCCCCATCATAGCCCTAACAGCCATTGTGGCCTTCACGACAGACAAAGGAATTAAGAGCTCACTTTGTGCCCAGAGCCTTCATAAATGCATTATTTGTATTATCTAACTTAATGCTCAGAAGAGCTCTGAAGGTTGCACCAATTTGTATGAGTTAAGTTCTCATCCACAGCCCTGCTTTCTAGACAGATTTTCAGTAGGAATTTGGCAGTAAGGACTGATTGTATTTATTTATTTATTTTACTCCTGAAGTGTTGGGTGACATTTAAAGTTGCAAAACTTCTGAGAAACTAAATGATCTTGGTAACCAAGGAAAAGAGAAAAGTTTAACTTTTTAACATTTTTCTATTGGATGAATCTATAGGTAGTGGCCTTGTTCTTTTGACTCATACTTCATTTTTGATCCTTAAAAAGAAAGGAACTCTCACACTGTTGGGGACTCTTTCTGTTCATCTCTGCATTGTTTCTTTGCTCCTACTCCAAGTTTATTTTCAGCGGTACAAATGACTCCATGCCTGCTTCTGTGCTTGTACACTCCTGAGAGGGAAAGGCATTCTTACTAAATTCTAAATCATCTTCATATCCAGGCCTAAGTTATTCAACATAAATTTGGTGTTCAAAGATTTTCAGAGTAGCCTGGGCTCTATGACTAGAGATATGCTTTACAGATCTGTGGAAGAATTTTCTTTCATGATGGGCTTTTAGGCTAAAAAGGACAAGTCAGGGATGAAAAGAAAAACAGAAAGGTAAGGTAAGCAGGAGAGCTAAACTTTATGAGATGGCCTTGAGGTAAAGAAGGTAGAAGTCAGACATGAGACTTCTTTGGGATTTTAGTGGAGTCCTACATCTGAACACAGGGAGAGGTTCAAACTTGAGCTGAGGAATGATGGAGCCCAGAACATTAGGAAGGAAGAGGGCTGAAGTCATGCGAATAAATTGGATCTTGAGAAATGTCTCTTTGCAGCAAAGTGAGGACACACTAATAATTTTCTCTTTGCAAGCATTCAAACTACCCTAGTGGACCAGGCATTAAGAGTAAAATATTCCTTCATCGCTTTCTTGGCTGACACCTCTTCTCTATGCCAGAAAAGATTTCTATCCTTGGGTATTTCCTGTTCTGCATTGGTCTCTTTGCAATTCAAGAAACAAACAAACAAATAACAACAACAAAAAGCACAGGTCTAGGAACTGTAGCAAATTCCTAGAGAACTTGTTTTATTTAAACACCATTAACATTTTCACACATGCGAGCATTGTGGATTACCTCTTCTAGGTAATTTCTTTAATTTCTGCCTTTTTAGTTGCTTTAGTGGTTTAATTTTCAGATTGCCTTTTTTATAAGGAATAGTTTGTGATGGAGCCAATTGCATTGTTCCTTTGACAGAGTGTTTGTGCACCCTTGAAACTCGTATGTTAAATCCCCAGATCCTAGGGTGATGGTATTGGGGGATAGGGCCTTTGGGGAAGATTTAGGTGATAAGGGGGGTGCTCTGTAGGGGTATTAGTGCCCTGCTAAGAAAGAACAGGATGGTGAGTGGTCTCTCTCTTTTTCTTTCTCCCTCCTGAGAACCCAACAAGAAAGCAGCAGTCTTCAAACCAGGAAGAGAGTCCTTGAAAGGGACCAGGTAGCTCACCATCTTAATCTTAGGCTCCCCAGTTCAAAGAGATATGAGACATTCAAAGTCTGATTGAGAAATACAGTGAATATTTACCTTAAAAATCTATTAGAGTAAAAGCTGTATTGCCATGGATCCTTCACCAAATACCTTCTTTTGCTTTAAATAATCTAATTGCATTATTCTTGCCACTTTCTGAATCAATTCTGGAAGGCTTTTCTTGTATCTTCAGTTACACCATTGTGGCCACCTCCATGTCCTGAATCAATTCAAAGTGTTTACCTCTCATGACCACTTTGACTTTGGGGAATAGCCAGAAGTCACATTGGGCCAGATTCAGTCAATGAAGATGCACCTCGTGTTTTTATGAGCCCGCCTTTCTGTGAGATGGCATGTGGAAGCGGCAGTCACTGTGTGGTTGGTCAGATCTCCTAAAGGTAGTCACAAATGAAGAACTTACAGAACTGCTTTGGAAAGTCACAAGACAAACACCTCCAAAGGAGATTAATTCATCCTTTTCTATGAGAAATATTTTTAATTCAAACATTCACTGTAGATTTTGATCACCTTTGTAAGTGTTTATTGTTTAAGCCACTCAGTCTGTGGTAATGTGCAACAGCAGCCTGAGCCGACTAAGCCCCATTGTTTTGACTAAGAGTTTTGCAATCTTTGCAGGAACAACAGCAACAACAAAAAGGTGCCTTTCAAATTGATTAAAGATCAATTGAGAATAACATCACATCATGCCAACAACACAGTCTTTGAAGTCATACCGAGCTGTGATTGAATCCCAGTTCTGACATGTGAGAATAGGTAAATGAACAAATGGCTTGATCTATTTTGGCATCAGTATATCAGTTTCCTAATAAGGAAAATGAGGATATTGCCTTTAAAGAATTCAAGCATATGAAAACATTTTAATCTTCTATCACAGAGCTTAGTACAGGATGAAACCTCAGCAACAAATAGCTTTTATTTGTTCTCATCTGAATGACTAACATTTTCCCTGACAACACCAAGTGTTGGGGAGGTCATGGAGCAGCTGGAACCCTCACACACTGTTGATGGACAGGTAGACTGCTACAACCACATTGGAAAACTGTTAGGCACTATCTGTGAAAACTAGACACCTGTCCACTCTGTAACCAGATGCTCAGCCCAGGTATCTACCAAGCAGAGGTTCCTATGTGGTCAACCAGAAAGACATGTACAGTATTGTTTGTGGAAACACTGTTTATGAAACACCTCAAATATCCATTGACAGTGGAATAGAGAGAGAAGATATGTTGAAGATATATTGTGTTATCACAGTGGAATACCACCTGGCAATGAGAAAATTCATGAGAGCTATGCAGTGCAGTGTGGGTGAATCTTACACACATCACAGTGAAAGGGGCCAGGTGAAAGAGAGGATACATGGTGTAATTTTATTTACATAAAGCAAACTGATGTTTGTGTTATAAGTTAGAAGAATGATGTGGGCATGGAGGCACAAACCTGTAAGATTAGAAGACCAGGGTAGGAGGATTGCAAGTTCAAGCCCAGCCTGGGCAGCTTAGTAACTTAGGATGACCTTGTCTCAAAATAAGTATATGAGCAAAAGGGACTGGGGATGTTGTCCAGTGCAAAGGCCCTAGGTTGAATCCGTAGTTTCTCCTCAATTGCTCTCATAGAAAGAGATTTTGGAGAATGAGCCTTTGAAGAGTAAGGGGCTGGTGACCAAGTGGTAGCAAAGTGCCTGGGGTTTGGCCATATTCTACGGATAGTTAATCTTCTGTTGACTTTTGATCTAGTAAGGAGACTGTGGTCACATTATGATTTTTTTTTTTGGTGGTACTGGAAATCAAACCTTAGGGTCTTAACACTGAGCTACATCTCTAGCTGTCAGCCCTTTTCTTTCTTTCTTTCTTTCTTTCTTTCTTTCTTTCTTTCTTTCTTTCTTTTCCTTCCTTCCTTCCTTCCTTCCTTCCTTCCTTCCTTCCTTCCTTCCTTCCATCTTTCCTCCCTCCCTCCCTCCCTCCCTCCCTCCCTTTCCTTCTCTTTCTTTGTTTCTTTTTTCTTTTGATTGTGAGATACAGTATCCCTAATTTGATAAGTAGCCCAGATTGGGCTGGAATTTGTAATTTTCCTGCCTCAGTCTTCCAGAGTGCTGAGATGACAGGCCTACACTACCAGGTTTGGTTTGAAAATTCTTTAAGATAGATTTATGATTTGTGCACTTTTCTGTGTATTTGTTATGTTTTAATAAAAATCTCTGTATTTTAAAAATAGAGCTGTTTTTGCTCCTCATTGTGAGTATCTGTCCCTAGAGGGCCTCGCAGTATCTTGCTTTTGCATTCCACACTCTAGCCAAAGCTTCTTGATACAGAGACAAATCCCTCTGCTCTGAAACTCCTCTGTTGTCAGCTTTCTGCCCACCCCCTGGGTCATCTCAGAGACAGCTCTATAAAATCAGACTTGACTCTCCTGTACAAGCGGGGAGGAGACAGCAGGCCTGCCCCTTGGGCATAATGTTTTGCCGCCCTTCAGAACTCTTGGTTGATTAAACTCTACATCCTGCAGAGCTTGCAAAGTCCAGAAAGCTGCTTGGGTCCCAGCTGCTGGAGGTGGGCCCTGGTGGAAGTGCTTGCGTTCTGAACTAGACTGTTGAAGGTATTTAAACTATGGACCTGGACACACATTTATCCAGAGATGCTGGTAAAAACTACATTGATGGCTAGAGAGACAGCTTACACTTAAAAGGAGACTGGTTTGCTTTAAAGGAGATAAATTCATTGAAAGCATTAAAAAAATTGGTGGAAACTTCTATGACCTTGATCTCCTTGGTTCCCAAAATGTTACTATATACCAGATTTGGTGTGATTATCTCAAGCACATGTGCTATCTCAAGTTTGATCCTCAGGATGACTAAGTGATAAAGATACCATTGTTCCATCCTTTAGAGGAGAAAATTGAGCCTCTTGGAGTTTAAGTAAGTTGGAGTATCCTATGAAAATGGGATATTATGAATCAGATATAGCTCATTTTTGAATGCACTTATGTGATGGTTGTAGCCATGCCATCAAGCTAACTACAAGGAATTCCATATTATGAAAATTAATGAAGCTGATGCCAGTATTATCTCAGCAGAATATTTAGGGAAAGTCTTCAGGGGAGTTGAGCTCAGCCAGCTAGAGTTGAAGAATCGAGAGAAGGAGGCTTCAACATCTGCACCATCATGTTTCTTAGTCTTTGGAAGAGTATTTAGCCCACGGTGTGGTGCCTTCATGGTTCAGGTACTTGTCTTGAGTTCCTGGATGGGTTCCAAGTTTCCCAGAATGGGAAGTTCTCGTGTGATGTCTAGTTTAGTGTTGTACACCCACTGACCCTCCATGTACATGTATGTGATAGTCACGTTTCATCATTAGCAGACTTCAGTCGTCACGGGAAATGCCATTACTTGTCCCTAGGTCATCTCCACAAACCTAGACATACCAAATAATGGACGCCTTCAGGACACAGTGGGCTTTCCTTTGTGAAGTTGATGGGTAACTGACATCACCCCTCTGTCCACTCATTGTTTGCATTACCACTCACCAATTAACTTATTCCTTGAAAACCCATTGATTAAAGATCAACCATCTCAGTGCCTCAAGTGACTAGACTTGAAATGCCACATTTTAGGGCTCCCTGCCAACTCCCTGGGCAGTTCTGCTTGCCCAATTAAACACCTTGCGTCACCCTGACTGCCTTGTGGCGCCTTCTCTCTTTCCTTTACCTGTTACGGAGCATTAAAGGCAAACTCAATTTTATGCAGATAAATAGAGTTTAGTGGTAATGTGCCTTGCGACCTTTGAAGTGACAAGATGACATTAATTTTTAGGGATTCTACCTTCTCAGGCTGTCACTGTGAGCATGTAACTTGATGAGAATGGAGGTTTCTGCATTTTGAGGATGTACTTACAGTTTAACATGCTGTTTCAAATGTAAGGAGGCTCTCTCTTTAATTTTTTTCACCAGCTTGACAGTTTTTCAAACATATTCACTGTCAGCCCTAACAACCTGTCAACAAATGCCATTATGTGAAAATTGCCAAGACTCACTTGAGGACTGTGAAAAGTGACAGACATGCCACACGGATAAGTTTCTCAAAAACCCAAGGCTGAAACTTTTGAAAGACACTCTGGCCCTTCCAAGGAAAAAATGAACAGTCAGATCTCCAGGAAAAAAAAAAAAACATACACTTGTCATATCAGATATCTGTTTCTTTCCTGGGCAAATTAAGGTGTACGTGAAAGAATAAAACATACAGAGGACAATAACTGCTGAGATTCAGGGCTGGGCCGTGTCTCTGCTGTTATCTGTGAATCCAAGAGAGGAACAGAAAACCATCATTTTTTTCTTCTGCTGGAGAATTCAAGGAGAAGTTTCATTCTTAGGTTACATGTTTCAGAGCATAGAAGCAGCAGAGAAAGAGTAGTTTAGATCAAAGTGAAGCCAACCAGGAGCCTCAGACATATAAAAATGACAACTTGTCCTAACATTGGGACAGGACATATCTTGGTGAGAAAATATGGTGGTTTAGGACAACGAGTCTTGGATTGGGAACAAGGAGCTCTGGATTTGATCCCAACCTGTTATGTAAAAGTTGTCTGGCATGGAACACGATGATTGAGCTGTTCTTGCCTCTGGTTCCTTTTCTGAGCAGTGGAGGGTATGGCACCCATGGGAGTATAGTGGTGAGGACTATGTGAATATGGTTGTTAATAATGCAATGGAAATCCGAGATCTGAAGTGGCTTGGAAATAAAGTGTTCAGAACCCAAGGGCATTCATCATATCATAGTTCTAGATGGAATCAGGTTTCCATTTGACTGTAGTTTCTGTTTACCCAGATTCAACCTGAATGAAATATTTTGTGTTTTGGGTGACATTTCAAATCACAGGTAATCCACTACAAACAGTGGCAGTTGGTGACAGAGATGAGATGGGAAGCAGAGCTGGATGACAAGTGCACAGAACCTTCTCTGTATGTGACGTTGATCCTTCGGTTTATCCACGAGACTGAGGCAGCCATGTTTTGTGGTTGGTTGGCCAGTTTTAATTTCTTTACCTTCCATTGCTTACTGTGCTTCTCTTATATCTAAGTCCTCGAAGGTCAAGAAACCTCCCTAAAGAGAAACTCATGGAGAACATGTGACAAAGATGTCCTTTGTGACCAAACTCGACTTAGTTTACCCTGAACCTTTCAACTAGGTGGTTGGGCTTCCATATTCATCTCTGCATCATCCAATTTTAGCAAAAATGCTGCTAGGTCAGTTTACCCAGAATGCCTCATTCTTAGTATTTCATCACCTTTGATGGCCAATTGGTGATATCAGAGTACCGTGGCTTGTCTCCAGCAATAATCTTTTTTCCCCCATTTTATTGATACGTAAATGTGCAAAATTTAAGGTTTACAATGGAGTTGAGCATTTTGTGCACTTCTGTATCTTGTCAAGGTGACAAGGACTTTCCCACTCTCTTTCTGTCCCTTCCCCTAGCCTCCCCTCCCTCCTCTCCCACCCTACCCTTGTTTCACTTTGTTTTTTGTTTTAAGTTCCATAGGAGTTGTATTCTGGGACTCTCATATCAGAGAGATCATTCGATGTTTCACCTTCTGCTTCTAACTTACTTCACTGAGCATGATGTTCTCAAACTTCTTCCATTTGTCTGCAAAAGCCTCCACGCTAATAGGTTAGCTTAGCCAGCATAGCCATTTAGTATTATGTTTCTTTATTGGTCATTCCAACCCCTGATCCCACCCTACTCCTTGGCTATAAATTCTTGCTTGTCTGTGTTATAGAGTTGAACCCAACCTTTTTCTCCTACTTAAGATCCCTATGCAGTAGCTCTATGCCTTTTTATAAAATATGATTTGTTCTTCAACAGGTGATATGGCTATGTTTTTCTGTGAATATTCCCAACAGGAACAAAGAAATAGCTTCAGTGAGATGGACAGTTTGTTTTCAAGTCTTGGGTATTTTGTAATAAGCAAGTATAGGAAAGGGATAAATAAACAGAATTAGAGTGAAGCATTCTGGGGACGCAACCTAGGAAGTAGAGTCTGAGATTAATGGCTATTTCAATACTGAGAGTACCTACCTGTGTATTTTCCCAGGTTTCCTTGTGTAATAGTTCTATAGCCGTCTCCCGATTTTCAAATATATCTGAAAGCTCTTTGTAATTTTAGAATGTCTTATAATTTTTTGTAGTAATTGAGTTGCCCCTCCCCCCTTTTAAAGCTAGAACTTGTTTTTTAAAAAATTTTTTTCTTAATTTTTGTTGGATTTGGTGTGTTGATTCTGGTTGATTTATGGCTCGCAAGAAAGCTGTCAAAATGTTTAAGTCTAACTGGAAATTTTGAATGTTGGTTGGCTATACTTATTAGTGGTTTTCAGTATCCTGTGACGATCCAATGGACAAACACCTTCTGAATTGATTGCAGTAAAGTCCAAAGCTTTAGATTCATGAACCGCTTTTTTCCTGATAACATGGTACTCCTTGTGGGAGGTTTTGGTGCTGGTACTGGGACAAATGGACAAAGGCTGGTCACATGTTCATGGATATATAGCCTGTATGGAGTTTTATAAGCTCCCGACCTTGGCCTTTGCTTATCACTTGTGGCACATGCTGTCCTACCTCACACTGTGCAGCTCTCTGAGCTTCTGTTTCCAGTGAAAACAACATATGTGCTTGCAAGCCTTTGGGAAGGCAGGCTGGAGGTGTGTGTAAGGTAAACACTTGGTTTGGAGTCAGGTGGAGGTGGTAGTGATTGATTGTTGTCTCAGTGATACGGGATGCTATGTTCTCAGAAGAGCTTTGACTTGAAAGGTATTTAGCATCTAAGGCATTCCTTGTTCTTCCAAAATGATGAAGTAGCTGTTGATGATGATGAAAAAGAAGAAAATAATAAAACTAGATAACTGGTAGAATACTTACCTCATATGGCGTGCTCTGTATGTGCAATACCAATTAGCTCCCAATAAATTATATCATAGATTAATTATCTACTCTTCTTGGGACTTTTCTATAGATGAGTAGGCTGGGGTCTCATTTGGCATTAATAACCTTCTTACGATTACACAGCTACTAAATGGAAGACCTGGTCTTAATGTTTCCTGAGTCCAGGATTGGAGACTGGTTCTCAAAGATGTGTGGCTTTCACAAAGTCTAATACTCCAATTCCTAGACTCCCAACTGCATCTCTACATGGGGTTTTTCCAATTTAAACTTCCCCTGTTCTTGTCTTTGCCATCGTGCCCTTGGGAGCAGAGGCTTCACCTTGATGTGGCTGTAACTCCCATTAACTCTAATGGGCATGCAGCACATCTTCCCCAGCATGTTGAGATGAGATTATTTCCCATCCAATTGTTTTAATGTTGTGGGTGTTGAATGAGTCTACAAACATTTCACCTTTGGTTTCATTATAAGGCTCAGAGCATACAGAGTGTGGGGAGAAGATAAACCAGGACACAAATGCCAAGAAAAGATGCATTAGAGATGGCTTTGTGGGAGCACAGTGTGGGGAATAATAGAAAAATAATTACCAGTGCACTTGAGAGGTGGATGGACCTCTTTAACTTTGAATACAGAATGGAAGACAGTAGAAAGAAGAAAACACAGTACAGGCTATCTAAAATTGCAATAGAATAGCCCTGTTTTTTTTTTTTTCATTATCTAAAAAAAAAACATAATAGCACTCTTGATTTTGTAGAGGGCACCTGCGTTTCTTATAGATGGTTTCCTTATTTATTTTTCATTCCTCTTGGCAATTGTGTATAATTTAAAGATTCAAGGGCATGGTGTTTGGATGGCCTTGCTTGAGTACTCCTTAAAGTACTTACGAGTTTGTAACTTAGAGAAAGATATTCCATTTCTCTGACAATAATGATAAATACATTTTCTATTCCCTCCGAATTATTTTTTTTCTGTTAGTGTGTATTTGTGATACATAATCATAATCTTCATCTTGGGGAATTGGCGCATATATATATATCACATCTAAATCATGTTTATTTCCCCCTTCCACCTTCTTGTTTCTCCCCTTCCCCACACTCCCTTTCCATTTCATGAGGTTATTCCTTCCCCTCTCTTCTCTCTCTTTCTCTCTCTCTCTCTTGCTCACTCTCTCTCTGTCCCTCCCTCCCCTGCATAGAGGCTGGAACTTATTAGATGTAGCTTATAACAAAATGTTTCGTTTCACATCCTAATTTTGGCAGGTGAGTGATCAAAGGCTCAGAGAGGTGCACCCTGAAAGGAGAATTGAATCACCTGTGGTCATGCTGCTCATTCATGGTGGGGGAGAACATGAAGACTCCCTTGTTTTTGATCTCCTTATTATTCCCCGACCCACCAGTGTAGGACTGGATTCAAGAGGGCACCAGTGTCTAAAGCACTCAGGCCAAACCTACGGGTTTTGTGAGGATAGTATGGAAGGATGTATGGAAGGTCTGAAGCTCAGTATCAGGTGGCAGGAGACCAGATGTAGAAATGAGGCAGTGTTGGTACAGAGCTAACACTCAGGAAATGCAAGTCTGTAGGATAAATGTCGTCTCTGACACATGCTCAAGTCAGAGTTCTTTGGGTGACAGCCACCAAGCCCTTTGCACCTTAACTATGAAGCCATTGCAAATCAAAGTCTGGTTGTTTGGTTCAAAGGTTTCTTCTTTAGTTTTAAGTCTTAATTTTTGAGTCTTAATTTTCATAAAAAATTACCTTCCCTTTAAAAATTCAAACATTATAGGTATTAATAAGTAGAAAGTAATAAACATTCTCTCATAATCGAATATCAAACAGGGCATTTTCACTGAGCTATATCCCCGCGCTTTTTATATTTTAGGTTAAGAGAGGTTCTTACGGAGTCACTAAGTTGATCAGGCTGCCCTTGAACTTATAATCTTCTGCTTTAGCCTACAGCATTCCTGGGATTACAGGCTTATGCTATCCCACCTAGCTCAG
This sequence comes from Ctenodactylus gundi, assembly GCA_004027205.1. NCBI lineage: Eukaryota > Metazoa > Chordata > Mammalia > Rodentia > Ctenodactylidae > Ctenodactylus > Ctenodactylus gundi. The sequence continues at coordinate 222,339 of PVKB01002259.1, forward strand.
ACTATTTTAAAGTGTGTCTTTCCAGTCATTTTCCTGTGTATGCATATCAATACAATATACAGTTACAATTTTTACTTAAGCCAAATAGCACTAGAATATCACATACTATTTTACAACTGTGTTTTTTCAGGAATATGTAAAGACATCTTTCCATGTCAGAATTTTAGAGCTTTTCACTTTGCAGGCAGGTATATGAATTCAACTGCAATACAAACAATGCATTTTGAAACTGTGAGTGATTATCAACAAGGAGACAGTAGACATCCTTGTATCTTATGTATGAAGATTTCTTGAGAACAAAAATTTATGTGATGCAATTAATAAATAAATATTTAAAATTTCTAAACAAAGAAAATTACCATTTATAAAAGTTATACCAGTGTGTAGTTCCATCAGGATGTCTACATGGACCTATTTTCTTAAACTTTAGCTTAACTAAATTTTATCACTCTGTGTGAACTGTCATTATCAAAAGAGGCACTTTAATTTAAAAACTTGTTAATGGAGAAAACTGAGAAACTTTTCACATTTTTTTCTTTTTTCATGTTCATTGGATATAGAGGGAACTATGTAATCTGAAAATTACAGATTTCTTAACCCACTGTCAATGTCTCCAGAAAGCCTGTCCTGACCCATTCTCTTTTGGGTCAAGCTGTTTCTAAGCACATTTCAGGGCACAGCCCTAGGTGGTATCCTTTTCTCTCAGGCTCATATTCCAGCCACTGTGCAGGTTTGGGTGATCATGCCTTAACCGCTCCCACTAGCAAGCATGCACCACAACATCCTACAGCCAGATGGTCGACTTTCTGGGTTCTTACAGCTTCCTTAGCTTTTTCATTGAATCAGGTCATTCATTCATTCACTTTTATTAAATTTCTCTCCTGTCCCCAAGATCCTAGAAGTGGTCTCCAACTAACTTTCTATTTCCACAAGTAGCAACTCTCTTCCTTTGTCCAGCTTTGTTCTTGTACAACAACTATGACTTAGATGGAGCCCACCCCAACATGATATATTTTCTAGATATGTCCTTGGACCTACAGTTATTCTTAGAGGAATTCATCAATCTCTTTCCAAAGAGCTCTTTAAATCTTCAGGGAAATGGACCCCTTCCAAATGTCCCTGCCATCTGCCCTTCCGGATGTATTCAGTGTTCCCCAACAGTTTGTTTCCTGTTCTCAGAATTTGCCGTGATTTGTGTCCATCACTCTGGCTTCTGTGTTCGATTGCAAGTGACTTGAGTTCAGCAGTCAGGTGCGATGTTACATCTGTATCTAAATCGTCTATGTCTGTAGGTCATATTTGTTATATTCAACTTCGTTCCATTTGTCTTTGTGATGGTTTGGATCTGAAGTGTACCCCAAAAGCCTCCTGCTTCTGTGGATACTGTGTAGGGTTGGGAGGTGGGGCCTGGCTGGAAGGGGCGTGAGCTTGACCTGGAGGGGCATATGCTGGTTCCACTGTTCTTCCCAGTCTTTCTTTCTCTCTCCCTCTCTCCCTCTCCTTCCCCCCCCCCCTCTCTCTCTCTCTCTGTTCCACTATGCTGTGAGGATGTCTGTCTCCTGGGCAGCAATTGCTCTAGTTGTGGCCCCACAACATGATTCCACCATTTTCCAGCCGCCCACCCATGAATGGACTGAGACCTTCTGAAATTGTAAGCTACAATAAATCTTTCCTCCCTAAATTGTGGATTTTGGGTATTGAGTCACAGCAACAAAAAGTAACTAAGACAGTCTTCTTTTTAGATTAGCCATGCAGAGTGATATACAGTTTTTGACCTCCTATCTCTAGGAACTGTTCTTGATACCTTAGTTAATTGATGACTTACATTCTGCTTTTGGCCAGCCATTGTCCCCAGGTCCCCTCTTCTATGAAGGTACCTGACCAATTCCCAAGAATTCTATATTTTAGTCATTTTATTTTGGCTTCGCTCACACCATTTCTTGTTTGTAACTATTAAATTGTATCCTTTTCTGGTGGGATAATCTTGAAGAGTCTAAGCCTTTCCAAAACTTAATCCTTCTTTCCATTGTACCTGTACTATCTCTTGAGGTTAGTTCCTTTCTAAATTCAATGAGAGCATTGTCAAATTCACATGATAGAAAGTTATAAAAGTTATTAATGAGAATATTGTTTATAATATCAATATGTATATGACATTGAATAAATCCTAGATTTAAATCTCTAACTCAAATGCCAGGCCATGAATAATGAGTTAGATTACCATTGCAAGGGCAATGTCCTCATAACTTTTTCATTGCTGTGACAGAATACCTGGCATGTACAATTTAAGGGAGGAAAATTTTATTTTAGCTCACAATTTCAGAATATCTCAGTCCATTCGTGGATGGCTGGCAATGGTAGAAGCACATGCTGGGAGTGTAGCCAGGGGATGGCTGCTCATGGCATGGCATGGCATGGTGTGCAAGGAAGGGTGGAGCTAGCCTGTATCCTTGCAGGTCAAGCCCCAGTGCTCCTCCTCTCCCAGGTTAAGACCCAGTGTTCTGTTTCTTCCAACCAGACCCCGCCTCTGAACAACAATTGGCTCCATAACTATTCCACAACATCCAGGTACCTGAGGCCTTTGTGAGACGCACATTCCAGATCTAAGCCATAATAGGCAGTGTATCTATATGTAGGTGTTGTGTGAGCAGGATTAGTCTAGAACTAGGAAAGAGAGAGGCATGTGAAAGGTTAACATACTTTCTGTTGTATCTATTGCAGATGGGCTTCTCAGATGTGTGGGTTCATGAGTGTAGTTCCTTTGAACAAGTTCAAGTTGTCTTTTTAGCCACTGCTCTTAGGAGCAAAGGTAGCTTCCCCCTTTCATGACATATTGTCTAAGTCACCACTGTTGAGCTACGCCAAAGATGGCAGAACTACATTTTTAAAAATGCTCATTTTGAGGACCCAGTGACAATATTTTCTCAACAGACATTTCCTGGGCAAAAATGGCACAAGCAAAAGTCTCTGAGGATGCTCACAGGAGCCACCATATGGGCCTGTCCTGTCCAGGCTATCATGCATCAAGAAATCAAAGCGGGGAAAAGCGGATAACGTGGGACCATGGCATGGAGACTGGCTCCTCTATCTTCCCTCCTCTTGGATCTCTTTACTAATGGGAAGCAGACTTAGAAGTGCTCGTTTATAGGAACCCCCTTTCTCACTCATGTATGAGGGGAGAAGCATAATTTCATCTTCCCTGTATGAGTTAGAGGGCTCACAAAACAAGAGGAGAATCTCTGCCTTCTACACCATGGGAGTCGAATTAATAGTTGTCACAAAGCTGAATGAATGAATGAATGAATGGGAAACATTATGGCTTGCAAACTTTGATCCCTAAGCCCTGGTGACTTTCTACGTCTTTACCCTCCTCTTCTAGTTAGTTTACAACAAATGATATTTTTAAGGTGCCCCGTTCAGTTGAAGTCTCAGGTAGACATTCACTCCTTTGAACTTCCTACTTCCTGGTAAGCTTGGTGCTTCCTCCCATCCTGACATCGCCCAGCAGCAAAGTACACAGCCCTTGGGTTTCTGCTTAGTAGGCTCCCTCTTACCTTTGGGTTCGTCTTTGTAGGCTCACATACCGTACCGGGCCCCCGGATACCATTACATCACTGTTCTCAGCTTTTTGACACTGGTGCTTGACTTCCAGGCCATTCCAGAAAATTGAGCAATGCTGGAAGTCAATGGAGACATGAAGATACATCTGAACAGAGTCTAATTTTTTCTTTCATTTAAAAGTAGATACCCAAGATACGGAAACTTCCTTTGTGCAGTGCCACGTGTAGCTCTGGTGAAGTGATATCAGTGCTGTGAGTGGTTGGTCCTTGGACTTTCTACACTCCTTCCATGTAATCATGTGTCCTGGGTCATAAATTTAATAACTCAGTTGAGTGTTACTTTGTTATAATATACAGATATCTTCAAGGACGACACCCTTTCTTCCCGTGAGATTGGTTTTCTCCCAGTTTAAATTGAAAGCCCATTTGTTGACCAAATATCCTTTCATACCTCCTTGGTGATGTTTGTGTTCAACTTTTTTTTTTTTTTTTTTTGGAGACAGCGTTTCCCTCTGTATCTCACTATATAGTCCAGATTCACTTAGACCTCATAGCAATCCTCCTGCCTCAGCCTCTCAAGTGCTGGGATTATAGACATTTACTGCTATAACCAGCTATGTGGTGCTGGATTGAACCTGGGGCATCATGTTTCCTAGGCAAGCTCTCTAATCACTGAACTACATTTCAGCTCTAATTGTGTTCATCACTCATGGATAAGGAAATAAAAATTCGGAGACAGTGGTTGACTTGCTGAGGTCACACAGCCCCAATTTTCATTCTAGTTCACTCATTCTAGATTTTGTTCGACCTTATATTTCAGCCACATGGGGCTCCATATTTTTGTCTCATTGTTAACCTTTCTTTTGTTCTTTTGTTCTATTACTGGTTGCTGGGTGACTTTTCCCAGCACTTATCAACATAGTACCAGTAGATATGAGGAACCTCAGGTGCTTTGCAGGCAGACGAAGATGGAAATGAAGTCACATGAGATGCCATTGAGATATACAGTGAATGTTTACATTGAAAATATTATTACAGTAAAGGCTATATTGCCCCTACCCACCTCAATGCACTTTCCCTGGCTTTAAACATACTTCTCCCATCATTCTGGCCACTTTCTCAGACAATTCTGGTTGTCCTTTTTCATGAGTGTTTTTACAAGATATGATAAAAAAATACAGCGAATGCTACTGCTGAGTGCCATCCAGTGGAAAGTTAGGCTTGCAAAATGTTGCAGTGAGTTATTACCACCTTAGCTACCAGATCTGGAACTCTGTGAGTTCTGGCTCTTCCTACAAATCAAAATGACCATGAAAGGTAAAAACAATTTGAATCAATTCAGGACACAGAGGCAGCCATGACAGTGTGACAAATGATGTGTGAAAGACTTCCAGAACTGCTTCAGGAAGGGGCAAGAGTGATGGGATAAGTGTGCTCAAGCCTTGGAAGAATATTTTGAGGGAGATTCCTGGCAGTGTGTGTTTTACACATAATTTAAACACACACACACTCACCATATTTTTGATCACACTCAAGATTTCATATCCATTTATAACATGACTATTGACCACCTCCCAAAAGGAGTCAGTAGCTGAGGATGCTAAACTAACTAAATCTGTATAACTCCACTGGAATACCTACCAAGGGAGCCCAGGCTGAGGGTGTGTGCAGTACCACATCATGACGTCTCGGGCAGATCGCCTCCCAGTGACCAGTGGCACTTCCAGAGGGAAGCTTATTGCTGACCACAAGATTTATGCCCTCGACGAGTAGGGAAGCTGGCATATGCCAGGAATGCTGCCTGAGTCTGGAGGCACAAAAAGCTGAGGTCAGCCCCAGGGCACCGGGGCCTCTCTCCATCTGCCTAGGATGGCAGCAGAGAGCTCAGGCCCATCTCTCTGCTGTGCTGCCAGTAGTAAATTACAGCTGCTTATGGCTAAATTCTGGGATTTACTTCTTGGAGAAAAAATAATTAACACTGGCAGGAGTTTGATTGCATTAATTCACAGAAAGAAACACCCAAATGGTAAATCCATAGTGGGAGGACTGCCCATATGTTACAGATTGGCTTAACATGGTTGAGGCATTAAATAAAAGAAGTCTGGGAAACAAAAACCTTTATCAGCTTTATTAGCATTGAACTCTGTGGCTTCCTCTGGGGCTGACACACTTAATTAAAGATGCTCTGGTCTAATTAGGTTGCACATCAAATATACAAATACGAGCTTTTAAAATACTTTCTGATTGGAGTTTGCATCTTCCATGTTGTCTATATTCTCATCCTCCCACTGCCAGAGCCTTCTCTAGCGAGACCTCCAGCCTTCTACACCGCCCTGTGCCAGTCTGTCTAGAAGGAGCAGGTGTGATGTCCCTTTGGACCCAATCTCTTTTCATCCCAAGGAAGCTGGAGCTGGATAATCGTCTTTCCTCCTTTTTCTTAAGGAAGAATGCATTTTTAGACTTTATCCAGAAACCTCTGAGTTCTCACATAGCATCTTTGGAGCATTTCTTTAGATACTATTAATCATTATTGTCATGGCTTAAATCTAAGACATCCCCCAAAAGTTTCCTGTGTATGGAAGGTGACTGAATCATAGAATGGCTGTGCTCTTTGGTGGATCCACTGACTGATGGTTTCATTTGCTGTCAGGAGGTCGACCTGGCTGGAGGTGCAGATTGCAAGGCCTGTGGCCTGGAAGGGAGTATTCTTGTCCCTGGCTTCCTATCTCTGCTTCCTGGCTGCCTCAGGATGAGTATTTCCTTTGCCATTGTCTGTTATACCTCAGAGGTGGTTGGCTATCCGGGGATGTCTGAAAACTGTGAGCTAAAATAAGTCTCTCTTCCTTTAGGTTGGGGGTGTCATGTGTTGTGTCCCAGTGATGGTAAAGTGACTAGTACAACGATCATCACTGAGTTCATCATTGTCCTCATCACATCCCATTATCTCATCACTACTGGTGTCATTTGTAGCTGCCTTTCATTAGCTAGTTTGCTTATATGACCCCAAATCCACTCTCCAATGCAGAGCAGGGCCTCTCAAAGCAAGGTCCCTGGGACAGCAGCTTCAGAGCATCTGGGATGGGTTAGAGATCCAAACTCTTGTGCCTCATCAGCACAAACCACTAGAATCATAACCTCTGGGGGAGGGGAGGCAAGTAGGCAGGACCCTGAAATTGGTGTCTTAATCAACTCTTCAGTGCAAGCTCAAGTTTGAGAATCATTAACATATGTTGTTTCCCTCCCCCAGTTCCTTCGTCTCTGGTTGAATAGCTGTCATGGTCGGAGACTTTTTACTAGGGAATTCTGTGACTTTGAAGTGAAAAAATGTTTGGGGATCAAGGTGAATGTAAACTGTGGAAGCTCTTGGGCATATTTGTATACTCATCCCTTTAAGATTAGATGTCAAGAGAGAAAAGTGAGTTAAGAGACTATTGGAGCATTTTGCATGTGCTTATGTAAACAGCATCAGACAGTTAAGAAAAAGAAAACACTGCCTAATCTTTGGGTGTACTCCTTTGTGGAGCTCTCCTGTTTTGAGGTATAGTCTTTCAAAGTGTTTACAACCCAGCTCAGAGTTGAAGCTGAAGCACAAATGGGAGGACAGAGAGAGCAAACTGATCCTATGAAGCATCTTAAGGTTTTTGTTCTCACTAACAAATATCATGAGGTCGATTTAGTTGAGTTTGCCTTTACCTTCTACAGTTGAGAAAACTCATTAGGGAGGGAGAGCATGCCGAGGAAGGAAAATCCCAGCTCCGTGTGTGTGTGTGTGTGTGTGTGTGTGTGTGTGTGTGTTTGGAGGACATAGAGATTTTTTGTTTCTTAGAATCCCAAGCAGCTGTGGGTCTGTTTGACATCCCTTCAATCAGAATGTGGAATGTGAGGAGGTGGGTGGAAAGATGGTACCCACGAGCTGAAAGGCTGTGGGGCTGAGCGAGGAAGATGTGGGGGTTCAAGTCGGGAAGGGGAGGTGCAGAGTGGTGGAGTGAGTGAGCTCATCTAGGCAGTTGAAGTTACTTGCTGTGGAAGTTGTCATTTCCCACGCAAGGGTAAGGGCCAGGGAAGCTGAGCGTTGTGTTCTCCGTGATGGTTACTGGGAGGGTTCATGCATTCGATGGACATGCTAGACAGAAATATAGGTATGAATAAGAGATTATTCCTTTCATCTGTGATGCTAAGCTAGTTTGTGTCCCATTAAAATTTGGAGAACACGTGCAATTAGCCGAGAACTCAATGATTACAGATACCTCTGTTTTAAAGATGAGTGCGCCTTGGTTTGTTGGGAATGCCCTGGTCTGCCCTCAGCATCCTGCACTCTGTTCAGTGAGCCTCCTTTCACTGACAGTTCCCTCCCACTTTCCACCTCCAAAGATCAGCTGGAGCAGGCTGGTGACTCGCCATCTTGACGAGCTTGCTCTTGCTTGGTAGCAGCAGAACTCTGGAGGGCTTTATTAAGACACCTTGTATGATTGCCATCAGAGAAATACAAATAAAACAATGTTAGGTGCCACCTCACGCCAGTGAGAATGGCCTATATCAAATATATCTTAGAAAACAACAATTGTTGGTGAGGGTGCAGAAAAAAGCAAAATCTACCCCACTGCTGGTGGGAAGGCAATCTGATACCACCATTATGGAAAGCAATCTGGAGGTTCCTTAGAAAGCTGAGGATGGAAATTCCATTTGATGCCTCTACTGCCCTACTGGGCATGTTCCCAAAAGAAATAAAGTCAACATACCAAAAAGACATGCACATATCCATGTTTATAATAGCACAATTCATAATAGCCAAATCCTGGAAACAACCTACCTGCCCATCCATTGAGGAATGGCTAAAAAAGATGTGGTACTTATACACAGTTGAATACTATGCAGCCATAAAGAAAGACAGATATGAAACATTTGAATGCAAATGGGGCCACACAAAGTCAATAATGCTCAGTGAAATGAACCACGCACTAAAGCCTGACTATAGATGGGTGTCCCTCATACAAAATGCACAAAAATAATAATATAAAAGCCCCCCACATGAATGACAGAATAGAAAAAAGGCAATAGTCAGATAAGAAAGGGGTGAATTTCTGAAAAAAGGGTGGACATAGTTGCTCACTGATTCCCCAAACCCCATGATTCTAATGTGTCACAGTATTTGGATGGAATGCGTGTATTTACAAAAAAAATGTTGAATTTTTTTCACCACAATAAAATTATACATGTAAAGAAAGACACCCTGAAAAGGCATCAAGAAATGCCCAGTCTGATCGATTACTGGCAATTTGGTAGCAAATGAACTGGAACAGTTTCTCTGGTCCCCCAGGCCTTGTCATTTTTCCCTTGCATCCTACTGACCCACTTCTGTGAGCATGCACAAGATGGCGTGGGCTTCTGAGGGCCTTGCCTATCTGATATTGTACCCCCTGAGCTGAAAAGGGGAAGTGTGGCACTGCTTCTGGTCTCCACTCATTTTTCTTAGTACATGGGTTCCAGCAGAGGCTGTGACATGTTGAGTATGACACTGCCCTTGAGAGTGACATTCCTGGTTTTCAGCCTGGCCCCGAGGAGTTTCAGATTCTTGGGCTGTCCAGGGGTTGGGCTGGCATCACCAGAAGGAGCAGGTAGACCTCATATAGAGGATCACTTTTGTTTCTTTTTTCTACTGCTTTGATTTCACATTCTTTGTTAGAAGCTGCTGGCTATTCAACCTGGGAAAATCACCTCACTCCTGTGCTTACCTGCCATGCATCGTGCATCTGTCCATACGTATCACTTACCACCGAACTACTCAACATGTGTGTATGAGCATCAGTGATGGCCTAAGGCGCAGTCCCTTCCCTTAATGACACGGGTCTCGTAGAAGATAAACCAAAGAAGCACAAAATGATCATTGAGATAGACCAGTCTACATCAGAGGGTGCTAACTGGAATCCACAGAGTAGCACTCCATCCAGTCTTGTGAGTGGGGCTGCCAGGACGTCTTTCTAGGGGAACACATCTCTGAGCTCAGTTTTGAAGGAAGAATAACAGGCTTGATGGAAGGAAGGGCACGGCAGGACCACTGCACGAGGTCCCAGATAGGTGGTGTGCCGGGACGGGGTGGGGTGCAGGTGCTGCGCACAGGTAACAGGGGACTGAAGGTAGGGCCGAGGGGAGGGAGGGAGGCAGGCGGCACATAGATCTCACAGGCTCTGGGGTCCTTGCTAAGGAACTCGGACTCTGCTCAAGATTTGAGGAGCAGGAGCCAGTGAAGAGCTTTTAGTGGGGTTTGTGATCTCAGTTGAATATTGGAACAAGAAACAGCACTTTTAATGCTAGCGTTTATATTAGCAAACATATCATCTTTTTATTAATTATCTTTTAACATGTTTTCTCATTAAAAATGTATAGCTCATTGCCAGTGGTTTTTTTTTTTTTTAAGATTTCAGCAATAGAAGGTTACTACATTTTGTAAGTGGATATACTGCTACTAAAACCAGAATGCTAGGAGCAGAAAGGCATCTGCTGCTTCCCAAGACTATCAGCATACTAGTATGATGTGAAAATAATAAAGTGAGATCTTTTCTCGCAGACTTTGGAGGTAAGGTTAGGACCATAATCCATGAATGATCTTGGTGTAAAGTCTGTAACCCTAAGTGTCACTGTTGAGTATTCTCAGGGCAGATGAAAAATGGGCTCAAAGATTTCAGAAGTAATTTATACTCTCCACAGCCAAGAAAGCAGTGAGAGTGTTCCTAATTTAATTTCCTCCCTGCGTCCTGACTCTGTCCTTATTGCCACTTCCCAAGGTGCGTGATACTGATGTCCAGGCGTGTGCCTTTCAGTAGCTTTTGTTGTCTCAGTCCTGCCCAGAGGCACACACACACACACATACACACACACACACACACACACACCCTTGTGAAATTCAGTTTTGTTATTTATTTGAAAATGTAGAATTATTTTGTAAGAACTATTTGGCAACTTTCTTTTCTTACCAAGAAGATGTGAGGAACATACTTCTAGATCAACAGAATTAGCTCTGAACCATTTTTTCCCAATGGCTATGTAATGTTTCATAAAGATATAAAAATATTTTATACTCACTATTACTTTCTTAATAAACTTTTAGGTTGTTTTTCAGATTTTTTTGGTCATCCCAAACAAGACTTCATTAAATATTTTCTTACAAAATAGTCTTGTTTTTTGGTAATTTTATTGTTACATAGTTGCCAAAATATGATTGCTGGATCAGAATGTATGTCCAGATTCTGCTGAGTTACCGTTCTAACTTGGGTCACTTGCCTCACCTTCTGCAATGTGTGAAAATAGCCCATGATCCAAAGGTACAACAGGGCAAGTGAAGAGAGTCTGGGGTGAGGGTTGGTGGTGAGCAGGACGTGGTGGAAAGAGGCAGCAGAGGGGGTGGCCTTTGTCTGCCATGCCATCAGTCTCCAGCCTGGGGCTTCTGCCTGTGTCCTTAGGATGGTGTAGCTGGGGCTTGAAGAATGGTGTGGGCCACTGTCTGTGAGGCAGGCCACAGCTGGACTCCCTAAAGGCAACTCCTTGCCTGTTGGACAATGGTCAGGCGATCTTTTCCTTTGATCTCTTTAACATTTCTCATCTTGGCTCCAACATCACTCTTTGCTGATTCTTCACTAATTAGAAGCTTTTCTTTCTCTCAGAGGCTGCTGACCTTTACTCCAGCCTGGCTGATGACCTGTGATGATTAACCAACTTATTAACAGAACAGCAATGGGCTGGTATGCAACCGGGAGATCCCCTCGTGAAATGACACAGGCTTCTAAAATAGCTCTGCATTTATTGAGGTGAACAGTGACTTTAATTGGAGACCTGGAGAGAAATGTGGAATCAATATTTATTTATTGGTTGACTGGTTGGTTGGCTTCTTTTAAGTTTAACGTTACAGATCAACGCATTGTTTCATTTTAGGTAGAGTTAAGGAAGATTCAGACTCATACAAATCTCTTTGGCAATAGGCACATCTTGAAGGATTGCTCACCAGCGAGGAACACAAGGGCAGTTAATGTAGCTCCTGGCAGTACCTGTGCCTCCTAGAATGTTTGGGCTGGTACAGGATCCAAAGGCTTCTGCAGATGCCTTGTACAGGTTCATTAAGTAGATGGAAAGTTTCTGATGCAGCTGGAAAGAGCTTGTAAGTGTCTAATCCAACATTTTGTTCAGTAACTATAATCCAATGAAGGATGGCTTTATTTAAATAGTTTACATTTATTTTAGACACTCAAGATTGTGTGCATTTGTAAATATATGAAGTATATCGATTCTGTCTATTATCTAGCCCCTTTTGGTATTTTTAAAAGGAATTTATATATCTACGTGAAAATTTTAGGCAGTTTAGAAAGACATGAAGTGATACTGAAAGCCTTCCTCAACTCCTGATCCTCTGCAGCAAATTAACCATTTTGTTTTGTATCCTTCTGGGGACAAAGTTAACATATACACGTCTATGTATGTAAACATGCATATGCATTCATATATGCCTATACACGTGGAGTTACCATACGTAGTTCAAAGCTTGTATGTATACGTACACATAGGCACACAGACACATTTACTATCTTGACTATATCAATACATGTAACTCTGCTTCATTTACAAATATTTTAAAAATTGAAGTGCAACTTACAACAAATACAATACAAATAAAATAAATACAAAATACAATAAAGCATCCATTTGGAGTGTACACTTAGATAATTTTTGACAAGTACAGGCACTCATGTGTTGTTTAATATCTAAAGAGAAAGTATAATAAAAATAGATTGATAATTAAATCATCTGATTTATATACTTCTTTTTAAAACAGTACCAGCTGTTCTATAAAATCTGTGAAATCTCCCCACATCATTATTATTAGTAACAGTATAGTAGTGTGCAAAATAGAATAATTACTAATTAATAATGCAACATAGGGAATGGACATAAAATCTTTTAAGAATATGAATGCATGAATATATGAATGGATAGACAGATAAAATTATAAACCAAATCTAGCAGAATGTTAGTAATCAGTGAAATGTGAGTAAATAAGTTATGAAAGTTAAAAAATTCTGAAATAACTAAATTTGCCTTCATATCTGTTATTTTAAGTATATTTATGTGATATAGATTTAAGCTCATTTAAAGTAGCAATGTGATATAGTTTTAACTTTGTTTTATTGTAGTAATTCACTTATTAGGTCACTGATGAAAATTTATCCTAAGAAAACTGATTGATGTAAAGATAATCCTGTGAATGTACAAACATGTACCTTGCAGTATTCAGCCAAGGCATTTGAAATTTACCTTTTTTTCTTCTTTCTCAAATTTACTAGTCTTTTGAACTACATGCTTGTAGTTATTTTCTAATTTGGACTGGTGGGTAAGGCCAGGTTTAAGAATAGCAACAAAGATATAGCAAAATATAGAAAAAAAAAACTTTTGGTAAATATCCCAATAAAGGGGTTGGTTGGATTCAGAGAAGAGGCATCAAGATCTGACTACTGCGACCCGTTCGAGGAATAGGAAGCTGAGTTAGAGTGGTGACTTAAGTGAAATGATTTAGATGTGGAAGATTAAACATGTTAAGTACTGTATAGTCTCTCTGACTTGGGAAACCCAGAACACAAACATTTTACAGAACCACAAGAAGTGATAGCCGGAGTTGGGGTAAGGGATAGGGAGGGGGTGGGAGGGTCAAAAATGGGAAAGGATTGTAAAGTTTATATGATATATATGTGGATGAAATATCCAAATTCATTGTAAACACTATGTATTGCATATGTATATTAATAAACATGATGGGGAAAAAGAAAACAAATATAGTGTATTGGTCATCATCCTGAGGTGTTCCCTCATGTCCAGACTGGAAATCCTCAGTTACTGTCCTCTCAGATTCATGTGACCACTCTGATTTTCTTAAGATGAGTATTTGTAGGGATGGAGGCAGAACTCAGTGATTAGAACATTTGCCTAGGATGCATGAGGCCCCAAGTTTGATTCCCCAGGACCACGTAACAGCTGGGAATGGTGGGTGGTGGCGCACACCTGTAATCCGGTGCTGGAGAGGCTAAGACAGGAAGATTGCTGTGTTGAGCCCAGCTTGGGCTACATAGTGAGTTCAGGCCCACTTTGGATGATAGAGTGAGACCCTGTCTCAAAAAATTTTAATGTTTGCATGACATATCTTTTTACATCCTTTTAACTCCTTGTATTTGTACATCAGTATTTTATGTAGGTAATTGAAAGCTAGGGCTTGCTTTTTACAAAATATTTTTTGTTATTTAATTTGATATTTAGGTCACTTACATTTAATGAAATTGTCCAAATGGATTTGAGTTTACTGTCTTGCTTTTTGTTTTCTATGCATCTACCCCTTTTAATACTTAAGAAACATTTAATAGGATATTTTCTTGTTTACCTCAACTCATGAGTGGTTGTCCATATTGCTTTATTTTATATTCTAATTGATTTCTCTAGGGTTTATAATGATCTGTCTTTTCAAGTAATATTATCCTGCTTTGTATAGAATGTTTACAGTTGAAGTGTGATTAGAAAATATAGTATGTTTATATGAAAAGTTATTACAATAAAAATCACATTGCCAATAATTGCCCTCAAAATTCTCCCCCAGCTTTGCATACACACCTCATCCTTCTTGCTTCTTTCTGAAACAGTCCTGGAATTTCTTTCAGGGTCCATTTATCTTTGGAGAAAACCCAAAAGCCACATAATGGCGCATCTGGGAACTGACGTGGCTGAGGGTGCGCTGTTAAGTTTTTATAAACCGGACTTCCCTTTGGGTGGCATCTGGCTTGCAGCATTCAGTGTTTTTATGATCATGTCTTGTAAAGACACTCATGAAAGAGAACTTCCGGAAGTACTTCAGACAGCAGCAAGAGCCAGCATGTAAATGTGTTCGAGTATTCTATGGGGGATTAATGGCAGTGTGTCTTTCACTATAAGAAATGTTTTTAAACATAAAACTCATCCTACTTTTTGATCACATGGCACTTCCTGTCCCTTTCTGTCTTTGTGCTATTGTCATGGCATTTTATTTCCCCTCGTGCTGTAAACACCACAACGATGTGTTATTTTTGCTTTAAGCAGGCAATAATTTTTTAAAGAAACTAATAAAGTGGAAAGGTTTTCTAAAAATAGTTACCAGCATACCATTTCTGGTGCACTTTGTCCTTTTGTAGAGGCCCACATTGTCAAGAGTCGTCACTTTCTTTATCATGAGGAACTTCATTTGTGATTTTCTCATACTGAAATTTTTCTGTTTATCTCTCATCTTTGCTTCTCTGAAAATGTCCACTGAGCCCTCATTCTTAATAAGATTTTTATGGAACGTTGTATGTAATTCTTGATTGACTTTTTAAAAGCCCACTTAAAGTTTTTCTGCTGCATTTTGGGTAGCATTGAGATAATTTCTATGTTTGCTTTCTATATAACATGTCTTTCATTTTCTGCTTTGAAGATTTTTGTCTAGCACTTGTTTTTAGAAATTTGGTTGTATTTCTTTTGGTGGCTTTTGTTTGTCTTTATTCTGCCTTAGGTTCATTGGCTGCCTAAGATCTTTGGGTTAACAGTTTCTATCAAATTTAGGGAATATCCAACTGTAATTTTTTGAAATATTCTTTGTCCCTTTCTTTCTAGCAACCAGTTACATACGCACTAGATGCTTTGTATTGTTCCATCGGTCGGTGAAGCTCCACACATCTTAGGTTTTCATGTTTTTTCTCTGTGCATCATTTTGGACAGTTTCCACGTTTATATCTTTAAACTCACTGAGTTTTCTTCTGTCTATTCTATTAAATTCAGCTCGTGAATTTTTCATCTTGGATAATTCATTTGCCAAATGTATAAGTTCCACTTGTTTTTTTTTTTTTTGAAATATCTTTTATTTTTTGTTTGGTTAAAGGTTTTTCTTTTAAGGTTTAGAGCCTGTTTACAGTCGCTCTTTTAGTCTTTGCTGGTGCCATCTCTCTGATATTTCGGAGTGTGTTCCTATTGTCTAATTTTCCTCTCGACTCTGAGTCCCATTATCCCACTTCTCCACATGTCTAGTGATTTTTATTAGATTCTTGGCATTGGGATGTTCTGTGGTTGGGTGTTTGGATTTCATTGCTTACCTTCAAAGAGGGTCGAACTTCGTTTTGGCAGGCATTATTTGCAGGAGAGCTTGGTGTTTGTGAATTGCTTTAAACGTTTACAGAATGGATCCAAGATAGACTTTGCTCTAAAGCTACTTTTTTTTTTTTTCTATTTTTAAGACATGCCCTGTTAAAGACCTTACGGATGTTTCAGGTTCTCAGTGATCAGAATTTCATCATCTTCCAGCCAAGTCTGAGCTCTAGAAATTGTCCATCTGATGGCTTCCTAGTTTCCTGTCTGCACGCACAACTATTTATTTGGAAACAGATGCCAGGATGCCCTTTTCAGATTGCTACATCTTTCTCTTGGCCTAGTTCGTGTCTCTCTTGTACCCTGCCCCCAAAATTCAAGCTGTTCCCACCTTCCTGAATTCCAGTCTCTGCCTTCTCAGCTCAGTGATGCGGCTGTGCTTTGCTTCAGTTTTCTCATCCTGTACCACGTTCCCGAAAGTGCCCTGAGGCAGAGACCTGAAGCACAGCGTTTGCTTCTCTGTTTACTGTCTCTCTCAAGGTGTGAAGTCCCCAGCTACTTGTTAAATGTCTGCAAACAGTCATTTCATCTGTTTTGTCTCATCTTCTAGTTGACTAGGGCTTAGTAGGAAATTTTGTAATCATTACTTCAACGTGGACAGAAGTGGAAAGGTCGTCATTGAAAAATTCATGTTTTCAAAACTCTATTAGACATTTTGTATCTTAATTTATGTTGTGATACAGCGATCCCGTTCAAATAAATATGGAGCACATCCCTGTCCCCTGGAGAAAACCAAAAAGGCTAATGTGTGAAGCTTCTCGAGCCCTTCTTTCCCTCTTCTTCCTCTGGTAGATTCTTGAGGGAATTATCAGCTCATTTTATTTGGGACCATGACAACTTCAACTCTCAAACACTCATTTTCAAAATCTAAATAGAAAATGCTGAAACATAGCTGTGAGGTCCATATCTGGAGAAGGCAAGCCTACAAGGGATTCAGGATGGAGGACAAAGTACATAGGAAATTATAATTTTTCACAGGGGAAGTATGTTGTAAAGTACTTCTTAGTACTTGAATATTCCACAGACTCTATTAAAAATACTGATGTCTGCTTTGACTTTAAAGAGCTGTTGTTTTCTACCCATTTTTAGTTTACTTCTTGCTACAGATGGCAGACATATTCTGGAAAAATTCAGCAGTGGAAGTATTTACTTGATGCTGCAGGGACAAAATGAAAGTCAAGTCTTGGAGGAACAGAGCAGGACTGCATGATGCATGGGATACTTTGGGTAAAACTCTTTCCTTGTCCATGACTTGCAGAAAGAGTCGTGAGGAATGGATGGTCCAGTGGCCACTACACTCTAAGGCCTCAGGCTGCAGTGCAAGTACGTGGTCAAACTGGGAGTCCCGAGTGTGTCTATTATCCCTGATTCATTTTGTCTTTTCTCAACAACCTCATGCAGCAATGTGCCTTGTAAACTCACACACAACTTGGCAGCCCAGGAGCCCCCTAAAGATGCTAGTTCACGAGCTCCATGGGCATATGGCATCCCGGTAGTACTGCTGCCCGGCACAGGACTTGATGCCACATAGTCAGGAAGCAGTTGCTGTTTGAATATTCTAGTCATTCTCCAGTCTTATGGGTAAGACCTACCTTGTTCTTGGCAGACCTGGGGTCTTATCCCAGCTTGTTGGCCTGGTGATTTTCAAAATGGATTTGCTAATCAGAATGTGTTTACTGGAGCAGAATATCTGTCCTCTGTTTTTGTCCTGGATCTTGTTGCTCTTGCACTGAAATGAGAAAGCCTCTGCTGGAAGGAAAGATGATGGGTAGGTGTTTGGTTTATGTTTTGTAGAAGCTGGTGAAACTTTCAGTCTTAAGTGCTCTATGTTAGTTCCTTGAGAAGTAAATTATGACTTGATATTCCCTTTACAGTGTCCTAAGTTTGAACCAGCCAAAATCTGATTAGTGATCTGCCTCAGTCGCCGACCAAATCCATGTCCATTTAAGTTTCTTACTCTATTTGAGCTTTTGTCCCTTTTCTTTCCCTTTTATTAGATAAAGAGAAACTGATACTATCTCCTCCTTCATGGAGTAGCAATGGGAAATAGCAGAGTGTGATGAGGAGGAGCAAGTGTGCTGGTGTGGAGTGGCTGCTCACTGAACAGTAGGGATGAGCCCAAATCCATCAGCTGAAGTAGAGAGCTACGTGTTGGTTTGATGTCAGAGACGGTGAAGGTGATCTTAGAATGGTTCAGAATGCAGGATGACGCATAGATTTCTCATGGTGCTCCAGTTCTGTGTGTGGCATAGTAGCTGTTTGTAGTTGTGTGTTGAAAGTGATTTTGAGGCTGCTGGCAGGCTCAGAGAAGGGATGTCATGATGGAGCTACACCCATCACTGCCCTGTTCATAGAGGCAGTCTGCTGAGTACACTGGTGGTCTCTTAGTCTTCGTGAAACTGCCTTGATGTGGAGTGTAGGAAGAAGAAGTTGGAAATAAAGTGGAGAGGCATGGGAAGGGAGGGTTCGGTAGGGATCCCCGAGTCCCAGCCAGCCCTGGCTGCGTCTCTTCCTGATGGCTCACTGGGGTTGCGCAGCCCCACTATGGTGGAAAGAGGCCATGTCCAATCAGTGCTTAATGATCCCCTCTGTGTTGCCCTCTGCTTGCCCCTAATGTGGACCCCGAATTTGTTTGCTCAGAGTTTCAAGGCTCATTAGACAGGCCAAGTTTGACTTTTACTAAGGAGCAACCGGTTGCCTTTTCGGACGATGGTAGAGGATGTTTTCCTTTGATTTCTTTGGTAGTCTTCACCCAGGCCCTGGGCATCACTCTCCACTAATTTTTAACTAATTGGAGGACTTTCTTTCTCTCAAGGTTGGTTGGCCTTTATGCTAGCCACACAGATGATCTGCAATTATTAACCAACCTTCTCCTAAAGCAGGGGTGGGAGATGTGAACAAATCACTGGGGGCAATCCGTACAAAGGACCCCGAGGTGGTTTAATTTCCAAAGCCTCAGTCTAACTGGGCAAAGTGAGGTAATGAATCCAGAAAAGCTTGGGAAGTTAAAAGTCACTGTGGAAACACTTATTATTTTGTTGTTTTTCTTACAGGGTTAAAAAAAATTCCTTTTTCCTCGACTTTTGCAGGGTAGGCTTCTTTTTTTGGAGTCCTGCCTTAAACATGATTCCTTTAGAGATGCCTTTCTCAGTCATCCCATCAGAAATTCTCCTCTCTCTCCTCATTCCCTATAATCTCATCAGCATTTCTTCTCTTACACCTCCTTTCACCAGCTGAAGCAGTTGGTTATATAGAGTTTTAGTGTTTCATTGCTTGTTTTCTTTCTTCCACTCTATGATCCACAAAGTGGACCAGGACTACCCAATCCATGTTTCTATCCCTGCTAACTATTCTATGATTGGCATAGAATAGCTGCTCACCTAGTATCTGATAAATGATTACTTGGGGTGAAATGTGATCTAGCAACAGAATTAACATGAGACTGAAATGAAAGCAATGATGGTTTTACCTCTTACTAATTGTGTGATACTAAGAAAGTGACCAGGGATGGAGGCGTAGCCCAGTGGTAGAATACTTGTCTACCAAGTAAAAGGCTCTGGATTTGATCCCCAGCACCATCATAAAAAAGGAATATCTAATCACTCATGTATAAAAGGAGAAAAAGAAGAAGGGGGGGGGGGGAGAAATGTAAACCATTGTGTACAGTGGCCAAGACAATGTAAAACCTTCACAAATATTAGCTCTCATTTTTATGACTAGATATGAATTCATCCCCTTACTCATTGAATAATAATGTAGAGAGGGTGCGTTATGTGCAAGACACCCTGGTGGACAGATCTGATTTAGAAGAAAACTGAACACTGTGTTGATGTGGTAGTGTTCATTTGTTTTCTTACCGCCTCTTACCCTTCTTACCCCAAGTCCTGATCAATCTACCTGAGTCCATGGCAGCTGTAGGCTTTCATACCAATGCACAGTGGTTAGTCTTTTATTTCTTCTTCTCAAAATATGAGCTACTAGATTAGAAGGAAAACCAGCTCCAATTTAAGGTAAACTGCTGTCAACACTGAGAACTATGACCTTGTTAACTATAGAACTATTGGTAAAAGTTCAGGTGTGGATGTAAGGAGAGAAGGAACATGGTACTTCCAACTGAGACGATGCTGAGAATTAGATCAATACTGAAAATTCACTTAATGAGTGCCTACTGTATGTCTTGTACTGGGCCCCAGGAATTTTTCAGTTTTCATTTCAGAGTTTTCATTCATTTTATTTTAAAATTAAGTAGATCCCAGTCTTTCCTACACCTCCAAAACCTGCTTTATCTTTGGACCCCGGTTCACATTCCCGTTCTTCCAGATGCCAGCAGCTTGTCCCTTTGAGCTGCTCCCAGCATCTCCTTTTTACGTCTCTTGTGGGAATTTACACTGAGTTTCCAGTTGAAATTAAATGAACACCCAAAGTGAAGATGGGTTGACAGCTCCAGCGTGAGGGCTCTCTGACTGCAGCCATTCCATTCCCCGGCCTCCTGTCGATGACTTTGGAGTCTGGTCTGTGCTGACCAGTTCCACAAAAGACGATGAGGCAAATAGGCGTCAACCTGTTGCTGTGCTGTGGGAATTTCCCAAGGCCAGAAATTATGTGGTAGCTCTTCAGAGCCAGCCCCAGCACCTGTCAGTGTCTGAATTCTGCCAACACATCTAGGTGTCCCCTCCTTTTAAAAAACAAAAAACCAAAAACCAACCAAACAAAAAAAGCCCAAATATACCATCACTTCTCAACTGCTTCAGCCTGTAAGTGGTACCTTACTTTTCCTCACTCCATATATCCAGCCTCCAAGCTCCTGCATTCATGCTGCCGCATATGTCTCACATTGCCTCCTTTCCTGCCATCTTCCCCTCACTTCCCTCTCTCTCTTTCCGTGCTCCCCAAGTGCTGACTCCTATCACTTTCATGATGACATCACCTTCTAAATCTTTATCATTTTTTTTTGCCCTCTACACCATACCAGAGTGACTGCTGTAGGACTCCATTTGGAATTAAGTCCCATCATAAAGTTCTTTTCAATCTCTGGAATTAGCTCTTCTCTGTGTTTCTGAGAGACTGATGTCCCTACAGATGAACCTAACATTCCACTCATCGTCTTATCACCTTTTTTTCCATTTTCTAAGGGACCCAGGATCCAGATCCTTCTAGTTTGGGGTATTTCCCTTTCAACAGTGTTCTTTCCTCTTTTGTCCTTGGTCGCTCCTTGTATGAATAATTAATATAGGACTTCAACACCCAATATGCTTATATTAGTCAATATACCTATTCCTGGGACAAATTGCCCAATACCTACAACTTAAAAGAGGGGAGGTTTAATTTGGGGAATGGTTTTTGAGGATCAAGTCCGTGGTTGGCTGATTTCAAAGAAGGAACAACAGGGTGGAGGGGTATAGTAAAGTTATGCAACACATGGGGGGGTACTAGAGCACTAGGCAAGTGTATCAATGAGAACTGTACTCTACAAAGCATCCCCCCAAGGAGCCACCTCTTCCAACAGAGTCCCACCTCCTAATTGTGCATTTAGCTACAAACACCAGTGAATTCATGTATTGTAGTGTTCCCATGATCCCGTCACCTCTGTAGGAATCTTTTAATCCAACCAGTTTGACAATCTAGCTTACTTGTCACAATGCCATTCCTGAATTCTTCCTCCAAATAGACAGCTCTCTTCTGACTCCTGTATGTGGCAAGAAGAAATTGGTGTCTACAACAGCTCATTATTAATGTTATTTATTAACACTAAATTCTGTCTGAGAAGGATAAAGAGAGGTTCTTCCTGGGTCCTAGTTTCAGGGAAGCTGGAGAATGTTCTTCAGGAGAAATGTAGTTTGTCTTTACTGAGAATACTCCATGAGGAAACCGTGGGAAGTTTTCTTCCGTGGGTCAATGACCCTCAGGAGAGGTTCTCTTAGTGTATACTGCAGTGGGGTGCTATTAACTTTACATCTTGAGTGAAGACAAAGGTTGCTCAGAAATGACTCTCACATTAGCTGGCACATTTCTGAAAGGCCATAGGTGCTTTGCTTTACAACAGTCAGATTCTCCAATGGACATGTGATTAACTTACCGCCTAGACAAAACTATGATTGTTTTCTTTCCAGACTTTTCTTTCCTCCCCTAGTCTTACATGTGCGTTATTATTTACCTCATTTTAAAAATAATCAATTTAGCTGTACATGATGGTGCCTATCTAGAATCTGAGCACTCTGGCGACTAAGGCAAGGGAATCAAGTTCAAGCTAGTATGGTTAACTTGGTAAGACCCTATCTCAAAATTTAAAAAGAAAAGAAAAGAAAAGAAAAGGCATGAGGACATAGCCCAGTGCAAAGCTCCTGGGTTCAATTCTCAGTACTTGAAAAAAAGAGACGAATTTGAGACATAGAAGATTAACAAACATGTTCAAAAGTATTCACATTAGTGTCAGAGCCAAGATTTGAGCATAGATCTCCATAGCTGTAACAATTTCTTTCTCTTCTCTGACTTTGATTCCAAAATAAGGAAACAAAAATATTTAATTAGTCATTTAAAACAGCATGTGGACATGACCTTTAAACATCTTTCCTAATTCATTCATGATGGGATGGTTACAAAGAACTGTTTCCACTTTCCTGCAGGAATTAGGGGAGTATGTAGCTGACACTGACCCCATTCGCTCACGGATACAATGTGCTAGCATCCGTCTCCAGTGGGGAGGAGAGGGACCAAGGAACACAAGTTCAGAAGGGAAGCAGCCACCAAAAGAACCCTGCAACATGGTCTTAATTTGCTAAAGCTATAAAACACAGCATGCTTGTTGTACATATCTTAGGTGAGACAGAAATAGAAGAGGCGTGTCCAGCCCCACATTGAGTGCCGTGCTCAAGAGGGGGTCTTTTATTTGATTGTCCCCCCCCTCAATTTTACTTTCTCCACTGCATTACAAAGCCAAGTCTTTTTTCCCTACTAATTTCTTTCCCTGCTCTCACTTACGGTTTCCATAGAAACTTTCAATTTGCTCCATGAGTCCTAGACCACGCCTTCTGTCCTCCCTCAGCCACAGATGATGGCCCTGGCAGAACATTAGGCCCCACTGTGGGCTCCTCACAGCTCTTTCCGTAATTTCCAAATCAGAAAAAGCAGCTGTCTTTCCCCAGGAATGGAGAGTTTAAGATGAAAATAATATATTAAAAATTCTCAATATTCAGATTTCTACTAAGTGGGAAACACTAATTTGTTGCGGTCAGGAATTGTCAAGTCTGCCTCAGTTTGACCCCCTGTTTTGCTTTTCACCAGCTGTACCAAGTTGGGCAAATAATATCACTTCTCTGTGCCTAAGTTTCTTTATCCATGAAATGGTGTGTGCCTGAGGAACCAATCCCAAATGTGAAGTGCGTAGCTCAGCGATGTGCATGTCTCTGGTGCTTATTGTGGCTTGGATCTGGAATGTCCCCCAAAAGCCTCATGCATTTGAATGTTATGGATTATCCATGAAACCATGTGCTGTAGGAAATAGGGTCCGGAGGGGTGGACTGTGGGTGGGTGGTGGATTATAAGTGCGTGGTGAAAGACAGGCATGTGGTAGATTATAGATTCCAGGAGTGTGGATTGGATTACAGGTGTATGGTTGGGACTTAAACCCAGAAGGGGCAGAACCCTGAGGCTAGACCCGGAAGGGGCGGGACACTGGGATGCCACCTGGAAGGATATTTGCTGCTTCTTGCCTTATTTGGGGACTGGCCTTGACTACATGCCTTTCTGTTTGCAGTGCTGTGAGGGGCTGCCTGCACCTCCACCTCTGCCATGTGCTTCCAGCGTTGTTGGCCACCCATGAATTAATTGACTGTGACCCTCTGAAACTGTGAGCAACAATGCAAAAAGTAACTAAGACAGTGCTATATAAATGTTCATTTGCAGTAGCAGCCTGCGGCAAAAGCTGTATTAGTAGAATTGTGTATTATTCTACAAAGAAGGCCAAGACTCCTGTCAGTGAAATGACCCCAGAGGGCATGTTTGTTTCTTGGTTAAAATTCATTTTAAGATCTGTTGAGACTCTGTCCTTCCCAGAGCTTGAACTCTCGACTCTTGCTTGGATTCTGTGAGCCAATAAATTCCCTCTTTTGTCTGATCTGGCTGAGCTCTTTTTTAAACCTGCCACCAAAGGCCCAATAACTAAATTTATTGAGCACTTAACATGTTTAATATAAATGAGTTCACCATGAAAGTGAGATAATAAATACTCTTGACCGTAGCTAGAAGTAACTAAGTTAAACACTTCTGATATTTTTGCTTCAGATTTTACTTTTTTATAACTATTAAATAAAATGAGATAGTTCTCAATGAAGCCCCTTTACACCCCACCTCAGGCCCATTTCTCTTTCCTCTTCCCAGAGAAAACTAATACACTGTTGAGTGTCCCTCACTGTTCTGGGTTTATGCATTTACTTCATTAGGTGTATTGGCAGGTAATATAGGTGATATTAAAATCTGCTGGTGGTATATTGGCCGTGGTCATTCTTCAGCAACCTGCTTTTAACAAATTCATGTACATATGAATCATTTATTTCATTTTAGAGGTTGCATTTTAATGATTTGAATATGATATGATTTACTATTTCTGTTCCAAAGAAGATGCATTTTAATTTGCTTATATTTTCATTTATTTTCACTCACAGATGACCAATACCATTGTTCATTTTTTTACTGCAAGTGTGAACGTGCGTGTGAGCATGTAATAGGACATACACTTTAGAGAACTTGAGGTCAGTAAGGCTTAGGCATTTTTATGTTTTATTTTGTATTTTATGGTCCTGGGGATGGAACCCTGGCCCTTCACACTGAGGTACATCCCAAGCCCATTTTCAGTTTTGATTTGGAGACAGCATCTGGCCAGGTTGCTAAGTTGCTCAGGCTGGCCTGGAACTCGCACTCCTCTGGCCTCGGCCTCCCAGAGTGCTGAAGGTACAGACCTGCACTACCTGGCTCAGCTAGATTGCCAATTATTGTCAAATTGTCAATAGTCTCTCCGATGCATGGTTCATCCAATGCTTAAATAGTGCGAATCTTCTGCATGTGAAGTAGAATTTGTAGTTGTTTCAGTTACATCTTGACAAATGAAAAACTTAAGACACTTCTCCTGTGTTCCTTGAACGTTTCTGTTTGCTTTTCTAAGAAGCAAGTACATGTACCTTTTGCTAATTGCCCGTGTTCTCCTCTTTGCTGAACAGTAAGCATTCTTTATATGTTCTGATATTAATCATTGGTCAGTTTACGTCTTCTCCAAGTGTGTCTTTCATTCTTTTATGATGTTTTAGTTACATAGAAACTGAAAATTTGGTTGCAGCCAGTATTCACAATCTGTTTCTTCTTGATGGGTGCTTTTTGATATTTTATTGAGAAATTCCATATCACGGAGTTGTAAATATATTATTACATATTTCCTCCTAGTTAAAGTTTTCATTTTGATGTTTTATGCATTGACTGAGGCTAGTGGTCATTTTTTCTGTGATATAATGTAAGGACTTCATCTTATTTGTTCCTGCATGTCCATCGTTTATCAGTCCCTCCTGTTTTCACTCATTGGTAGAGCCCACCTTTGACTTACCAAGTGCCTCTGTCCGTGTGACTGTTCTTGATTTCATCCCCACCCCTCTGTATTTCACCCCCTGCTTTGTCTACCTGCCTCTAATGACGTCTGGGTGATTCTTGATTGCTGTGGTTTAATTATCACATGAGAATGTACACGTGGTGGCTTTAAAATTTACCTGTAAATGCTCTGACTTCTCTTCCTTAAAGAGGTCTAGTTCCCTGCCCCTTAATTCTGGGAAGATTATAGTGGCTGTCTCTGACTGACACAAAATGGTGGAGTGTCACCCTGTGACTTTCAATGTTAGGTCATAAGAAAGGATACACCTTTGTCTGGCACTTCCTTGAAACACTGATGCTCGGAAGCCAGCTGCCATGTAGGCTGGGAACTCAATAGCCATGCAGAGGGAATGTGTGTCCATATGACAGCCAACAGCCCACATGGCCCAGCCAGCAGTCGTACCAATGGTTGTAACATGAGGAGGAGCCGGTCAGGTGACTCCAGCTCTTCTGCCTCCTCCCTGGCCCCTTTACAGCAGACGTGAGAGATTTCCACTGAGAACTGCTTAGACTTCAGGGGAGGAACAGAACAAATCACTGGTGTTTTAAGCCACTTGGATTGAAGGTGTTTTATTGCACAGAAGTATATTTTAGAAAAGCGTCCTCTTATTCTTTTTCACAATTGTCTTTGCTGTTCTGGATCTTTCTCTTCTCCTTCAATATAAATTGTAGGACTTGTTTGTCAACTTCCATGAAAAACCCTGTTGGAATTTTTATTATAATTATATTAGATTTGTTGATTCATTTGGAAGGACTTGAATTCTTAATGGTTTTAATTTTCCCATTTATAAATATAGTACATTTTTCCATTTAAAGAAATTTTAAAATTTTCAATTTTTATTATATTCTCTCCACACATCTTACACATTTTAATAACTTAATTCCTTAATAATAATAAAGTACTTGAAAATTTTCTATAATTATTTTTGTAGTGCTGAGGATTTAACCCACGGCCTTCACACTGAGCTACATCAATAGCCCTTTTTTATTTATTTATTTATTTATTTATTTATTTATTTTTTAGATTTTGAGACAGGGCCTCTTTAAGTCTCTGAATTGCCCAGGTTGGACATGAATCTGAAGTTTTCCTGCCTCGACCTCACCGATTTCTGGGATTATAGGGATGCACCACTATGACTGGCTTTTCTCAATGATGTTTTTAAATTATTTAGTACTAATTTATAGCCTGATTTTTATTTCGAAGTTATATTCAGGAATTTTGCTAGATTACTCTTCTAGTCTTAATAGTTTTGTTTGCGTATATTTTTGGGATAATTATACTATTAGTATCCAGAAGCAGTTCAATTCATTTCTGATCTTGAACTCTTATTTCCATATATCGGCCTCTTTATCAACTCAGCCCCCCAAGACAAAGGGATAATAGACATTATTGAAGACACTTTTATCTTTTTCTCAGTTTTTGAAAGAATGCCCTTAATATGTCACAATTGAATACAAATTTTATAGTAGATTTAGGACTCCACTATTTTCTTTCTCAGGCTGAGGATGTAAATCATTGGTGAGCACTTGTCTAACACGAACAAGGTCCTGAATTAGATCCTCAGCACTGTTAACATTTTTTTCCTCATCTTCCTACTCCTCTAAAGTTTGCTTACATGAATAGATGTTAAACTTTGGCAATGTTTTACCTGTCACCCAAAGTATTTGTTTACTACTATTGAACTATCCTTGAATTTTGTACAATAAAAATCTGCTTGATCATAGTATTGTTTTGTGCTACATGGAGCCACAAAAGGCATCAGAGGGCTGGAATTCCATGTATAATACCTGAGTTTGCTGGAATATGGATAACATTTCTTGGGTGGTTATGGTTTAGAGCTAAAATGTCCCCTAAAAATCTCATTTTTGGAAGTGGGTCCTGGTCAGAAGGGGGCATGACCTTGTCCCTGGCTCCTCCCTTCTCTTCATGGATGCCATAGTGTGAGCAGCTTTTCTCCACTGGGCCCTTCCACCATGTTGTTCCTGCCTTGGCGTCCACATGCCATGATGTAAACCCACTGAAAGTGTGAGCCAAACAGCCCTCTCCTCTTAAGTTGTGGGTGTTGGATACTGTTTTGCAGCGATGGAATAGTGACAGTGACTTGATGGTTCTTTTTGATTCTTCCCTTAAAAGACAATTTTATAGACAACTTTGGGTACTTCTGTCTGAAAGAACCTAAGATCTCCTTGTATCTCTTTTGTGACGGTAAAATTGATCAGCGGGTTACCTGTGGTAAACCTTTTTTCTCCTTCATGACCTTTCCCACCAGCTTTCTGCCTGATGGCTTAGCTAATCATCGATAATCTTTGCTGTGATCCGTCATTTTACTAAACAGTTCAAAGTGGGTGATATTCTAAATCTATTTTCTTCTTCATTAAAAAATAAATTTCCTATGAAAAGAAGGCTGTTTCCCTCCCAGTCCCCAACATCTTCTTCCTCATTTAACTTTGCCTGGAGGCAAAATTCATATATTAAAGGCCAGGGAAACACATGTTTTTTTTTCCTTCTCTATTTATTACTTTATCAGATATGATGAGTTAGTTTTCTAGCATCTCCCAGATGTGACTGATATGTTTAAAACTACCATTCTAAACCCATTGATTTGTAATGTAATTGATGTGTTTCAGTTAAGGACAGAGAATCAGATTGTCCTCTCTTTGTCCAGTGGATGTTCCTGCAGTGGCTCCTGAGTGAGTCCTTCTGATACAGCCCCAGGAGCCTGGGTAGCTTTCGCTTTCCTGCTGGTACCAAGGTCATCAGTATCTTTCCTTCTCAGAGATGAAGCCAGACATTTCTCTGAGAAGCAGGTGCATCTGTAAGTGAGGGAAGATATTTTAAGACCAGAGATTGATGTTGCCGGAGGTCTTTATGTTGCATTGTCATTACAGCACAGGTCTTTTTCAGTAAGTAGCTCTAGGAAAAACATCATTTTAAGAAAAATTTATACTATAAGTTGCTTAAAACAAGTGTGCATTTGTGATTCATTTTGACCTCAGGAAATACCCACTTGAATATCATCATTAGGTTGTTGTGTTTTAAAGTTACTTGACATGGTTTTACTTTTATAGAGCTATGTTTTACGGTTACACCCATTTGCTTCTTTATTTTTTAATTTGAATGTTCTTTTCCTTATTCCAACTTAAATTGTAAATACAGTGTAATGAGACATTGGTATTGTTCCAAAGGCGTGTTTAAAAAACAAAGGATGTTTGGAGAAGTTTGGCTTTCCACCTCTTCTCTGGATTTTTATACATATTAGCAAACACATACCATGCTCATCTGTTTCTTAAATCAAAGATAATATACAGCACATGCACTCCTGCTCTTTTTATTTTAACAATAAACTATATTTTCTGATGGACACTGCATCACAGTGTGTGTGTGTGTGTGTGTGTGTGTGTGTGTGTGTGTGTGTGTGTGTAATTTTACTGCATTGCGTAAGATCACATTTGGGTAGGAATATTTTTTATTCAACTGACCACATACTGGCATACATTCTTCGCCTTTTTCAGATGTTTACTACTACAAATAAAGCTTCAGTGACTAAATTGCTCGCATCATCTTACTTTTTTTCCAGTGTATCTTTTCAACTCCCACGTAAAAGGATCAAACAATATATAATTTTGCTAGATGTTTTTTAAATGTCTTTCCAGAGGAGTTGTGCCATAGAAAAGTTCTATTACAAGTATTAAAGACCCTGTTCTTCCCTCATCAATCTAGTATGTATGTGTGATTATTGTGCATTTGGGAATGTTCTCTGCCAGCATGATGAGTACGGAATTTTATGTAGCTGTAGTTTTAATTTTCATTTTCTCTTATTAGCAAAGATGAGTACTTTTTTGTATCTCTGAGTCCATAAGCTCTTGTAACCCCTTTCCTTTCCAACGGGGCTGTTGGACTTGTCTTTCCTTACTTTTTATGCATTCAGGATATTAACTTTGTTCTCAAATATGTTACGAATATTTTTATTTATTTGTCATTTGTTTTAACTTGCTTTGACATTTACTTCAAAAGTACCATTATTTTGATATGTTGTCTTTAAATTGTCCTGTTCCCTTTCTGTCCTTCTAAGAAATGACTGCAGCTCTTCTGAAACGAGAACACTTCCTTCTTTCTCTTTTCATCTAGCTCAGGCTGCAACCCTAATGGTCACAGTCCCGGACTGAAAACAACCTGTTCTCTTCTCTTGCATTGAGAAAGAAATTCAAACTTCTCACTGTATTTGGAAGGACCCATGTGAGCTGACCAACTTCTCTGACCCTGTGGGCATCTCATCTCCATCTTATTTGAGGTCTTCTACCATCCCTCCTTCGTCCCCTTCTTCAAACCTGCCCTGAGATGTTGCTCACAGAGCATGCTGGCTGTGCTTTATTCGGGGTTTTGCCTAGGTGTCAGTGTATCAGTGAGGACTCTCCTTCCCATCCCATCAGCAAGCCCAATTCTTGGCGCTTGCCACCATATTTCTCAGTCTTATTTTCTTTATAATGCTGGTGCCTGACCTCTTATGTGAATGTAAGTTTGTTCATGGCCGCATCTCTGGCTCCCAGGACTCCACAGGGTATATAGTAGATGCGTAATACACACTTGTTGAGGAAGAGGTAAGTCAGAAGACTGTGTGTCTGCAATGGGCCTGCACAGTGCACTGAGCAGACATGTTCGCTGAAAACCTCACATCTGCCCAGTGGTCCTTTGGCTACCTTACCTCTGCTTGTATTGCCTTATTTAACTCTCACAGGGGTGGCATCCAGAGCACTGTGAGTGTCCCATTTTTCAGATGAGGACACTTTGCTGAGCCATTTGCTTAATGCTCTTCTGCCACCTTTACCCGAGGCAGCCATGAGCTTGCTGCCTCAGACTTCCATTGCTGTGATACTCTGCAGCTTCCTCCCTCCTGCTTTGAGCTAGCTGTAGGCAGAGAAAGCCACATTTACACAAAAGGAGTGGCTTCTACAGAGCATGCTACCCAGAGAGAGGGTTTTCCAGGGGCTTAAAATCACATTAAATGCAAAGACCAAGTCTCAATTGGGATTGGAACAGATAAGAAAAGAACTCTTTTTTTCTTTTTTCTTTTGCACGCCATAGTGGGGAGAGGGAGAGGGAAATTCTGCCACATACAAGAGGCAGGGTGCACGTCTCAAGGCTTCCACATCTTGTTCCTGCTACTTCTTTAGTGGCGGCAGGTCTTGTTGATGGGGTGATTGGAGGCAAGGCTACAATGAATGGCACAGATTCTCCTTTTGGTTTTTAAAATAAATAATTTGAAGTCAAGATTAAGAATAATCAGATTGTCTCAGGACTGTTTCTTGATTCTGCCTCTTCAGCTCACAGGAAGTGTGTTTGCATGGGCAGAAAGGCGAACAAGGTGCTGGTAGCCTGTTCCAACAAGTCCCTGTTGGCCTATGCTCCTTAGAAGAAGCCTTCTGCTCTGGCCCTGCATGATTCCTCCTTTGTTCCATGTCTCCGGCTTCCTCCCTGCTGAGAGAGTAAGAAAATAACACAAAACCAAACTGAAATCTGTGTCCAAATAAGCTTACACAGTAAATGTTTGTGGACAAGTATAAAATTCAGACAAACTGGTGGGTAAACGTTTATTCTTAAATCGCCAAATTTCCAGTTAACTGACCTCTTCTCCAAATCATTCTGTTGTCGCATCTGTGGACAGTTGGGTTGAGCAACCACTGTATGTGTACTTAATCATTTCTTGGTGTTCTGAAGACACTGTTGTCCATTCGCTGGGAAGGGGACCACAATCGTTGGTTCCTTCTCTGCTTCCCGGCCCCTCCCCTGAGATATCTTTAGCTTTCTGATTAATTTTCCTTTTAATAAAATATTGAATGCCATTTTCCCTAATTATTTCTCACTGAATGTACTCCTTAAGTCCCCTTTTTTCAAATAAAAAGAATAAAACGGACCATGTAATAGGACAATGATTCTATCACTACTGATAATTATACATTTTGTTCTCATTGTAATTGCCCTGGTTTGAACCATGCTTATTTTAGCAGAAAGCGTTCATTATTTTATCAACAACTGGCAGACCCCGCTGGTATTTACTGACTTTTCTTTAACCAAAACAAGGATTATAGCTCCTATCCATGGCTCAGCTGCTAAATCTTTGCTAAGAAATTTGGGAACCCCTTTTGAATGAAAGCCGGTACAAAGCTTTAAGCACTCTTTGCAATGGAGTTGTATTAAATGATAGACAAAAAAAGCCCTCTGAAGAATTGGTGCTTAATTACAACTTAATTAGCATAATTATGCATGCTAATAGCATCTCAAATGAATAGCAGTTGTCAGGAGGTTGGGACCATCTGTAAGAATGTCGGATTAATACATCATTTTTTATTTCTAACAACGCTGTAACTCTTTCCCTGAAAGTGATTTTCATTAATCAAGTTCATTTTTATTATATAGAAAATTTGGCATTTTTCATTATAGGCCATTATCTGTTTCCCCATGCAGCCCTAATACAATACTAATGAGCCCCCGTGTGGCTGGTCGGCACTGACAATGGCGGTACAGGTGTATTATTATAATTGTTACAAACAGCACATTGTACCTCCAGAGCAGCGGAGTTCTAAACTCCCAGCACCCGCCTTTCCACTTGGTGCCTCCCCAGGGCCCAGTACAATTTTCAGAGCTTTATGAAAAACATACATGTTTGTGGTTACAAAGAAGCTATTTAAAGAGAAAGAGGCCCACGATTACCTGCAGCGGAGGAGGCTGTTTTGCTGGGAATTCTTCCTGTGGAAACAGAAAGGAGCTGTGGACTCCACCAGCCCGGGGCTGGGAGTGGGGCCAGGGCCTTCCCTGGCAGGCAGCACACAGATCCAGGGAGCATCAGGCATTGCTGAGGCGGTCCTAAGACCACAAGGGAGATGTCTGTCTTCCTGATGTTTAGTCCTGAGAAAATGCCCCAAATGGTGATCTGGAGAGTCACATCTGGATCCCTTCTCCCTCCCCACCTGCTCACAGGTGCCAGGAGAGGCCGTCTGGGCTCAGCTGCCTTTTCTTTTCTCTGGCTGTAGGTTGTGCCCAGGGTTTGTTTGTGCTCAGTCTTCTCCTGCCCCCCAAATCCTGAGCCTCGATGCTCGTCCTCTCCCGTGCACATCCACATGTGCTTCAGCCCTGGCTGCGGTGTGCAATGCAGGAATGGTCCCACCGCAGCTGCATCCCTAGCCTCGTTGCAGGAGGCTAGAGGCGAAGCTCTGGCCTCACCAAGGAGACCCAGGTCCAGAGGTGGTCACGGGGTCCCCTTTCCCGGGCCAAGCTGCAGGTGGGGGGGGTGGGGGGACACGACTCCACAGGGGCAGTTGGTGTGTGTTTATCTCCTGGATCTGCAGACGGGAAAAGGGGAACACGAGCCACTGACCCCAGGCTGAGTGGGACCTGGAGCCGCTACTCCAGCACACGATGTTCATATGGTGAAGTGATGGTTGATTATGTAATGGAAGTTCAAGTCTCTCTTTCTCTTTCTCTCCTTCCCCCCCTCTCTCCTCCCTTCCTTTCTTTCTCTCTCTCTTGCTAAGTTGCACAACGCCCCCGCGCTGGAGACAGACAGTCCAGGCGTCGTCTTGCCCTTGCCTGTATGCGCTGTATGAGCTGCACTGTCTGGTCCCCTCTGTAAGATGACGAGAGCCCTGCCTACCTCCGGAGGGGCTTGGAAGAAGCACAAGGTTTCAAGAAATCATCAAGCACGCGGAACAGCACAGGCAGTAAGCAGTCACGAGGTAACAGCGCCGAACACCATCCCCAGCTCTGCTCCGCGCCAAGCTGGTCGTGCCTGTGATCTCCTGCCTGTTTCGTTGCCATCATGGTAACCATTGGACTTTTTATTTTTCCTCTCTGTTTCTGCTCTCCCTTCTCTGTCGTTTTCCCTGGTACTGAGGACTGAACCAGCAACCTTCATACTGGGTGACATCCACAGTCCATTTGCATTTTTATCTTGAGACAAGATCTTATTAAGTCACCCAGGCTTGGGCTTGCAATTGCAGTCCTCTTGCCTCAGCCTCTCAGAAGACTGGGATTACAGTGAGTGCCACCCATGCCTGGTTTAAATACTGGGCATGTTTTAGGCCAAAAGCTTTCATCAGCCCTTGATGCTGGCCAATGTTTGTCCAGATCCCAGGAACAGGTGTGGCTGCCCCTTGCAGTTTGGGTATGGAGTACAACCCGAGGCTGGCACTGGTAGCAGCAGCATGGGGCAGAAGTTCTGAGCTTCTGAACTTGGGGCAGATTCTGTGCTTGGTCAAACTGTGGGGCTCAAGGATTCCCACTGTGCAATCCCCCGGCAAGGGTCTCTTCGTGGCCACTGTTCAACAGCCTGTATACTCTAGTTGGTCCTGCCTCCCCAGGCTGCCGAGAGGAAATAGGTGGGGGGTGCTCAGTGCAATGCCTGGTGTAGACAATCTTCCCACCCCGTGTCTCGTGGGGGGACAGCCACTTGCTCTGAAGCCCCTGGATGCTTGATCCATCCCTGCCACCTACCAGTGGTGTGACTTTAAAGTCCCTTGGGCTCTGTGCTTTGGTTCCCCTCTCTGTCAGTGCTGATCACAGCAGTGTGTCGTCAGATGCTGATTGGAGAAGCTGTTGGGTGCAATACCTAACAGCACCTGGCAATAATCTTTCTCCCTCTGAGGCTCTTACTAGCCCTCAGCACTGGGACTACTGTCTCCTGCAAGCCCTCTGTGACTGGAGGAGGAAGGCCAGCTCCCAGCCACAGCCAGCTTAAGATGGGGCATCGCTGTGTAGCTGGCTTGCATCCATCTGCCGTTGGGAGATGCACTCTGCCTGTGATAACCCCATCAGCACCAACAAAGGTCACGGGCAGTCCTGTGCTACCACAGCTTTACTGGGAACATGGGTTCTCTGGAAGGTCATGGGGAGCTGCTTTTGTTACTTATGCATGACATTTGTGCTTGGAACATGTGTATATGCACGCGCGTGCGCACGCACACACACACACACACACACACACACACACGGTTACTGATCTACTTTCTGCCTCTCTAGCGTCAGTAGAGTCACCTAGGAGAGCATGGACATGGCCATGAGTCCTGGCTCCTTCCACAACTCAGGAGAGAGAACCTCTGGTGATTCTTTTAAAGGGTCGGAAGCTCAATACACCGGAAACCATGGATCCTTATCTAGCTGTACTCCACACCATCCCTACTCAGACATCACGATCCCTTCAGCAAATGTTGTTGAGTCAACCCCTCTTTTATGGGACTGGGAGGGAAGTTCATCTAGTGGAGCTCGAAGGATAGTGAGTGAGGCTTTGGTCCTTGGTAGGTCAGGCAGGACCTGCGTCTGGAGGCTAGAGGGAAGGTTTTAGGGGCTGGGAGAATCTGAGAGATGCTAGAAGGAGCTAGGCCAAGGGAGACCCTGAGATGGTGAGTTCTTGTCTCACATAGAAGCACTGCAGTTTCAGAGCCTCAGTAAATCCCTTCTTTGACTTTAAAGCTCACACGTCCATCAAGCCAGTGTGTGCACAGCTGCAAATGGATCCATCAGGTCTGCATATGAGACTGTCTGATGAGCAGAAAGTTTGGCCAATGAAAGACTAGGGATAGCCAGGATGTTCATTAATAATAAGTAAATATTCCCACCTGTGGACTATAGGATATTATAAAGTGGTGGGGAAAGGATACAGTGGACCTCTACCATAACATGGACTCAATGGTCATAGGGTAAAAAACACCACAGGCAATATAATGAGTATTTCTGCATGTTATCTGTTAAGTTTTCAAGTGAAGAAAGAGAAGAGCAGAGAAAGAAGGAACTCCTCAGCATTTTGACATAGAGAAAGCTCCCTGGGCTCCAAGGGAGAAGTGGCATGGTGGCAGGGCACGGCAGAGGATAGCTGCTTGCCTGTGACAGCCAGCGAGTGGAGAGGCAGAGACACATAGAGAGAGATAGAAGGAGGAGCAGGAGGAGGAGGAGGAGCTGGAGAAAAGAGTACGCCCCTCCAGGTCACACCCCAGTGACCCCTCTCCCACTGGGACCTCTCCCAACAGTACCTTCCCCTCTGAACCCATTCAGGCCTGAATCCACTGATGAGTGCAGCACTTCCATGACCCAGTGGACAGCGGGGACACATTTTGAATGTAAGCATAGCAGCTCCTAACTACAGGTTTCTTCTAACTCCAGAGCCCAAAGTTTCTTCACTGGACTTTCCCCTCTGTATGTCTGTATGTGATATTACAGAGAGAGAGAGAGAGAGAGAGAGAGAGAGAGAGAGAGAGAGAGAGAGAGAGAGAGAGAGAGAGGTTCCCTAAAGTCCCTTGCAAGGGCGGAACAGGAAGGTGCGGTGGGATCCCTATAGAGCAATCAAGTCTTTTCATTCCAAAGAGTGTTATTGCCTGGAAATTAATATTAGATCTGATTTTGAAATAAGCCTAATGACGATGACTTTTAGGGGTCTGTTTTTTGCTGCATTTGCGTAAAACCCTACACTCAGCTTGACACAGGAAGTTAAAAATACAAATTCTACTCTTAAACTTGCTCTCGGCTTCTTATCTGGCAGGGAGGGACCACAGTTAGAGAGAACGACTTCATGTTGGCTGAAATGAGTCTTTTGAAACAAGACGGCTGTCCAGGCATGGGTGTGGGTGTCTTCAGCAGGCCACAGACCCTCCACCGTGGGACAGCAGACAGTGTGGGAGCAACATCTGACTAGAGGCCGGGGCAGTTTCCTTGGGAGGCGGGCTCTGGATGTGGCCAGCTGGTTGCCCTGGCACTTGTGCATCTCCTATGACTCTTCTTTTGTCTTTAAGGCTGGGCGTCCCCAATCCTCTTTGTACCAATCCATGGCTTATTGGAAACGGGGCTGTCCATTGGGAGGCGAGTGGTTTCAAGCTAGGAAAGCTTCCTCTGTATCTACAGCCACTCTCCATCGCTGGCATGGCCACCTGAGCGCCTCCTTGCTTCATTTCTATTATGACATTGTAATATGTGATGAAATAATTATATAAATCACCATAGTGCATAATGTAGTAAAATAAAGAACATAGTGAACACAGTTTGCTTGAATCATTCCAAAAACAACTTTCCCTTCCCCCAATTCATGGAAAAATTGTCTTCCAAGAAACCAGTTCCTGGTGTGAAGAAGGATGGGGACCACCGTAAAGCCACGAGGTCACCCCTCTCTGAGGGCTTCTGCACGCCCATCACTCACGTGGAGTCAGCAACATAGACTCAATGTGGTATTTTCCCCTGTGTGCACTGCCTGTGTCTGAATGTGTTTGATCTCGGTTTCTGTGGGCCAGGACCCGGGAAGGGGCTTTGCTAGCTGGCTCTGTGTCAGGATCTTGCCTAACCCTCATTTCCTATGTACTGTTTTCTTTCTGCTTGAATTGCTTTCCTTGAGTAGCAAATGGCAACCTCCCATCCATTTCACAAAACCCTGGTGAAATAACCCACCTCCTGTATCTTCATTTTTCTTTTCTTCTCCCTCCAGGTTGACTTTGAACTCTAGTCTCCCATGACACTTGGACATCCCTCTACTAAAGTGATATTTGTTGATTTTTAAATGTGTGTGCATGGTGGCCAGAACTATGATGTCTAGGGCTTGGTTTTTGGTTTTTTTCCCCACATTTTATTGGTTTGTATACGTGCAAAATTCAAGGTTTACAATGGAGTTGAGCATTTTGTGCACATATGTATCTTGTCAAGGTGACAAGGACTTTCCCACTCTCCTTTGTCCCTCCCTGTACCCATGCCTCCCTCCCTCCCCCCTCACCCTACTCCCCTCTTTCACTTTGTCTTTTGTCTTAAGTTCTATAGGTGTTGTGACCTAGGTCTCTCATATCAGAGAGACCATTCGATGTTTCACCTTCTGCTTCTGACTTACTTCACTAAGTATGATGTTCTCTAGTTTCTTTCATTTGCCTGCAAAAGCCTCCACGTTATTGGACTTTATTGATGCATAGTATTCCATTGTGCATAAATGCCACATTTTGTGTATCCACTGGTCTGTTGATGGGTATTTTAGTGCCTTCTGTATTTTTGCTATTGTTAGTTGTGCTGTTATGAACATGGGTATACATATATCTCTGTTATATGAGAGCACCCAATTATGTTAACCAAAAATTATGAGATCTGAAAGGGCACATAGGCCCCAATACAATTATAGTAGGGGACTTTAACACCCCACTATCACAAGTAGATAGATCAACCAGACAAAAAATCCACAAAGATATACAGCTGCTGAAAGACACTATAGAAAACTTGGACATAACAGACGTGTACAGAGTTTTCCATCCAACAACAACTGAATACACGTTCTTCTCAGCAGCACATGGAACATTTTCTAAAATAGACCACATCCTAGGATACAAGTCATCCTTAAACGAGTACAAAGGGATAGAAATAGTTCCTTGTATGCTCTCAAACCATAGTGGAATAAGACTGGAACTTAAGAGCATCAGAAACAGAAGAAAATACACAAATACATGGAGACTTAACAACTTACTACTGACCAAACAATGGATATGGAAGAAATCAAAAACTTCATAGAGTTAAATGGTGATGAAAGTACATCATATCAAAATCTGTTGGACACAATGAAAGCAGTCCTTAGAGGAAAATTCATAGCCATTAATGCACATATGAAAAGAACAGAACAGTCACAAATAAATTCGCTAATGATGCACCTTAAGGACCTAGAGAAACAAGAGCAACTTAGCCCAAAAGGCAGTAGAAGAGAAGAAATTATAAAGATCAGATCTGAAATAAATGATATTGAAATTAAAAAGACAGTAAAAAAGATCAATGAGTCAAAGAGCTGGTTCTTTGAAAAAATTAATGAAATCGACAAACCTCTGGCCAACCTCATCAAGAAAAGGAAAGAAAAGGCACAGATTAGCACACTTAGAAACAAAAACTGTAATGTTACAACAGACTCTGCAGAAATCCAGAATATTACAAGAAATTACTTTGAACACCTATATTCTAATAAATTTGAGAACTGGGAAGAAATGGATGACTTCCTAGATACATATAAAATACCAAAATTAAATGAGGAAGATATAAAAATCTTGAACAGCCCCACCACACACACAGAAATTGAAGCAGTAATAAAAGCTCTACCTACAAACAAAAGTCCAGGCCCAGATGGATTCACAGCAGAATTTTTTCAGAACTTTAGGGAAGAACTTCCTCCAATCCTCCTCAAACTATTTCGTAAAATAGAAAGTGAAAGAGCGCTACCAAACTCATTTCTTGAGGCTAGCATCACACTAGTCCCAAAACCAGACGAAGACTTAACTAGGAAGGAAAATTACAGACCAATATCCTTAATGAATATAGATGCAAAAATCCTCAATAAGATTCTGGCAAACAGAATCCAACAAGTGATCAGAAAGGTCATACACCATGATCAAGTGGGCTTCATTCCTGAGATGCAAGGCCGGTTCAACATACGTAAATCAATTAATGTAATACACCATATCGACAAAAGCAAAAACAAAAAAACCACATGATCATCTCTATTGATGCAGAAAAAGCCTTTGACAAAATCCAACACCCCTTCATGATAAAAACAATGAGAAAAATAGGAATAGAAGGGCCCTACCTAAAACTCATAAAAGCCATATATGCTAAGCCTATTGCAAAATATCATAGTAAATGGAGAAAAGTTGAAATCATTCCCCCTCAAATCAGGAACAAGACAAGGCTTCCCATTCTCACTACTCTTATTCAACATAGTCCTTGAAACACTGGCCATGGCAATCTGACAAGAAAATGAAATAAAAGGAATCTGCATCAGAAAGGAGGTGGTCAAACTCTCCTTATTTGCAGATGATATGATTATCTACACAGAAGACCCTAAAAACTCCACTATGAAACTCCTAGAAATAATAAAAAAAAATTAGCTAAGTCACAGGCTACAAAATTAACACTAAAAGACCAATAGCTTTTCTCTAACAATGAACTTATTGAGCAAGAACTCAGAAAAACAATTCCATTCTCAATAGCTCAGCAAAAAATTAAATACCTGGGGGTATACCTAACCAAGGATGTGAAGGACCTATATAAAGAAAACTACATTACATTGAAGAAAGAAATTATAGGAGACACTAGAAAATGGAAAGGTATCCCCTGCTCTTGGATAGGCAAAATAAATGATAGTCAAAATGACTATACTACCGAAACTGATGCACAGATTCAATGCAATTCCTATCAAAATACCTGCAAGTTTCTTTTCTTTAAAGATAAGGTCTTGTTTTTTAATCCAGGCTGGTCCTGAACTCACTATAGAGTCCGGGCTGGCCTTGAACACATGGCAGTTCTCCTGTCTCAGCCTCAAAAGTGCTGGGATTACAGATGTGCACCACCATGCCCAGTTTATGTGGTTCTGGGGAATTGAACCCAGGGCCTTGAGTTTGCTAGGCAAGTGCTGTAAAAGCTACACCCCAACCCACCTATGCCCATTGAAACAGAAATTTAAAGCAATCAAAATGGAACATGCAAATATGTTTAATTCCTCTGGCACATGAACTGCATTTCAAGTGCACACAGTACTTGGCTGTGGTCTGTTTCAACACCAGTGAGAACTTCCCTCTCTCGTAGAATACTCTATCAGGCTCTTCTGGTCCAGCATTGTTATTCCTTCCAAGTTTGGGAGCTCTAAGTTTTCTTGATCCAAGAAAATCAGTTTCCGCTGGTCTAAAGCAGCAACTCCAATATATGATATGTTCCCTTCCACATTGCCCAGGCCTCCAGTAGTCACAGGTTGAACACATAAACTAAAAAGTAGATCCTGGGACAGTCTTGGAACTTTTATTGAATTAGTCATTTATTTAACAAATACTCAATTCCTCCTCTCTGCCAGACCCTAAATGTCTGTTGTCAAGCCTGAAGGAAAGAGACATGGTGTGGCAGGTAGTAATTGATTGGTTTGGCCTCCATGCAGAACACCTTTTCTAGTGTCACTTTACTGCCAGAGATGGATACCAGAAGATAAAGGTATGGAT
The DNA here is from genome assembly GCA_004027205.1 of Ctenodactylus gundi. NCBI lineage: Eukaryota > Metazoa > Chordata > Mammalia > Rodentia > Ctenodactylidae > Ctenodactylus > Ctenodactylus gundi. The sequence continues at coordinate 262,685 of PVKB01002259.1, forward strand.
CTTCTGTGAAGTTCTTTTTTTTTCTTTTTTTTCTTTTCTTTTCTTTTTCTTTTTCTTTCTTTCTTTTCTTTCTTTTTTTTTTGAGACAGGCTGTTGCTTTATAGTCTAGGCTTGTCTTGAACTCACTGTGTAGCCCAGGATGGCTTGGAGCTCACGGCAATCCTCCAGCCTCAGCCTCCCGTGGTCCTGAAGAATCGAATTGAGGGCCTTGTGCTTGCCAGGTACTATGGTTTGGATCTTGAATATCCACCAAAAGCTTCATGCATTTGGATTTGTGTTATTGAGAGGTAGAGCCTGGCTGGAAGGGGCACGTGTTTGGGGTTTGACCTGGAAAGATTGTGTCAACTTGTTGGGATTGGGTTGCCCAGGGCAGAGCTTTCAGTTATGTGCTGTTGACCTTCAGGCCAGGAAGTGAGGGAAGGGGCACCCACTGGGATGGGGGTTGGGTAACTCGTAGCTTGAATTAAGTAAAAGAAGAAAGAAGAAATGTCCTTACAGCGTCTTCCTAGGAAAGCTCTAGCCTAGCCAGTCCGCAGACTGCACTTTGCTTTACTTCACTTGGCTTCTGTCTGCGATGGGGTGAAGAGCTGTCCAGTCTCGGTCTCTGCCCTGTGCCTTTGCTGTTGCTGACTGCTCCTTCATGGACTGTGTGTGTGAGAGACCTTACGAAGCTGTGAGCCAAATAAATCTTTCATCCCTTAACTTGTAGATGTAGGATATTCTGTCACAGCAATGAATAAGTAACTAGACGCTAGGGGAGCTCTCTAACAGCTGTGCTATTCCTTCAGCCCCTTAAGCAGTTTTCTGATTTCCCAAAACTCAAATTGTCACAGTGGCCTTTTCTTTGTGTTTTTTTTTTTTTTCTGCCAGGTGGTGAGTTGTTATCTTTCCTCTTCGGCACTACTGTAGCGTAGTCTGATGACTGGAGCCGCAGCACCCACTCTGTGTCCCGAGGTGACAGGTGAAAACACACTGAACTGACAGCTGATGAGAAAGGAGGGGTGTAGTGGTGGGCAGCGCAGGACACTTCCCAGAATTTCTTGAATGGAGCAAAAGTACACTCCTGTTTCTAAAAATATTAGTATTTAGGTTTAATTTGGTTTACAGCCGAAGCTAATTCGTAACACACAGAATGAGTGGCAACCCAGTCCTTCCTAATCTGAAGCTGAAGAGGTTTCTTCTGCAAAGCCCAGTGCTAGGAACCCCTTGCTGGAGTAGTGCAAAGGAAAGCTGTCACCTTTCTGAGAAAAGTGTCGACGCGCTGGAGACTGAGTCACAGAAGTCTCCAGCTCATGGTTCCCTCTGGCTCAGCCAGGCTGAGTCTGGACTGCCTGACTCCATGCTCGAAGCCCTCTAAGCACTTACGGTGGTGGCACTGCCAAGGCTGCTCCCAGAGCAGCAGCCCAGGCTGATCAATGGGCTGTGTGAGTCATGCCATCACCCAGGGAAAGGGACACTGAGGGGGCCTCTCTGTCCCAACCTGCTGCCCAGCCAAGAAACGAGGGAGAGATTCCAAGGTGACGTTAAAGTCCTGCACTTTGGAGGGTGGCAAGGATTACCACTGTGCCATCCCATTTAGCTCAGTCAGATCTGAACGTCCTCCCTTTGCAATGTGTCAGTGAAGTATTTAAGTAACCTGGGAGTACTTCGGGGATCGCTTGCTGTTAGGGGAGGAAAAGCACTTGTTAAGATGGAAGAAAAAGGAAGAGATCAGTGGAGCCTGTCATACGCCGGTCCTAGCAGGGAGCTCTGGCTTGACCCCTGGCCTGGAAGTGACTGGCCCTTGCATGGTCTCTAACAGCAGATTCACAGCTAGCTAGATTTCAACCAGCATACTCTAGGTTTGCCAGTATTTTGAGCCATAAGTTGCCAGCTAATAAATTTCCCATAGCTTCCTTTGTAAATGCCAGAGAAGGGCCTAGACATTCTGTGCAGATTTAATTACACATTTAGTGTTCCTGTAATTTTGAATTAATTACATGCCAAACAGATTTATGTTCTATGTACTTAATAAACCTCGGTAAGTGCCCTTTCAGCAATCAATTGGTATTTAGGACCCAGTTTGTTTTTTAAAAATAATGGTTCACGTCACTGGGTCTTGTTGTTCCTTCCATATGTTTGTTTGAGTGTTGATGGAATTAGTGGCACCAGATGTTGATAGCAACGTGAAATCTGAGTTGTGGTAGACTGTGGGGTTTGGGTATGGGCTGAGCTCACACTTGGACTCCAGAGAGGCAGATCGCCACCATCGTCACATCAGGAGACTGGGCTCTGCGCATCTGTCGGGGACCATGCGATGGTCAGAGTAGATGCTACACTTTGGGAGTAGGGATGGATCTCAGGAACATACGGGAACCTACTACTTTCACCAGATTTGTACTCGGATGGTCATTAGGGAGATTATTCATTTTGCCCTGAGGGTGCTACTTGTTGTGTCCTTTCTCAGGACAGTCCTCTTCCCGAGCTCCCTGGGATCTGGATTTTATTTAGCTAGAGTTTATTCCATACATAGAACTGTGCAAAATGTTCATGAGTCATATTAGGCACTTTCCTAGCAGGGTGACAAAATACCCAACACATGCAGCTTAACAGAGAATTTATGTGGTTCGTGGTGTCTAGTGGGTCCAGTCCTAAATGCCTGGTTAGAGGGGTATGGTGGAGGACTGCTGCTCATCTTTGGCATCCAGGAAGCAGAGAGAAGGGAGGAGCTGGGAACAGGAATCTACCCTGCCAGGTCATGCCCCTCGTGACCCAACCCAAGCAGGCCTATCCTCACAGCCCAGTCAGCTACCAAGTCATCAATGGAGAAACCCACTGAATGAACCCAGCACCCAGTGATTCAGTCACCTTTCACTCTTGTGACGCTTTGGGGGGACATTTTGCCTCTAGTCCCCATGTCTCGCCTCCATCTGTCTCATTATAGCCTTCTGAAGGGGCCGCTGATGTTTCCCAGGGAAGAAGACAGCCCCAGGCAAGCCCAGCCACTGGCTGGGGCAACAGCAAGGTGGAGTCAGGATTTAGACTTAGTGGGGCAGGCCTCACGGGCTGTATCTCAGGGCATTTGCTGCTGCGAACACAATAAGGCTGTCTGCCTTTGTCTGTGGTTTTGTTTTTTGTGGTTTCAATGGACCATGGTCAGCTGCAATCTGAAAATATGAAATGGAAAATTCCAGAAAGAAAGAATTCATAAGTTTTGAGTTGTGCCCTATTCTGAGTATGACAAAATTTCACGCTGTCCCACGCCTTCCCACCCAAGACATGAATGATCCCTTTGTCCATCGTTTCCATTCTGCATCTGTCAATCTGTCTATCTTTCTGCCTGTCTTTTTAAGAGAGATGATAGTCACATAATTATATTACAATATGTTGTTATAATTGTTCTGTTTTATTATTAATCATCCCTAATCTCCAACTGCTTCATTTATAGATTAAAATTTATCATAATTCTGTGTTTATAGGAAAAATGTAGTTATAGGTAGGTTTGTTCCTGTCTGCATCCAGTGGGAGCCTTCAAATACTCTGAAGCGTAAGGGGACCATTGTACCAGGTGTTCCTGCTGCTGCTTCTTTTTCTACTTCTTTTTCCTTCTCTTCTCTTTCTCTTCTTCTTTCTTTTGTGGTGCTGGGAATTGAACCCAGGGCCTTCACACTGAACTACATCCTCAAGATTCAATCCGTTCACTTCCCTGAAACTTTTTTGAGATATAATCTAGCTAAGTTGCTAAGTTTCCCAGGCTTCATTTCTCAACCTGCCAGAGATCTGGAATTATGAGCATCCTTTGCCGTGAAGGGCTTGACGTTTGTCATTCTTAACTGAATGCTTGTGTCGAGTTGGTTTTCTGTTGTTTAACTTTGCCTTTGTCGGTTCAGGTTCAGCCTGCTGTAACAAATGGACACTGTGTGTTGATTTCATGCAAATGAGGAGGCCAGAAGTCCAACATCAGGGTCCCTGCTTGGATTCCGGATGAGCTTTTCATACTGCTTTGGAGACAGTTCCCGCCTTCGTGCTGCTCTGGCAGAGTAAGTCAAACACAGGCTCAGATCCCATCATGAACTGACCTCTCCTCCCGCTACAACCCCATGATCTTCTCTAACCCTAATCACCTCCCATAGGCCCTGTCTCCAAATGCCACCCATATGAGGATCAAGGCTTTCCTGTGTGAATTCAGTGGGGGATAAACATAGCTCAGCTTCTAGTGCCCTGGAGATGCAGGTAACTCAGCATGGGAAAGCCCAGGCCAGGTTCCCTGTCTGCATCCCTGTCCTTCCAGAACTTTCAGCAGAACACCGAGCACTCTCAGTAAGAACACCACCGATGCTTTTCCTTTAAGCCTTCAGGAGAAACAGTTGGCTGGAAGGTGCCTGGGAGAGGCCAGTCCATTCTCTGAGGGATAGATGGACACTGGGCGGCCAGGGAATGCAGAGGGAGGTTGAGGGGAGGAGCAGAGGAGAAGGGCATCCCTGAATTGCGAAGCAGATTCCCAGGACTTCAGCCTCCCGTGGATTCTCCTTGGTTATCCTTCTGCCAAGCCAGCCCCCAGGTTCCTTCATCAGCCCCTTTTCTGACCACCTGACACAATGGCTGGGGCGACTTTGCATTGAGCTATGTTATAGAAGGAAGCCAGGCATGGTGGTATATTCCCATAGTCCCACCATTCTAGGAGGCTGAGGCAAGAGGATCACAAATTCAATCCCGGCGTGGGCAACTTAGTGCCTCAGTGAGACCCTCCCTCAGAATAAAACATAGAAAATGGACTGGAAAAGGCCTTGGGCTCAGTTCCCAGGGCCACACAAAAAAGGAGAGGACTTGCCCTTTCTCTCTGATTCTCTATGTGGAGACCCACCTAGGCTTGTGGAATTAGGCAGTGACACATTATGTGACTGTCGTTACTGCTAGATCATTGGCTGGATCTCGAGTGAATCAAAGGTGGCTACGGGATGGTGAAGTCAGTTATCATTTATTAATGGTGGTTACAGAGCATAGTGGAGCCATTTATAAATTGAATTTTGAAGTTGAACAGCCTTCTATTTATATTTTTAAAGGTGAGAGACAGGCTATATGGGAGTAAAGCATGCGACATTCAGCTGGTGGCATGGCACATGAGTTTTTGAAATTCTTTTTGGAATAAATTGTTAATTAGGCCACCTTCAGAAGGCACCGTTATGGCACATCTTGTTTCTTTGAATGAACGTGCTAATTATCTCTGATCCCATTTGAGTGCACGCGATCCAGCAACTGTTAGTGTGGGTGCAGGGGCTAGAGCATGCATTTTATCCACACCACGTGAGTGTCTGTGAAGAGCACGCGGAGAAATACATGAAAAGAGACACAGAAAGTTTTGGGGGAATGACGGGGGCAGTGTCTGCTAACCTCAGGAGACTCACCCACTAACTGGGCTGCTTCAGCGGGTCCTGAAGTGGAAAGACATTGCTGAGAATTAGGGGAAAGATGGCTCACCTCAAAGGCCCAGGCGCAGGTCCAGGTGATGGCATAGGCTTGGCTGGATTCTGAGTACATTTTTATATTTCAGCCGAAGGCTTCACTTGATGCCACAGATCATCACAGACCCACGTTTCACACTCCACGGCAGGCCAGCCGAGCTCCTCAGATGCTTGTTTCTCACCGTGGTTGGCCTGCATTGCCACGATTGTGGAAGATCTCGCATCCTCGTGACTTCAAGGCTCATTGACTCTTGTTAATTTGTGCCCCAAGTCATTCTGTCACCTACAAGGTCCCACATGACTCCAGTCAGAGGAACAGGAACCTCCACGGGGTATTGGCCAATGCTTCTGTTTTCCTTTTTGTTGTTGTTGTTGTGCTGGGGATTGACCCCTGGATTTTCACACTGAGCTACAACATCGGCCATTTTTAATTTTTAACTTTGAGATGGGATATTACTAAGTTGGTAAGTTGCCCAGGCTGGACTCAAACTTGGAATCCTTCTACCTTGGCCTCCCAGAGTGCTGGGATTATAGGCTCAAGGTACCTTGACCAACTCCAGTGGTTTTGTTTTTACCACCTCATAACTTAGCTCATTGTTGCTAGTTCTGCTGTGTTCCAGGTCCTGCCCGTCAGATACCATGGTCCTGTCTCCTTTCAGGGCTTGGAGCGGCTCGTTAGAGCACAAACCACCTCCACATCTCACTCCTCTCCTTCCCCTCATGTCGGGGCCTACCAGTGCTCCTGGTTAATACAGATGTTGTCCTATGCGGAGGGCGCAGCCGGAGTTCCTGTGAACCCTCAACTGAGCCAGCTTCCTCTTTCAGATTCTCTTCCCTGCTCTGAAGTCTGCACCCAGCCCTCCCTCCTTTCCTGTGTTTCCAGGACTTTCCCTTCAGCACATCTGATTTGCATCGCAGGGTTTCAGGGTGGAGCCCTGATGGCCCTTACTTTTGGCATGAGTCCCCTTGTTGCTTACCATTGCTTACAGAGTACAAATTGTGAACACGATCCCAAACAAAATCCACTGGCGGGAAATGGAGTGGGAGAGGCGGCGTTGTGGCGGGCAACGCATATTTGAAAACTTGCTGCAGCCAGATTCTGCATAAACACTGTTGATTGTCAGGACTTATCTTGCCTGCAGTATTTCTGTGGAAACTATCTGGAAGATTCCTTCTCTCTCCTTGGGGAGGGGGGCATAATTCCAGTTAAAAAGACAGAAAACCATCGTCTCCTAAAACCATCCCACTTCTAACTTCCTCAGCCCACTCTGCCTCTACTTGGAATTTTGGGCCCCAATTAAACTTTTTGTGCCTGTTTACATAACAGCTGGGTGCCCCTGGAGAGGGATGGGTCACGAGACAATTTTAGGCATTGTGTCTGTGTTCCATGACTGGGAGAAACAAAAAAGTGACTTATGGAGGAGAACAAAACCATCATTTAAAATCCCCACCCACCGTGGAGGGGGCTGGCATTTGGGTGCTGGGCTCCATGCTTGGCCCCAGTGCCGAAAGCACATGCTGCTAACATCCCCAGACCCAGGCCGGAAGCAGATCCTCCCCCAGCTCCTGTATTCCTTTACAGCCAAACTTCCTGCAAAGGTCATAAATATTTAATTGACAGTCAACTGAGTTTACAGATGGGAAGTACAGAAGCCTAATCCTGTCTTCCATGCCTTCTGTAAGCCAGGGTTGGCCTGGTCCACCTTCTGGAATAAGATCAGCGGCATGTGGCTCAGAGAAGGGATGCCAGCCTTCCCAGCAGGTACTCAGGTTTAAGGAAAGCTACCAGCCCATTGAGTGGCACTCACTTGTCCCTTTTTGATGCTGTCTGCTAAGTGAGCAATGTGGAAGGGAAGCAGAAGTAAAGAGTCTAAATTAGCTCTCTCTTTTACATTCTTGTTGTAAACCTTAGAGTCAGTAGGCACATTACTAAGCCCTTTGGCTCTGCTGAGTTCTGTGCTGGATTTAGAGGCTGCAGAGTCAGAAGGCCCAAACCTTCTCTCTAGAGCTCCCTCTTACAAGACAAGTTGATATGTGTCCCATTGGAGACTAGCCAGGATGCATACGCCTAAAAGACTGATTCACTGGATCAACTGCTTAAGGCACCTACTGTGTATTATTGGGTCTGCCTCTGGAGGACTAAGGATGAGGAAAAAGAAAGGTTCTTGCTTTCATGGGGGTTGCACTCGAGTGGAGACAGAAGACCTCACCTAACGGGCTACCACATCTTGGATCATGGAGGTTAAAAAGAAATTTTCCAGGTGAAAAAGTGGGTGAGGATTGGGGAGAGGACATTTTTGGTGGAGGGAAGTCAAGGGCAAATGTGGGCAAGTGGCCCGCATGACTAAGAGATGGGGACAAATCCCCCGAGTGTGCCTGGATACATGGCTATCCAGTAAGCCTGTGGACCAACACAAACTTTTGGGATCCTGTCCAAGCTGGAACTGGTCCAGGGCTGTGCTCATTCAGAGGATGGGGCATCTTTCTAGTTCCATCCCGAGGAAGCTTCTCTTTCTGACCTCACAAATGTCCTGTGTCTTATCACTCTCTTATTTCAACCTAGACACAGAAGGCAGAATGCCTTCTTGGGGTGGGGAGAAGGGACCATCTCCTGCTGCCCTGGATTTAAGTGGGCTTTGCCCTCTGCCTCTGTCCTGATCGGGATCAGGGGTGGTAAGGATTCTTCTGGCAGAAGAATGATGTCTAAATACACAAGAATAAGTCTGAGGGATTAAAATTGGGCTTTTTTTTTTTTTTGCTTTTGGAATGGCAAAAATGGATACAATTTTAAGTTGGAAAATTGAAGACATTTTCTTGCTGGATGACATGGCAAAGGGACAGCATGATAACGCTGTGCTAGAAGGTAAGTTTTTAGCTGACATGGGGGTCGCACTTCCATGGGTAGAACTGTCTCCTGAGAATAGGGACAAACCTAAGACTTGATTGAAAGATTGCTTTGTTCAGTTCCAGTGATCTTATTCTCTAACCACCTAAAAAAAAAGTCAGGCGAGCTGTGTGGCGTAGTGGTCCAACTTTGCCCAGCATGGGAAAGAGCCTGAGTTCAATCCCCAATACTGCAAAAAAGTAAATAAGTAAATAAAAGAAACTACATAAATTTTTATGACATGTAAAATTGTTTTTGAAGATGATGTCTGTCTCTCTGTCTCTCTTTCTCTTTTTTGGCCTGTTCTCACTCTTCCCTTGATAAACAACTCATCATCTAAGCATGCTGTAGTTTAGAAAGCATTCTTTCATATGTCTTCTTTACCAAAACTTCTTGAAGACCAGGGAATATGATTAAAATATATTTTACACACATTAAATTTAGCACCCATCCTCACAGCAACGTGAGACCGCTGTGGAGGGTGGGACAAGATAAAAGGTGGGTAGTGGGGGAGCTGAAATAATTAAAGTGTGCTATGTGCATTTCCAGAAGAAGAAGGAGGAGGAGGAGGAGGAAGAGGATGAGGAGAAGGAGAAAGAAAGAAAGAAAGAAAGAAAGAAAGAAAGAAAGAAAGAAAGAAAGAGAATTTGGCCAGATGAAGTTGTGCATGCATACTTTATGTACACTGGGATGCTGAGGGAGAAGAATTGCAAGTTTAAGCTCAGCCTGGCAATTTGGCAACTTAGCAATGCCCTGTCTCAAAAAAAGTAACGAAGAACTGGGGAATGTAGCTCAGTAAGAAGAGCCGGATTTGATGCCTAGTACTGCAAAAAAAAAATTTTTTTTTAAAGGAAAGAAAAAATTTTACAATAATAAAGTAAAAACCAGAGTAGAACATTTTAAGCCCATTGCATGGGCTGGGACCCATGGAATGAAGGATCCCTGATATACATTCTGGCCTGTGACTGCATCTCAGTTTTAGCTCTCCTAGTCCCTTAGAAGGTGAGGGGCAGTTGATGGTATTTGCAGAAGGATTTGAATTTGCCAAGAATTTGAATACAATCAGAAATTGTAATGCACAACCCCACTGGGTGGAAGGTCTAGGCCTAAACTGCTGAGATGCAGTGCCTTCGAGGGACTTGTCTGTACGTCGGGGGACGAATGTGTCTTGGGGAACATTAGCAGTGGGATGATTCTGTGATTGGGCTGGCTTCCACCACCAGCCAGAAGCAGCGTGGCTAGTGGGGTTCCCTGGCACCTCAGTGGCCCCTCACAGTGGAGGCAGTCCTTACTGGGCTTTTTGTCTTCTCTTTTGAAGTCTCCTGCAGTTACTCAGGACTGGCCTGAAGGAGGCTCCTTAAGACTTCGGAAGGTGGCTGTCTGGATTCCTGGGCTGTGGGCTGTGGACATTCATCCCTTGTCCACGCCTTGTCCTCTGCCCACAGAGGAAGAAGTACTCTGAAGTTATTCTGTCTTTCTCTCTCCAGGGATTGAACCCAGAGCCTTCATGCCGAGCTACATCCCCAGCCCCAGTTTTGTTTTGTTTTGTTTTTTTCCACTGTGAGACAGGGTCTTGCCAAATCAGCCAAAATGCCCTGGCTAGGACTGAACCTTCCTTCTTCCTGCCTCAGCTTTCCAGAGGGCTGAGGTGCCAGGTATGGGCCACTACACATAGTAACAGTTACTTCTTCGGCACAGCCGTCCCTGACTGGCATTAGAGCTCTTTCCTACCCGCTGCCTTACTCCTTGTCCTCGCCCCTTGTCCACCTTCTGAGGACGGGGCCTCCACCATTGTGCACACAGCGCTGAGGTGGAGGGGCTCGGCTGTATGTGGAAATCTGGAAAGTGGAGTGGCCACTCTAGGATCAGTCCTACAGATCTGACGCCTGAAATCGACTCAGTACACATGCTCCTTCCATGTCTCACCAAGCCTCACGCTTGGGATCTGTTGGGCCTGTGTTTGTAATGAGCAGCAGAACATGGGGCAGCTGAGAGGTAGCTCCTTTCTGAGGCAGTGGCAAAGGCTACAGTCTATGAGTTCCTACCAATCCCAAGTGACTCTCTCACCCCCTCCCCTCCCCTCTGTCTCCTCACCCCTGTCTACCCAATATGGAGTTCTTTAGTTATCTATAAGGTTGGGATCGCCATTGCTCATTTGGAGCTAAGGTAGTGATGGGTTCATGGAAATTATGGGGCTTTATATGCCATAATGCATCTCCATAGGAAAGTAACTACAAAGCAAAATTATGTCCCTTTATGTAGAAATAATGAATCCCCAGGCTTTCCTGGGCTGGTGCTACCAGAATTGAGATTTTCCCTTGATCCTCTGATGGACAGAGAAGCTGGCTAGGATGAGAAAAGGTGAGGGTCGCCCGCATATACGTTTAGGACGGTCCCGGGAAAGCCACGCCGTGCTCCCCTATAGAGGGCGCCCTCTGAACACAGCCGCCTCACTCACGCAGTGAGGTGAGAGATTCTACATAAAAGCATGTTGCTGGGGACCGTCTTCTAGGACAAAGACAAGCTTCCTGGACACCATATTCTACTGGGTGGCAAAAGCTGCCACTGCCAAAAGCGGAGCTAATGTCTGGGGCAAGGAATCAGACCCTCTTTGGGGTTGGCTTTTATTTCGTTTCTTTAAGATGACAGCCCAACATGTGAGCTAGCTAGAGAGGAGGGCAGAATTTAGCAGGCTTTATTGTCATAGTTTATGAATTAAAATCTTAGTTCCACTTATTTTATCTGCATGGTATTGGGCAGGAAATTTCATTTCTATGTACCTCAGTTTCCTCTTTATGTAAAAACAGTACCACTTTTTGTTAGGCCCTCAAAAGAAATTCATGTCCTAGAACCAAGAGTGGAAGGCAAACACGGTTAGTCTCAATTACTCAGGAAGCTGAGGTAGGAGAATCACTCGAGTCTGGGAGTTTGAGTCTAGCCTAGGCAGCATAACAAAATCCCATCTAAAAATTTATTAAACCATAAATAATTGTCTCAATCCCTAGGACCTGTACATTTTAGTTCATTTGGGGGAAAAAAAGTAAAGTGTGTGAGAAGAGATTTGTTTGGGGATTTTGAGATGGGGAAATTATCTTGGGTTATCCCAATGGGTTGTTAGTGCCACAACAAAGGTCCTTAGAAGAGGGGAACGGAGAGAGATTTGGTGGACATGAAGAAGAGAAGGGACTTGTGAGGGTGGAGATGAACTACAGGAATCAGAAGAGACTTGCTTTGGAGATTGGATGATGCACCACGAGCCATGGAGTGGCTGCAACTACCAGAGACAGAGAGAGGTGAGGGGTAGATCTCCCCAGGGCCTCCAGAAAGAACCAGCTGGGCTGGCTCCTGTGTTTTACCCCAGCGAGACTGATACTGGGCCTCTGTCTTCCAATGCTGTCACTGATTTCTGTTGTTTGTTGCTACCATGTTTGTGATAATTTGTTACAGCAGCCATGTAAAGCTCATACTTACCTTGATGGTGTTATTGGAGGATTTGATAAAAGAGGGCGTGTAAAATGTTTGGCAGAGGGCTTGGTATTACAGAGTAAGCTTTCAATAAGTGTCAGCAAATACTGTCATTTTATTTTGAAGTAGCTGACGGGGCGTGGGGTTTGCCTAGGACTATGGGGACTGATGGGAGGCTTCAGTGGGTGTCCTGGCTGGGTCACAGTGACTTGCAAGCTGTTTTGTCTTTCTGCAGAAGGGGTTGAGTGAGCCCGCCCTGCTTGCCTGCCCTGGAGTTGTGAGGATCAAATGAGTTAATGAACATTAAAATGCTTTGCACGTCACCCGCATAGACTGTTAAGCTGTGGTCACAAAGGCCAGGACCAAACGGAGGCCGAATCAGAGAGGGCCTGTCAGAAGCTTTGTTCCTCTGGAGCTGCACGGTGAGGTCATCTCTCTCAGCCTTTGTTCCTGGCCTTCTGAGCTCATTTGCTGGTTTTCCTCTAATCCTAGGTCCTTTCTCCCAGAATGGAGCCTCAGATGACAAAGCACCAACCGTCCCAGCCAGTCCTGAGCCTCCCCTGGGGCACATTTTTTTTTCAGATTCTATTTTTAAAAAGCACAAACAAAAATAAAAACAAACACCAGAACATACTAATCTTCAAAAAGATTTATAATGCCTATCACAGAGATTAGGGCAACAGATACCAATTTAACTTTGCTAAGGATCTGAGATGTTTCCGATATGTTTTTATTTTAGGCCAGGGACTCGCAAGACCCAGCACCAGGATGTCAACTTAGATGGAACAAGTCAACCCTTGTCAAATGCTTGAAAGTGGTGAATTCATCTGTAAAGATGCCCAGCCTCCCAGGAAATGTGCTGTTTTAGCCTGAGCAGCCAAAGAAACACACAGGAAGGAAACGATCTGTGTGTGCCGTGGTTCGCTTCGTCTTTGACCTGTGCTTCTGCTGCACTGCTCTCCCTGAGATAGGCAAAGGTGGGCTCTGTGAGTACAGCCCTGTGCTCAAGGTCCTTCCAGGTAATTTCTTTTGATCTGATTGCCCACTGCAAAATAAGGGACCTCAGTTGTCTACCTTCCCTCACGTAAAAAAAAAAAAATATGTATTAAATAGCCACTACATTGCAGGCGCTGTGTTAGACGTTAGGGAAAGGAGGCTAAATGCAGTACATGTGGGGAGACCTGGAGTTTATAGTTCACTGGGAATGAGGTTAGTCAGGTAGTGACAGGACATTGGCAAATTGCAACAGTGTTAGAAAGGGACAGCTTGTGCTGGGAGTACATCTCTAGGCAAGAGGATTCTCGGCAGGGGTGCCATGGAATTGGATCTGTGGTGAACCAAGAGATCAGGACCCACTAGATTCAGAGGCCCAAATGTGGGAGAAATATGGACGTGTAGGAAGACCAAAGGAAGCAAGCATGATGGAGAACAGAGGAAAGAAAGGAGCTCGAGAGGGTCTAAAGGAGAAGTGGGGTCATAACGGGGGCCTGGTTGGCCATCTTAACAATGACAACTATATGAAGAAGACCAATTTATCTCCCTAGTCCTGCTGTCCTGGACATATGTATTATGGGTCCTCTGGCCTATTCAATTTCTAAACTGGTCTTGACCAAGTCAGAGGCCATTAGAAAGTTGATCCCCAAAAGCAGATGCTCTGTGATGGGTGTCTGTTCTAAGTCCCCCGCTCCCCAGCCTAATTCATGTGTAGGATTTGACCTCCATTTCTCTGCAGGTCTGCAGGTCTTCTGTGTGTTGGGTCTCTGTTCTGACCCAACACATCTCATTCTTGCCTTGAACTTTCCTCTGTCTTTGGTGTGTTTCATTCGTTCAACAAATGCTTACTTGGACACATTGTGTGACAGTCACTGAGCAAGGGGAAGAAGGCCTGCTGTCTGCTGTAGGGAAGGGTCAGGACCACTGTGTGGGAAAAATGACAGCTTGGGTATTCTACAACTGGATGTCACTTTCCCCTCCATTCATCATCTAACCCCACGGATTGTCCACTTGCCACCTGCCCTTATCACAGAGGCTTGGTGATAGGTCAGACTCCAGACCTACAGGGGACGGCAGTGCCCTATCCCACCATGCACTGGTGTGTCTCCTGCTCTGGCCCATCTCCTTCCTCTTGCTTCTTGGCTGGGTAGACCCACACATCAGGCTGCAGTTGACACCCTGGAGGTATCTTTCTGAGACCCACTGCCCTGAACGGTAACTCTGGGTGCTGAAAGGCTGTCCTCCCTGTTGTTATCCTCTGGGCACAAGTCCCTGTTCACCACTGACACATGTTCTGAAGGAGCACGGGGACCTCAGAACTGTAGCTTTGAAGCATATTCCCACTTGCCAGCGGCTAATGAACTGCTGTAGGGATGGTTAATGCCCTGTGAAATCAGTCATTAATTGTAGAAACAACTGATTTCAGAGAGATCGTGGCAATTAGGACCTGTTTATGATGGTGGTGGCACCCACACACTGTCATCTTGCCCATCCTTCATGAAAGGACAAGCCATCCAGGTGATTTGGAAGTTCTCCTCTACCAGACAGTGGTCGCGAGTGGACTGCTAGATCCCCATGGCCCCGGCAGCTGCACTTTCAGATCCCCGGTGACACACAGCCCACAAGTCAGCAGTGTGCAAGCCAGGCTCCCTTCCAGTGGCCAGCAGAAGGAGGCAGCATCGGATAATAGATGAAGCTGCTCTCGGGGGGCGGTGGCTGCTCCTGGTTCTGGTGGCTTCCAAGCTGCAGTATGGGAGCGCTTTGAGGGTCAGTTTGGTTTCCCCTGCTGGTCCCTAGACTGGATCTGACAGTGGTGGTTCTGAGACTCACTCCTTAGGTTTGTTGCTGGGGAGGATTTAAAATAACCCGGCCCCCTTGTTAATAGTACATATAGGCAAACCATATTCATTTCTTCACTCTGTTTCTAATACAAGTTCTCTCTACCTCCCAACAGGTCAGAAGTCACTGGCAATAATAGAAACTCATAATCTTTCTCTGAGCTACCCCTACCAGCTCCCTGCTTCTGCCTCTATGTCTCCCAGCTATTTCGGAAGTGTATTGAGTGAGCACCATAAAGGCCTCCAGGCCCCCACCCTTCTCTTCCAGGCTCCAGGTTCAGCCTGCACAGGAGGGTGCGTGGCAATGCATACTGCTCCCCCATCACTGGCTGTGGTTCTGCATGGGGCAGTGTTGTTCCTAATATCCAGAGAGAATGGTGGCGTGGAAAGCAGTCTAAGAGCAGGGGCATTGCGAAGGTCACGTAGTTCGCGGTAGGCGAGGGTAATGGTACAGGCTTATGCTGCTGCAGGGCTGCTTAGCAATCCTGAAAAGTTGGACTGGCCCCGCTGATCTACAGTGTGGAGTTACAGAAATGCTTTGATCAGTAAGAGGGAGCCTGTGCAGCATTTCCTACGGTTCTGGTTCTTAAGATCTATGCCTTTTGACTTGGAAAAATGCCCATGCATGTGTGTGAGTACACGCTGCGTAGGTGAACAAGTTTCTATTGTCACACCCCAACAGGTTAACAGAAGTGACTCTGAGTGAGACATAGAGGGTTGACTTTGAAATATCTCCTGTTTTCAAAAGGAACCTAAGTTTATTGCAATATTGCAATGCAAATGCCTTGATTTTATGATGAGAGAGAATACTCTTTCTTATGTTTAATTGAAATCTGTTCTACTTTATTTATCATAATAAAAAGACTTTCTAAAGCTCTTGATATTGCCTGACTTTGTTGGCCAAATTAAAACAGACTCCTATTAGTGCAGTGAAAATTTTAAATTTAGAAAGTAACAAAATTCCCAGAAAACCTGAAAGAACAAGTTATAAACATTTGAAAAACAAATGTCTTGCAGTCTTATATGGATTAGATTCCAAAGCAAAGTCAAATACGGGCTGGACAACATCAGAGCAAGTGGACTTGGTGGGGAGGAGTCGAGAGCGGGCCGGCAGCAATGGCCGATGACCACGCCTGCAGGTGACACATTCGCTCTGTCATGGCCATGTGACTGAGTCTTGGCAAAACAAATTTGAGAGTTTGCAACACGATTGAATTTTTCTCTCTCTTTAATTTTGATTTTACTCGAATTTGTTTCTCATTCCAGATGTTGTCCTGCCTTTTCTGGGAATCTTTGATCCCATCTGTAGATGACATGGATTTCTGCTTGTACCCTCTGCTGAGAATTGACACCCCTCCGATGACTGTCTCTCTCCAGTCTTCTGAGACAAGGTCTTTTTCTTGTTCAATACCTGTACACGCGCAACTCAAAAGTACTGCAGCACAGTAGAAATTTCAGCCAGGGATGTTTTTAAACCCAACACAGGAAATTATTTCCTTAAAGAAATTGGATGCAAAGTGCAAAACCTAAAATCTGAAATCAAATTGTGCATCAAGTGTTCATCTAAATTATAAAGGAAGCATCTTGGGGGGAGGTGCAAGAGTTTTTTAAAAGCTACTTGAACAAATTAAATATTTTAATATAATTATCACTAAGGCTAAATATAAACAACAACATTCAGACAAGAAAATTAAAATTGTCTTATTCATCATGATCAGTTGATCAAAAAAAGAGCAAAGATGTTTCTCTCTCCTTCTCTCTCTTTCTCTCCCTTGCTTTCCTTTCACTCTCTCTGGGTACTGGTCACTGGACCCAGGGATTTCACACTAAGCTACGTCCTCAACCTTTTCTGCTCTTTATTTTGAGACAAGTTCTCGTTAAGTTGCCACATTGTTGAGGCTGGCCTGGAACTTGCAATCCTCCTGCCTCAGCCTCCCATAGTGCTGGCACGTGCCACCACGTGTGGCCTCTCTTTCCATTTCCCATCACTTTGGTCATCAGGTGAGCTGGGAATGTGGCAGATTCTTTGTGATTATGCACTCACTGGCTGAGAAAGAGTCTGAATCAGAAAATAATATGTTTATTCAGTTAGTATCAATGAACTGATGGAACTTCATCGATACTAACTTCTTGAAGTATTTAGTTAAGAAACTTCCCAGGATGAGTTTGGGTTCAATAGAAAGAATATTGTGGTTGACAAATCATATGCCCCAAAGGCGTGAGAACCCCGGTCTCCCACCTAGGTCTATTTTTTTGTCCCTGAGTAAAGACCCCAGGGCTACTACAACTTTGCACTCTGTTATAATACATAAATACATCTTATTAAACCATTTTCAATAGGTCTTTTGTTTCTCCAGCATCGGTGTGTCCAATGGACTCCTCTGTGTTCCGCTGCCTGGCTCTGCTGAGCTGGTCTGGACTTATCCACATGACTGCGGCATGGCTGGGTGTCAGGGCTTCACCTGACGCGGCTCTGTACCACTTGTCTGGCCTCCTCCCTGCAAGAGCAGGCTGGGGGAAGCACAGTCTTCCAATGGTGATAGCAGAGAGGCCAGAGCAATCCAGCTTCTTGTCACTCCTGCTGGCGTCTCATTGGCCAAAACAAGTCACATAGCTAAGCACCAGGGAATTATGCTTCTCCCACGGGCTGGTTGCCTTGGGGGATTTCTTAACAATAATCAATCTGTTAAAGCATAAATGCCAGGCTCCCGAGGTGATTGAATGAAATAACTGGTGTGACATATTTTTCAGAATTACTAGAATCTCCTGAGTGCTAAAACAGGGGCAGCTGTTAACCCTACGGGCTGCCACTTCCTCTGTGAGGCCCGTGCCTGCTCCTGCTTGTTGCAGTTAATGACTTGAGGCAAGAAGTCTCCGGCTGAAGGATAAAGGCGATCTGGGCGCGGCGTGCCTTAAAGTGTGTTCACAGAATTTTTGGTACTCCTCTGTGTGGGAGGTGGAGTCTGACTTCTTTCCTCTTACGTGAGGGTTGGGCTTCACATTTCATTATAGGAGCCCATAGGGGAAAGGTGGAAGGGGCCATGTATGTGTAACTTCAGAGATCGTCCCCTGCAGCTGAGCTCCAGATCTAGCCGAGGGCACCGAAGACGCATCCCTGGGAAAGGGTTCCGGACAGCTCTGGCGTTCCACGGGTCCGTAAAAGATAAGGCTGATGTCCCCTGTGTCGCTTTCTTTCCTCAAAGCACATGTGCTAGATATAGCTGTAGGCTCCATATTGTGACCAGAAAAGAAAGGTCAGGAGAATTACAGAGGTGCCTGTGTTGACACTGCAATTTAAAACCCATGTTATCTACCTCCAGACTTCTTTTGTAAAATTTTATTTCTTTTCTTTCCCTCCCTCCCTCCCTCCCTCCCTCCCTCCCTCCCTCCCTCCCTTCCTTCCTTCCTTCCTTCCTTCTTTCTTGTGGTACTGGGAGCTCAGCTCTGGGCCTTCTCACTGACCTATATCCCTGGCCATTTTTTATTTTTTATGTTGAGGCAGGATCTTAACTAACTCACTCAATTGTCCAGACAGGGCTTGAACTTGTGATTCTCCTGCTAAAGCCTCCCAGAGTGATGGAAGTGCAGATGGGCACTAACATGCCCAGATCTCCAGATTTATTCCTATGTGAGAAAAAGTTATGAGCATCAATCAGCCAGGTTGTGTGTCCCTTACATGAAAAACAGCCCAAACAAATACAGAATACAAGTATAGTAGGCTGAAGCATGCACCCTCAAGACATTCGTGTCCATATGCTAACGTCCAGAACCAGTGAACAATATCTTACATAGCTAGAGAACTTTACACGTGTGGTTAGAATAAGGGGAGATTATCCTGGACTGTGATGGAAGTCAAGGGAGCAGATGGAGAAGATTATGTGAAGATGGCGGCAGAGAGATCAGAGTGCCACAGCCCCCAGCCAAGGAGCACTGTGGCCACCAAAAGTAGGAAGAGACAAGAACAACATTCTTCCCTGGAATTTCCAGAAGGAACCGGCTCCGTCCACCCTCGATTTATCCTGTAAGATCCAGTTCAAGCCTCTGACGTCCGGACAAGTTAGTGACGACGCTTGTGTTGTTTTAGGCCACCGGGTCGGTGACACTCAGCACTCTGGTGAAGGCAGTTCTGCAGCTATGGTCTGGGGGGTCAGGAAAGGCAATTAGGGAGCAAACAGAAGGGATGGGCCAGGCACAGCCTGGTGAGGAGCCAGCAGGGAAAGCAGGAAGCAGTTCATGTGCCGACACGTCACATGCGCCAGTCCCTGTTGAAGAGGACGTCGCTGTTACTTCCTCGTGCAGATGAAGGAAACAAGAGGGCTCATCCTCTTCTCTTCCCCTCTGCCACTCCTCCTTCCTCTTACCTTCCTCCTGCCTTTCCTTCTTCCTCCTCTCCTCCCTCCTCCTGTTCTCTGGCGAGTAATTAGAGGTGGAAAAGAAGCCACCTTTGATTGACCTGTGTCCACCGGCACAGAAAGTGCCTGATTCATGTCGACTTAACACCACATGGAAGCTTGCAGATGCGTGCTCGTGTGTGTGCATGTGTGCCTGGAACACGTGTGTGCGCACACACACACGTGATTTGAGGATATTAGACCCTCTGCTTATGAAAAAAAAGGTGTCTGTCTGTCACATGCTTCAGGAGAGAACAACATTTCTCTTCTATGTGATCATTTGCTCAAAGGCAGACACAGAGCAGTGGCTCAAATGTTCCTTCGTCCCTGATTGTCTTGTACAAAGCTCTCCGTGTGGGAATACTTACAGGTTTCCTTGTCATTCGCCGGCTCTGGTTTATATAAAAATGGATCATTTGTTGAGTCAAACTTCAAAGCCAGAGAGTGCCCTGAGTGAGGAACGGTTCTGTCTTTTAATTCAGGCGTAATCCTATTAGAGACTCAGTTCCCAGGGCTGGGGAATCCTTTTAGGACTCTTTGATCAGGGGGGCACCTCTGAGTTTAGTGGCTTCAGCTGTCCAAGCTGTAAAAATAACAGGGAACCCACTAGTTATCTGGAAATGTCAGCTCCTCTCCTTTCTGGAGAAAGTGGCACCTGTTCAAGGGGACTGTTCCTGGCATTTTAGTTCAGGGGAAAAAGTGGAAAGTAGAAATAGTATCGCGTCTTTTTATTTCCCCAAGTGTTGGAGGGGCTAACCTTTGCTCGTATGTCAAATAAAATTGGATGTTATTAAGTTATATCTACATATATGCACATTAGAGATGTAGTATTACACATATATTATGCTATAAAATAGAAATCTGTGAACTAGGTTGCAGGGAACAAATTGATACTTAGCTCATTTCATTAAGTTCCTTCTAGTCATCTTTCTGATTATGTGAGATGGAAGTTTCACCTCCACCTTCGCCTTTAGTTCCACTTGAGCTCCGACTAACCCTTGCTTAGCAGAGGGACCTCACCAGTGTCCACCTGATGCTGAAGAGCCCTCTGCAGCGGCCACCTCCCCACTCGCCACTCTTCCCTACTCGCCTGGCCTTTCCTGTCCTCGCCTCACCCACTCTGCTGTTGTCGCTGGTCCCTGCTGTCTGCTGACCGCCCCCCCCCCCCAGCACATTCCCACATGCTTCATCCACACCCCCACCCTGGAGGGTTCCTCCCCCAGAGCCCCACGGGCCTTCCTCCCTCACCCCCTGCCTTGTGGTGGGACCCTGCCACCTCTGAGGCTGCTCCCCACCCCCCCACGCCCGTCCCCAGCATTCTCTCCTCTGCTTTGATTTTATTATAGTGCTTTTCAACACCTAACATACTATATATTATTCTTGTTTATGGTGTATCACCCCCAGGAGAATACAAGCTTCACAAATGCATGGATTTTTGTGGGCTTGGATCGCTGCCGTACTCTGGGATTTAGAACAGGGTCTGGCAAATAGAAGATGCTCATTAAATGTTTTCTCAAATGGATGAGCGAGGGAGCCAGTGTTTGGCTTATGCAAGTGAGAGCTTCGGTTTGCACTTAGTAACACAACTTGTATCTGTCCCTCCAATACATGGCACATGATCCTAACTCCTGGGTTCATAGTTCCTGGCCTGACATTTCTTTAAAACTCCGCTTTCTGATTTCCAAATCATCTTTCAAGACTATAGTTTATGGCATTATTTAACACACTGTTAGGATTAATCCCAGTTCAGATGAAATATGGATCTCATTGAGTTCTGAAATACTATTTTCAGCCCCATATCAGTATATGTTTTTCATTTGTTTTTACATAGAGTTCACATTTTTCATTATGTGGTGAATAAAGTTTGTTGACAGGAGGGAGGTGTGCTTCTTTTTTCTGGCTTGAATCAAATGTGATGGATTTGATGGATTCACCGATCAAAGTTATATTGGAGCTGCACCTCACACACCTTCTTGGAAGTTGGCGTACAACGATGGGCTTGCTACAGTCAGGTATATGAGGCATCTGCAGACACAGGGACTTTATTTAAAAGAAACACCTGTGTCAGAAAAATAACGGATGAGGGGGTATATCTAGGGAGGCAAGTGGCTGAAGCCTAAGAAAGGCTTTGAGGGCTGTAATTCCAGTGAAACAAATGGCTCACAGCAAACCTTTTAGTTGTTTTTCTGTGGCTATAACAAAATACCTGAGCCTGGGTAACTTATAAAGAATAGAAATGTACATGGTTCATGGTTCTAGGGACTAATTCAGAGAGCATGTGGCACCACATCTGCTTGGCATCTGGTGAGGGTCTATTTGCTACCTCATATTGTGATGAAGGGCATCAGGTGGCAAGGTAGAGCAAGTGTGCCAACTTGGGCTCTCTCCTTCTGCAACTATTAATGATCATGACCTCATCTAATGCCAATTCCTTCCCACAGGCTGTACGCCCACATACTCTTATCACAGAAATTTGGGGGTTAAATTTTCAACACATGGACTTTTGGAGAATTCATTCAAATCACATTGTATCTTGACCCAGTTAATTCATTATGCAACAAACATATGGAGCTCCCACCCCATGCTGAGCGCCTTACCAAGTGCTGCTCTCGAAGGGATGAAGAAACAGATACAGTTCCTACTTTCATAGTGTTTGCTTGTCCTGGGTGAGATGACAAACCATTACCCACGAGATGAAGTTTCACTGCAGAGTCGGGCAGCATCTTTGGAGGGAAAGTGCAGGGATAGCAGCAGAAATCAGCAGCAGCTGAGATCTCTGGCTGAGATCCGAGGTGAGGACACCTAAGATGCACACTGACTGCATGGTCTCCCCCCACACCCCCACACACCCGGCTTGTTCACCCCCTGTTCCTCCCTGTCTTTCTCCCACTCGCTTTCCTTCCTAAGCCCCTGGTTACCAGCACTATTGCACCACCCAGGACAACATTTGGGATCCCCTCCCCCAATCCCAGTAACTCCCTGGAGCCATTTGGCTCCAGTGTCCGCATTCGCTCTGTCCTCGTGGATCGCCATTGCTCTGGAGCCATTGTGCTGGATCTCTGTCCTTGACTCACCTGTCCATCTCCTTTACCTGCCTGCAAGCTACGTGAAGGCAGAGGTGAACTTTTCATTTCCATATTTCCAGTATACAAGATGGGTCCATTTCTCATGAATGGTATTTATTGCTGGGCTTAGATGGCATTTCCTGTGTGCTAGACAGAATTCTAATAGTTACATAACACATCATATTTTCATCAATGCTCCAAGAATTAGAGAGTTCTTTATCCCACTTTCTGGGAGATGAAACTGAGGCACAAAGAGACTAAGCAGCACAAACACAGCGGGAAGTGGCGGAACCAGGCAGCCCCTCCCACACCCAGACCTTTGAGCACCCGGCTCTCAGTGAACAGCCAAAAGAAAGAATGGATGATTATTTTTCTTGTTGCTCCATCTCGTTCTATCTTTAAATAATTAAAGGATATTTTGGGGGATGCCAGTTGGGTGGTCTCTGCTCACCCACCCTGCTTTGTTCCTCCTTGGCTTTGATAGTTTTCATTATAATTCCTTGAGATTGTCATAGCATGGAATACCTGCAGGTACCCAGTCTGGGGACAAAACTCTGGGAACAGAGGATTTTGTCTTTCATTTTAATTACAATGTGTTTTTGCTCTGGGTGGCTTTGGCTTGGTTATATTTATTGATTTCCAGGTTAATATAGGTTACTACAACATTTAAAGACCAACACCAGATTTCCTCTCTGTGCTTATCACTGAGGCAGTAAAGGTTGGGTTAGGCTTAAGGTTCAGCGAGGCCCTGTTTATATAGTACCTTCTTCTAAGCCCACCCACACTGAGCCTCTCTTCTGATTCTAAGTTCAGCAAGATTAGAGGGGTCTGTTTTCCAGAAGAGGGGACTAAGGCCCAAGGGATATGCAGTAACTTTCTCAGGTGCCCAAGAGGGATGCGTCATGTGGCCCAGGCAACAGCCAGGCACTTCGGATTCCGAGGGGTCCTGAGTAGGCACAGCTGAGGAAGTGGGTTGGATGAGAACTCCGAGGTTGGACCTTCCAAGGTGCTCATAAACTTCAGTTTCTGTAACACACCCTGGAGACACTAGCTCAACTTAGGGTTGTGGTTATAAATGTGCATTAATGAAATCTCAATATCTACCCATGAAGAGAAAAAGAAAGAAGTCTATAACAGGCCCTGCCGGGCCATTAGAGGTCAATAGGAATAAAACAAATGCCCACAGAGCACATTGCTGAACTAAGTGAGCCGGCCCTGCCCGATGCAGTCCATATCATCTCAGCTGTTGTCCTGTGTTGGACTAGGAGGAATAGCGTGAAGGCCAGGGAAGCTAGTGGTAACGCTCTTTCTCCTAAACTCTCCGAGCCTTTGTCTGTACTCCATAGAGAGGGAGCACTCACCCCCTCTTACCAGGTTGCAGAAAGACTAAAAACGCTCATGATATCTCACATTCAGAGTTGGGTTTCCCTATTCCTTGCATTTCTCTATGTGAGTTACTGTCTTGTGAACAGCCTGATCATCTGCTTGGTCCAGTCTTCTTTAGCGTTGTTGGCTTGCGTGTCTGTCCGCATATTAATCGCTTGTGTCACATACATGCACGTTTCCTCCCCATCGCTCTGTGTTTAAACAGTTGTATCAGGGTTTAATTTGCGTGCCATAAACCTGAACCATTGTAAATGTACAATTCAAAAAAATTTTTGGCAAGCTTATGGAACTGCACAACCATGACCACAGTCCAGTTCCACATTTTCCTCCAGTCCCCAAAGATCCTTTTCCTGTTTGCAATTTATCCCGTTCCCACTTCTCAGTGACCACAGCTCCTCTTTCAACCTCTATTATTGTCCCTTCTCTAGACTCACCTACAATACCGAGTAATGACAATGTGTAGTCTTTTCCATGTGGCTTCTCTGTCTTTGCATAATGGTTTTAGATTCATTCATGTGAAGCTCCACCAGGCCCCCAGGGATTCGTATTGTTGCATAGTATTCCACTGTTGGAATGTACCACCTGTGTGTCTTCTCTCCTCATTCCCCTTGTGCATGTGTGTGGACTCAACCAGGAAATATACTGCCCCTCATGTGACTGTAACCTCAGGCGAGTGGAGCCATTGGCCTCCTCCCACTTGCAAGATGGTCACCTCTGCAGAAAATGCCATTGAGATTGGGCCTTGATGCCCTTAACTGGCAGCCATGCTTCCAGGCCTCAGGCCTGTCCCTCCGACCCTGGTCAGAGCCCCTGCTAACCTAGCCAGCAGAGAGCAGTGATCTTGTGATGGCACTGGTGCTGGTGGCGATGGCTTTGATTTTGATGGTGGTGCTAGAGTGATGGTGGTTGGTGTGGTGGAGTGACGGTGGTGGCAGTCGGTGTGGTGGTGTGGTGGTCAGAATTCTGCAGTTCCTGTTGTTTTTCTTCTGTCAAGTCTAGCCGTTTTACAAGGAGAACCATTTCTCGGATTTCTGTGCCCCTTTGGTGACTTTCAGTTCATGGGAATAGTTGTCTGTTGCCCAGGTTTTAATTCGCTTTTGGAGACAGAATCTGCTGATGTCCCCATTCAGCCATGGATGGAAGGCTTGTCCTGTTCCCCAGACTCTTTGACTATAGTTTTACTTAGCTGTGCTATTTGTTGTCATACCATGACTTTATTTTTCATGTAGATATGTGTCACTGGTCCAGGTTTGGCATCCATTTTCCTTTTTCTTTTCTTTTCTTTTCTTTTTCCTTTGGTCTCTTTTCCTGAGATCATGAACATGTCCTCTTTTGCCGTCTGATATTTTTTGACAGCTTTCTGGTTGACTCCTATGGGGACCTGACTCATGTAAAATCACTTTTCAGATTGTACACACTTAGAGTTCCACCATAAAACTATTGGAAGTTTTTAAATAACACCTTTGTTAGTGCTGAAATTTACATAGATTTTATTGCCATTAAAGTTTATATTGTTTTATGTGTTCATGTTTTGTGCCAAATATTTCTTATAAATTTTACACTGGAAAATATTGAGCCCTCGTTTATCACATTATGCATATTTTACCAATCAGCTCTTTGACTCTTAACTAAATATCAAGAACTGTTTGTGGAGAGGAATTAAAAATGATTAAGATGGGATATGTGTATGTACCAGCTCTTCAAGAGGAGTGTAATTATTTTGTGTCAAAACATATACTAATAAAAAGATGAAAAAATAACTGTTTATTCATAATATCAACACAAAACAACTTTAGCAAGCTGAGAAAATAAAAGTAAAAATAAACCTTTAAAGTCTGTGCTGGAGAAATGGCTCAATGTTAATGCACTTGCCTAGCAAGAGCTAAGTACCCAAGTTCAATTCCCTAGCACCACATAAGCTGGGCATGGTGGCACACATCTATAATCCCAGTACTCAGAAGGCTGAGACAGGAGGAGTACTGTGAGTCCAAGGTCATCCTGGGCTACATAGTGAGTTCAGGATCAGCCTGGGCTACAGAGCAAGATTCTGTCTCAAATAAATAAATAAATGTAGATCTTTATGTCCTCCTTAATAGTTGTACTCTTCTGAGACCATGTTTGTATACACATGCGTGTACACAAAAAGAAACTCTGGTATTGGTTTTTTTTTAAAGTTACTATGTCACAAACTTCTCAAGTTGCTATGTCCTCAATATGGGATCATGTTCAAAAAGTACCATGCTACATGGATGTATTGAAATTTACTTAATTCTTGTCCCTTGATTGGTCACAAGCGTCTCTACACAATTTTCCTCTTACATGGAACACCCTCAAGAACAAACTGTAGCTGAATTGTTATGGATAATCTTATTTCCTAGTGTGTTCTGCCAGAGAGCAAACCAATTCCTGAAGCTATGAATACAGTTGGCAAATTAGACTCTGGAAATCTTACTCGAACTTACATTCTCATATTCTTACAATATTCACAAACAACTTCAGGTACAGCAGGTATTATTTTAAGAGAATCTCACAAATTTGAGGAGCAAAGTTTATAGTCTTTCAATGCATTTAGAATTTTTCAATGTGTTCATGAACTTATATAGTTTTATAAAAAGAAACTACGTGAATATTATGTACTTACCAGGGTGTGTATATAGACTTTTATATATAAAGCATTTGTATATATATGTATGTATTTTTAGTTTTATTATTTTTAATTTTTTGCTTTGAAAATTGTAATTTGAACAATATTGGGCATGAAGAAGGCAGCGATGACTTAAAAGCATATAAATCAAAAATTACATAATAATCAAAAGAAATTCAAATGAATCTCAGACTGAAATGGGGCCACCTTAAATCAATAATGCCTAGTAAGGGGTGAATCTCTGAAAAAGGAGTGGGCAGAGATGCTCATTGATTCTCCAAATTCTATGTCTTTAAGGTGTTATAGAATTTGGAATTCATGCATGAACATATATATATATATATATATATATATATATGTATATATATACATAC
Source organism: Ctenodactylus gundi (assembly GCA_004027205.1). NCBI lineage: Eukaryota > Metazoa > Chordata > Mammalia > Rodentia > Ctenodactylidae > Ctenodactylus > Ctenodactylus gundi. The sequence goes on from PVKB01002259.1 coordinate 289,166, forward strand.
ACACACATATATAATTAGGCAAGAAGAAGGCTAAAATTATATGTATTTTTAAATGGCAGTTATCTGGTCACTAATGAGCTTGGACATTTTTCAGGCTAAGTAATTGCATTTCTCCTCTTATTAACTGCTTCATCATATCACCTGCCCAATTTTTAAATTAGAGTATTGATCCTTTTATTCTCTACTTGAGTTCCTTATTTCTACTTTCCAAAGACGAGACCTTGTTGCTTTGTGCTGTGCTTTTCTCGGTTTGGAGCCACTCTATAGTTACTGTAATAATTTCACATCAGTAACTTTCATATTCAAATCAAGACGGCGATGTTGTGTTGCCTCCTTCCTCATCCTCTCCCTAACTCTGGTTGATTGATTGCAAAAAATCAATTGACAGCTCCAGTTCTTCCTCTGGACTCACCTCTGTGTCCTTGGCAACCAGCTCTGCAGCTCCTCCCCCGGGGGATGGCATCTGAGCCTATGTGGAGTCCTGGGCTTGCTTTGCTATCGGGACCACGGGAAGGGACAATGTAGCATGTCAGGCTCTACTCTCTCTCCTGGAAGCCCAGAGTATCACATGGCCAAGCCCAGGCCAGCCTGTTGGATGGCAAAAGGCATTGACCTTATCATCCAATGCCTTGGCAGATGACAAGCCAACCACCAGACTGACAAATGAGGGTGTCCTTGATGACCAGGCTCAGATGACCTGCTGGCTGACCACAGGCGCACAGGCAAGTCAGACTGAGAGTAGCACAGACGGCCCAGATCTCAGAGCTATCCGAGTGTCCCGTAAGGTCATCAGGAGCAGAATACAGGGATGGTTCAAAACCCCAAACCCCACTAGATTTCAAGTAGTCTGTTAGGTAGCTTCAGATATATATACAGAATCAGGTGTTTTTACTCTGCATGTTTCTAAGATTTTATATGTATTTCATTTGTCGATGACTATTTTTATGTTACTTATTTGATCTTTAAAACCACATGGACGTTTTTAATAACCACCACCTATCGTTTTATACAATGTGCTAATGTCTGGGTTTAATTTAATTCACCATTTGCTCTGTTATTCTGCATATCTATGAGAAAAAGTCTTGATACAGTGTTGTTTTAAAATGTTTCTCTTACAGCCATAGTTCATTTTTATTTGCACTATATATAATTCACATAGAGATGAAAAGATTTCATTGGGATTGAAAGCATCAAGAGAATCTGAGCTCTTGGTTGAGATACTTAGGACAACGTCAGTCCACTCGTAGCACTGACGTAGCCAATGAGTCAACTAAAACTTGACTCCTTAAAACAAAAACACAGTGAGGAAATAAAAATTATCATTCTACAGACATTAGTATTGTCTCACATGTACCATGGTACCACAGGGAGAAACTGAAGTTAAAGTAGAATCTTGCTTCCGAGTTCCACAAAGACACATTTCTGGATTCAGTGTGGTCCAAAACCAAACATGCTTCTGACAGGAAGCATCATTTACTGAAACACATTAACTAGTGTCTTGAGTCTTATGATTAAGGCATCTGATTATTTTCCAGCTTTTACTTTTTTTAATGAAGTGTGGTTGACAAATATGATGAATGTTTAACCTAAAATACATCACTGCAGTGCAAGACACACTGCTGTGCATCCCCTCACAACCCTCCTGTCTTGTTTGCGCACACCCGTCCCGTTGTTCTCGCTGCTTTCTGGGCGTCTTCTTTCTTGGGTGTCTCCAGTTGGGCTATTGTGGCTGCTTTGAAGTTCTGAACGGATCCAAAACATTTCCCCTTCATGGTCATGTGGATCTGGAGGAAGAGCTAGAAGTCAGCTGGTGCCAGATCCAGTGAACAAGGTGGATGAGGACACACTGTCCTGTTTCTATGAGCGCACTTTCCTGTTGGATGGCATTCAGTGGCAGCGTTCACCATATATTCCTTTAAAAAGTCACACCACTGCATCCACCACTGCTTCAGACAGCGGCAAGTGTGACGGGACGCGTGCACCTGAGGTGAGAGGGGAGGTTTTTTGGAGAGGGATGTCGTGGTTTGGATCTGGAGTGTCCCTCAAAAGCCTCATGTTTCTATGACTACCATGTACTGCTGGGAGATGGGGCTTGGATGGAAGGGGCAGAGGCTTGGGGCTTGACCTGGAAGGGCATGTGCCAGTTCTACCCTTCCTCCCTGACTAGCCTCAGTTCTGCCACGCTGCTGTGAGGATCTCTGTGTTCCAGAGCACCAGCTCTGGTTCTGGCTGTAGCGGCGGCCCCACCATATGATCCCACCGTGTTCTAGCTGCCCACCTATGAATGGACTGAGACTTCCTGAAACTGTGAGCTGAAATAAAATTTTTCCTCCCCTAATTTGTGCATGTTGGGTATTGAGTCACAGCAATGAAAGAGTAACTAAGACTGGAGATTAGTTGTACTGTGTCTTCTACTCTGATTTATTTTTAAATTTTACACTATCGCTATGTGTTCTGATCACCCTTGTGTGTTGTGAGATGTGATGATTTACCCAGTGTGCCCCATTCTCACAGCTCCGTGCCAACAGTTGACCCTTTATAACTTAGCTTTCTCTGTAAACTTGTTTGAAAATTTGGTTTTAATAGTCTAATATGTGGAGTTACAGTTTTACATCTTCCTGTGAGTTATTTTCTCCACTAAAATTATCAATGAATGTTACAATGTATGCCACTACTTATCTCTAGTCATTTTCTGATGCCCTGTCTCCTTGACTGGGTATAATAGTACATTTGTTCATTTTTTCCTCTCTTAAATACTGTTAAGATGGCCATAATTCATTTTCCTTCTGGCTTTTGGCATCGGAAAGCCAGCACGGTTTTCCTTTCTTTGTGGGTAACCGGAGTTTTGGCTTAAGTGCTCCTAGTCCTCTCTGATTCTTGAGTTTAATAAAATAAAACAACAACAGAAGGGGCTCCGTCCAGATCTTGCTCCTGCGTGTGACTCTGCCCGCCCTCTCCCTGGCACACGAAGCCTGCGGGGTTCTTTGCAGGCTGCCCCTCCCTCTCGCGTCCTTGGTGGGCCTCTGGCAGCACCGAGGGCCCACGCGTCGGAGCCGGATCTTAGCCATTTGTTTTCTTACCTTCCTTCAGCATCACTCGATATCTTGCAGGGCTCCTCAGTATATTTTTTCAATGTTGATTTTAGCCTTCACTGGGTTGGATGCTATTTTATTTTTAGCTCCGTTAAAGGTAGTTTTATTTTTATTTCTCCAGGTCAGGAGCAATTGCTCCGCTCCACGTTGATTTGGGGCGTGCCTTCTTGAGTCCCGCTCCCGGTAAGCAGATCTCTGGCGCAGGTTAGGGACGGGTGGTCCCTAGCAAGATTAGCTCAGACAGCAGCGCTAGCAACTACAGATGATCCAAGGAGAACTCTGGGGAACGGTATAAACACAGCCTCCGACTTGTACCAGTGGCGATAGGAGAGGGGTGTTTGCACCCTGCCGGTCCTGGTGAGGGGCTGCCTGCGGGGGCAACCCCCCAGGACCCTGGACTTCCCAGGCCCGCGGGCCACGGAGTCCTGGCCTCCCGAGGGCGGGCTGCAAAGCAGCCGCAGGTGCTGGCCCTGGTAATCAGAGTGGTAGACACAGGAGCCGCGAGGGGCCGCACGGCCCCGAGAAGGGTGGTTCTTTTGGGTTCATTTTGAGAAAAAAATAATTGGCAAGACTTGACGCTGCCCGAGAGAGCTGTGCCTACGGGATGCCTGGGCACCGGGCGCAGCGGTTCCACCCACCACCCTGCCAAGCTCCATCGGCTTTTGCTCTTCTCGCTGGTGTCTTACTCTAAGAACTCGATTTCCTCCAGTTCAAGCAAGGTGGGGCTCTTCCATGCTAACGAGATAGCACCTGCTATCTACTAAGTGTTTAAGTACACAGCTTTAAAAAAGTTCAGCTGTGTCTTTGCCTTTGAATGCTTTTTTATGATACAGTGTTTTTTCAGGGTGTTCTATCAGGCGTGTCCAACCTGTGGGCAGCTATGTTTTTCCTTGTTTTTTTTTTTTTTTTTTTTTTTGGAGTGAAGATAAATCATTTGGGGCCACATAAAAATAAATATACACGAAATAGTTAATGTGTATATATATGTACTGTCGTGGTTGGGTGGGTCATGTCCCCCACAAGCCTCATGTGTTTGGATTTTGTGGACTACCTATGGAAGCACGGGTGATCAACAGGTAGGGCCTGGACAGAGGGGGCAGACCCCTGGGACAGGACCTGGAAGGGTGGCTCCCCGCTTCCTCTCTCACTTGGCTTTCTGTCTGCTATGCTGTGAAGAAGCTGTTCTCCAACCAGACTTCACCTTGTGCTTCTACCGTTGGCAGCTGCCCATGAAGAAACCGTGTGAGACCTGCTGAAATTGTGAGCTAAAATAAATCTTTCCTTCTTTAAGTTGTGGATGTCAGGTGTTCTGTTCCAGCAATGAATGAATAAGTGCTAAAGACATTCACGAAAATTTTTGTAAATTTTTTTTCATTATAACTAAATTAATCAAGGTCAAAAGAAGGCTGCGATGCAGGTTGGACACACCTGTTTAAATCTCCATAACGTGTGTGAGTTTTCCAGGTGGGCCTAATGCAATCATAAGAATTCTTAGAAGAGGGAGGAGGGCATTTTCGAGTCGGTGGGGGAGAGAGAGGGACACAGAGATTAAAGGAACCGTGTGATAGCTTTCAGGTGGAAGGGGAGGCAGAGGCGTGGAGGAGCATGGGTACTCTGCAGAAGTGCAGATTCTGGGAAAGGTAGCCATAAGGATTCTTCCCTGGAGCCCTGGAGACACCGCCACCTCTGCGCGCACCCGGAATTCTCCAGGAGGCCCCTTGCTACTTCTGACCTCTAGAATGGTAAGAAATTTACATGGCTTTAAGCCCTTCCTTCATACTTCCTGTGTTGTGGCAGAGAATCGAGACACTTGGTAATAGTTATCAATTGGCATTTATATGCGTGCTTTAGACTTTTAACAGTTATTCAGTTTTCTTGTAAGGAAGAGATCAGGGAGGGTGTGCCTTGGTACAGGTGATCTCAGAATCTGGGTGTAAAGGCACCAACAGGAGTCGCCTTTGTGGGTTAAAGCAGAGGCTGGCTGGGCCGCTTGGAGCAAGGAGCCGGCTCAGAAGGATTCCCCAACTAGTTGCACCTGGAGCAAAGCCTGTAAGCAGGGCTGTTCTCTGAAATGGGTGCAGGGAAATGGGTGTGAAGTCTGGGAGTTGGGTGTTGGGGTTCACAGTGAGTCCCCACGAGCCTGGAGCGGCAAGGTGTGGGGACTGTGACAGGTGGGGCTTAAAGAGCACTTCTCCGGGCTCCCCTCCCCTCAGCATCACCACAGCCTGCCCCTGGGGGCCCTGCGTTGGGCACAGACAGGCAGGCAGGGGGCTTCCATGTCCAGTCTATCTGGCTCCAGGGAGGGGGTGGGCTGATTCATTTGCACAGAGCCTCAGTAGACATAATCAAAAGAAACCAGCGGGCCAGGTGGCCCAGGCCTATAACCCCAGCACTCTGGAAAGCTGAGGCAGGATGATCACAGGTTGGAGCCCTGCCTGGGTAACTTAATGTCTTAGTGAGACCCTGTCTCAAAATAAAATTTAAAAAAAATAAATAAAAATGGGCTGGGGATATAGCTCAGTAGGAAGGCCCTGGGATCTGTCTTTAATACTACAAACAAAAAACCCAGCTGTCCTTAAGTGATACTTTCTTCCAGCATGGTGGGACACACCAGGGGCCGAGAGGTTCTAAGCAGTTGGTGTGAGGCCCCCGCATACCCCAAAGGGTTTCTGGATGAGTGACAGGCTGACGGAAAGCTCGAGATGATAACTGCTTAGTGTTGAATTTTGAGAGGAGACCAGGTCCTCGCCCCTCTGAAACATCTGACCATGCTGATCTCCCCAGACTCAGCTCCAGGCTGCAGCTGGATTTTCAGGTGAGCCTGGAGCACACACCTGGTCTTAGATCTGTCCACGTGTGTACCCTTTTTGCAAGATTTCTTGACAACAGAATCTGGACCCTCTTTACCTTGCCCACAGCAATAAGACTCATATGGGCAGTCGGGCACAGTGGCACATGCCTGGGATCCCAGCACTGTAGGAGGCTGAAGCAGGAGGGTTGCAGGTTTGATGACTACCTGGTCAACTTAGTGAGACTCTGTCTCCCAATTAAAAAATATACAAGAGGGCTGAGAATGTAGCTCAGTACAAAGACCCTGAGTTCAATGTCCAGTACTATCAAAAAAGATTCATCCAACCAGCACTTAGCTCCCTATCTATCTCACGTATGAAATCTGATGGAATCATTTGGAACCCTGTGCTAGAACAAGCTACCGTCAATATTGTGGAAAGGTAACAATCATTCAGATGCTGAGTCGGTGTGCTTAGGGGTTCTTTTGGTTTTCCTTGCCTGATGCTGTGCAGGTGGACCCAATGTCCCAGGCCGGCCCAGGCAGGCTCATCTCCTCCTGGGCCTTCTGTGGACCCTCCTGCTTCTTTACTTATATCTCAGTGGTGTAGCAGGGCTTGTGTGCCAGGCACTCTTTGAAGCATTAAGGTATTAACTCATTTAATCTTCATAACAATCTGACATGGCAGGTGCTGTTATTGTAGAAAACTGATGCATGGAGACATTAATAACATTCATTCCCAAGCACCCGAGCTAGGAAATGTCAGAGCTTGGACCCAAATATGGTTTCTTTGGTTGTCCAGTGCTGTTGGCCCAGGTCTGGAAAGATTGGGCCCCCCGGTGCCTCCTGTCTGCTTGTCTCTGGGCAGGGTTGGAAGGCACAGCTATATACCCTGGGGTCCTCTTGCCTCAAGAAAGCCACTCTGAGCCCCAGGTTGGCCTGGCTCATGTCTGTCACAGCCAGATTCTGTCTGCAGCCTGAAGGGAGAAGGGGAAGCCTCCACCTGCTTCTCCATGCTCACCCAGACTTATAGGTGCAGCTCCACCGCCACCCACCAGCTTGCCTTACCCCCTCCCTGCCAGCATAGACAGAAATCAGATCTGCTACACCTGTTTTCTCCCCAGCTCCACTCCCAGAGTCTAGAGCAAAGCAGTCCATGTTCTTCCTGTTAGCCCCTTGGAGGCCTCACCACAGCCTTCTGGGCCAAGGAGGAATGTGCTAGTTTCTTGGGGCTTGGCAGGTGGAGTTGGCTTTTGAGGATGGGTGGCTGGATACAGTCTGCAGAGCTGGTGGGCAGGACTGTCCTCTGAAGAGGGGTCTCTGGTAAACAATCCTCTAAGTACACCTTGGTAAGGACAAATCCTGTATGTGAAGCCTGCACCCTGCACGGAGAGCTGGTTGAATTTCCACATTCAGGGTCATGCTTGGGCAGTTCTCTTGGTTCTTGGCTGTAGTGAGCAAAACAGAGGCGAGACAGATTCTGTGCAGTGTGCAGGGAATCCAGAGGCAAAGAAGCCCCCATTCCTGCCTCACCCTTCTCACAGTCTCCAGGGGAGGCAGGTAAGAGGGGCGGTACTGAGTGTGAGATGCTTTGATGGGAGCGAACATGGCCAGGTAGCATGGACAACAGCAAGGTGCACAGGGGTCACCAGGGAAGGTGGTCCTTTAGTCTGGCCTGTATCCAAAGGGGTGAATGGAAACTACTTTTGCAGAGGAAAAGAGGGACTGTGAAAGGACTGGGAAAAACATATGCAAATGTGTACAAAGGAGAAAACATTTGAATATTACTCAACGTGATACTTGGTCACATTAAGACTTGTTAGAAATTAATGTTCTGATGTGAGGAAGTGATGTTTGGTGCTATGGCAGCCACCTTGTGATCATGAGGATATGAGGATTACAGTCAATATCTTTGGGATTTTTAGAAAATTGTAAGTATCTGTAGAATCTAAACCTGTTTCTTTTTGTTATATTCAAATCAAAAGATATTAAATAATACAGCTATGGTAAGCAAGTTGGTTTTAACTAGCAATAGAAATTGCTAAAATGGCATCTTAAGATGCTTGTTGCCCCCCATTTTATATATATATATATATATATATATATATATATATATATATATATATATATAATGTGTGTGTGTGTGTGTGTGTGTGTGTGTGTGTGTGTGCAATACATAAAGTTTACATTGGTCTTGAGTATTTCATGCATATATGTATTGGAGCAAAATTACAAATTCTTCCCCTTTCCCTTTGGATCCTTTCCCTTCCTCCCCCTCCCTCCAGTTCCCATTATTCCCTACAATAAGTTCTATGAAATAGTTGTGATCTGGGTTTCTCATATCAGAGAAACCATTCGATATTTCACCTTTTGCTTCTGACTCACTTCACTAAGCATGATGGTATCAAGTTGCCTCTGTTTACCTACAAAAGCCTCCAACCTATCTGTCCTTATAGGTGAGTAGTATTCCATTGTGTATAAATACCACAGTTTGTGTATCCATTGGTCTGTTGATGGGTATTTTGGTGTCTTCCATATTTTAGCTATTGTTAGTTGTGCTGCTATAAACATGGGTATACATGTACCTCTGTTATATGTTGTTTTGACCTCTTTTGAAAATATTCCCAGGAGGGGTGTCGCTGGATTGAAGGGGATATTTATTTCCAGTCTTTTGAGAGCTCTCCATACTGCTTTCCATAGTGGTTGTACCAGGTTACATTCCCACCAGCAGTGCAGGAGGGTTCCTTTCTCCCCACAGCCTCACCAGCACTGATTGCTGTTTGAGTTCTTGATATATGCCATTCTTTCTGGGGTTAGGCGGTATCTTAGTGATGTTTTGGTTTGCGTTTCTCTGATGGCTAAGGATGTTGAACATCTTTTCATGCACTTATTGGCTATTTGAACTGCTTTAGAACATGGTGGGGCCCACGATAGGTGAATGTGCGCGTGTCCACACCTTGCTCCTGCGTTTGTGTCTTTTCCAACATCTCCCACTCTAATTGTGTTCCTACTTTATCATTCTGCACCAGCGCAGCCAGAGTCTGAAGGCAGCAGGTCCCCACCCCGCGCACCCTGCGCCGAGCTGCCTCCCTAAGGAGCCTTGCTCCTGCGCCACTCAAGGAGGATGCCAGCTCTCCCCGCACACGCCCCGCGGCTTTCGGAAACTTTTAAAGTTCATCATTATTTATAAAGTTAATACTTATAATGAAAAGGTTTCTCTTTGATGTCGGAGTGTTTCCGAAGCCTCGGTGACCTACATTGCCAACACACTCTGTGTACGAGGTGAGGCAGCGACCGGCTGGGGAATTACCCGTGTTTAATGAACACTAAAATTAGAATTTGACTGAAATCCACAGAAATGGCTCGACAGCAAGTTCGCGATGCCCCTGGGGAGCTGTGGGCAGCTCACATTTACCCACAGGCGTTTTTGAAAATGTTTTTTTTTTTTTTTTTGAGTCAGCACAGTTGGCCCTTTTGAGCTGAGAAGGCTGCTGTTGCCCAGAGGCTCCTGCCGCCTTCCCCACCTCAGGCCCTCTGACTCTGAGGTCTTGGGGACCTCTACATATCTCTGGGGACCCTTGTCATATGGCCATGCCAGAAGAACACTGGATATGCAGCTGGCAGGGTCCATATTTCATGTGACCCACGGCCAGGGCCCTTGAGAGTGTTCGTGAGACCATCATAGCTTTGAGAGAAGGGCCCCAAAGGGGCTTCCATTGAGTGGCTCCCGAAAGGGAGGTCTTAGGGTGAACATAGAAAATCAGAAAGGCCTCAAAGTCTCAAAATTTTACTGGCCAATGGCTGAGCAGAGGGTTCATGAGTGGAGTGTGGTGACCATTTCTCCCAACTCTAGATCTACAAACACCCTCCCAAAATCTTTTTAAAAATGTTGACAGACAGACAGTTGTGGTGGCACATATCTGTAATCCCAGCACTCTGAAAGGCAGAGGCAGCGAGACCCTCTTTCAGAATTAAAACAAAAACTGGAGGTTTAGCTTAGTGCTAAAGCCCTGGATTCAATTCCCAGTCCTACCCTCCCCCCATCCAAAAAAAATGACAAGGGACAGTTGGGGATACAGCTTTAGACCAGCTGTCTCATGTCAGGGACTCCAGAGGGAGAGGAAGCAGCAGGGAAACAGGGAGAAGCCAGGTAGAATGTCGGCTCCTGGATCCTAGGGCTGCAGCCTCCATGGGGTCCCTCACCCAGTGCAGGGGCTCAGGGTTCCTTCTGAGCACAGCAGGGGGCATCTCCACTGTCCCAAGGGTCTGTAAAACATAATCTTAGGTCTGTTATAAAAAGCATTTATAAAAGTGATTGTTTTAACAAATAAGAAAAAAATGTGTGTTAAGGCATTTTAAACAGTCACTCCCAGCCCTCTCTGTGCTCTCTACCCGGGAACCAGTGTCACATTGCCCTCTGTGGCATCCTGTAGCTTTTTTTCTTCTTATAAAAACATGCAGACATGAACACAGGTAGACAGGTGTGTCTGAGTGTGTTCAATGAGCTATTTCATTTCACCCAGCATTTGCTGTTATACTAAATCAGATTTCAAAAGTATCTTTTCTAACTTGTATATGTGATCTAATTCTGCATAATTCCATTTTTTTTTTTTGACATAGGATCTCTCTCTGTAGCCCAGACTGGTCCTAAACTCATTTTGTAGCCCAAGCTGGACATGAAGACCTAACAGTCATCCTGCCTCAGCCTTCCAAATTCTGGGATTATAGTTGTGCACCACCACACCTGGCTAATTTTTATGTGGCACTAGGGTATTGAACCCAGGGCCTTGTGCTTGCTAGGCAAGCACTCTGCCCACTGAGAAGTACCCTCAGCCCATTCCAAGGACTCACAAGGTCACCTATCTTGATCTCCCCAAGCTCCAGCAAAAGTCTGCCTTTTCATGGAATTCCCACTCCTGAAATGTCACCTCCTTCCTCCTGTTGCCTTCTCAGCAAAAAATTCTCCAGGTCCACTGAGGCCTGGCACCACTGTCTTAGGCTGGTCCCCAGGGTGTGTGAAGGTTGGGTCTGTCTCTCCCTGCAGTGGACAAGGCTCCCTGTGCCTTTGCATCACTGCTTCTCCTTCTAACCACCAATAGTCCGTCCAGAAACGTCAGACATTCTGCATGGATGTGTCAGCTGGTGTCCTGTCTTTGATATGTAAGGAGTCAAGATAACTGAGGCACAGGAAGTTAAGCATTGCAAGGTTACACGAGAAACTCTAAGCAAGGACAGAATGAAATGGAAAGGAAATCAGACTGGAGAGTAGGAAACAAGCAAGTGACCTCTTGGAGATGGGCCAGGGGACCGCGAGAAGGCGGAGACGGTGGAAAGGAAGCAAGAGGACCAAAGCCGATCAGTAATCTTGTGCACGTGCACCAGTCCCTGAAAATGAACATGATTATTCTGTATTCCAAACATATGCTGATTTAAAAAAAGAAAAATATTACATGGTGTCGTCCATCAATCCAAAATCTTTAACCAATTTTTTCTTATTATTTTAATTAGTACATGTTGGCAGTGCATAATGATCACATGCATCTTGGGGAATTGGTCTGCACATACCACTTCTCAGTCGTGCTAGTTTCCACCCCCCAAGCCCGCCCTCCCACCTCCCGTGGCCACGGATGCCCTTCCCATCTCACGCCAAGGAAGAACACCCACGTGCACGTATGTCAGAGGCTCTCCCATTGGAATATAGGAGGCTTCACGTTTCACTTGCGGGACGCCTCCAGGCTCACGTGGCCACTGAGAGCCAGCTGCCTCCTGTGCTGTGGGGATGAGCACCAGCCACATCCTAAACTTGAGTCTGTCTGTTGGGCCCTCAGGTTCAATGTACCTCTGCACACCACCCTGATGTCCTGCAGATTTTACTGGGAAGGTCATCTAAGCCTTTATTTTCACGTTATCTTGACAATAAAGTGCGGTGAGTACTGGGGACGTAGCTACGTTGTCCTTTACAAGTCACGCTGCAGTGCCGCCATGTTGGCTAAAACTTGCCTCTTAGGAAGTTTGCATATGAAAAACCAAAGGTATTCTGCTAGAAAATGTTGACAGGGAGATACCTCTCTGAAAACATGCCACCTTTGTATCTTTCCCCCCTAAACCTAGCCAATCAGTAACACGGCCTGGAGAACTTTCTTTCTTAAATGATTCATAGCCTCTTCCCAGAGATTCCAGCTCAATGGGTCTGGGATTTGGGGTAGGGGCCGGGGCACTGGTCCCCACCCAGCTGTTCACTATGGTCTTCTGTGTAAAATGTCCCTGTTCCCAGGACTTATAAATATTTGCATCTGTTCTGTCACTCCTTGATCAAAAGCTCAACTCCATTGTAAACCTTGAATTTCGCACGTATACATATTGATAAAATGTGGGGGAAAAATGTCCCTGTTCCCCTTGCCTTTCCTGAGTCCAACGGGGCTTGGTGATTTTTCAACCCTACGACTTTCTGGAGTATGGGCAGAGTGAAGCCTGATCCTGTTCTAATCGCGAGTGGCGTCTGGTTCTTGTACCCTCCTGGTGCCCTGGGGCTTGGTCGGCTGCCCCTCCCGAAGCTCTCCCCTCCAGCAAGGCTTCCTGCCCTGGATCCTGGGGCCCACCAGCTCGCTCTTCTCCCTGCCTCTCCGGCAAATTCAGGGCTGCCTCTGGAACCCTCGCCTTCCTTTATTTTCACAGAGTCCTCCTGGGGCTTCTATTTTTATCCTTGTGTTTGAGGTGTCGTGCCTGGTTAAAGTTAGGCTTTTGCTGTGGTCTGCCTCTCCTTGCAGGGCAGACACTGCCGTCCCCATGGGGCCACTCTGCAGCATTTACCTGGAAACATCAGGAACATCCCTCTTCTACTCCTCCTGTCTTCCTGCCACACAAACCCCACCTAGGCAAACCTTTCTCGGGGGAAAGGGTGACGCAGATGACTCTGAGTCTCCTGCTCTTTCTGGCTCGGATGCCATCTTCTATCACTATTTTTAAGCAACTGTTATTTTCTGGCAAGTATTCCACTTTTATTCCTGTCCTGTTCTATCCCTGCAGAATGACGTTGGTGCTCTGAGCTCAGGAGTGGGTGGCATCTCCCTCTGCAGCACGCACAGTCCCCAGCACCCCGCAGGACTCAGTGACCTCCTGTCAAGTGAAACAGTCTCCCTGTCTCCAAAAACATGGCTGGCCGTTGGCAGCTGTGCAGCACATCCAAATGAGATTGCGGTGGTTTGCTTTTCACGCCATCTCAGCGCTGCCTGTTTACAGCTGGGGTAACGATCTGAGCAGCCGAGCAAGAGCGGCCGTTGTATGTGTCAAGACCTTGCCAGGTACCAGTGACCCGCTGGTCTCCTTGGTGACATCTCCTCGCCTTACCTTGTTTCTGAGCAATGGAGGGTCCCATTTGAACAGAAATACGGCCACAGAGGAGGAGAAGGAGAAGGAGGGTGTCTGGCAGAAGCTCTGCCTTCTGGTTCAGGCTAAGTTGGCACGGAGCCATCACCCATCCTGTGGGCAGCCCATGCAGTCCAGCTTCCTCTTCCAGCACCTTTCCATCCCTACACCTCTTGCCTCCTTTTGCCTACATCCCTGTCTCTCTGTCCTCTTGATAAAGATCCACTCATTTATAGACTCTGCCTTCAGTGCTGCCTCTTCTTAGAAGCTCGTTCTGATTTTTCCTCCCCTTGGACCATTCTTAGAGCCCCTTCTCCGTGTCTTCAGGGCTGCATCCACTCCCTCTGCAGAGTTCCGTCATCCCAGGCAGCAGTGTCCCAGGCTGCTAAACCAACAGATGCTCTGCCTGAATTCCCCTTCAAGAGACAGCCTGGAGCCTGGCCACAGGAAGTGTGGACAGCCGGGGCCAGCTTCTTCCAGCTCTCGTTCGGCTGCGGTGCAATTTTCACAGGACATCCAGTCACAGTGACTCAGCGAGGCAGGATGTGGACACCCTGCTGTTTTGGCCTGGTGCAGGACAGCTTGGGCAGGGAAGGCTTGCCTGGGTGCCACTCTGTGTCCAGCTCATATCCCAGCTCAGTGCCTCCCTGTGCCTGTCCTTTCACGAGAGATGACCCTAATCAACCTCTCCCCTCAGTGTCTGCTTCTGGGATCGCCCACCTTCCCCCGTATGGTGTCTAGGGAAAGCTCTACCTGATTCAGCGAGGGCCTGGAAGGGGCTCTGGTGCTTCCTAGGCATCTACGAAAGGCCCGGGAACAAGGATTTGTAGATGGGTC
>PVKB01002260.1:0-177063 GCA_004027205.1 Ctenodactylus gundi
TTGTAAAAAGTGCATTGTCCTCTTTGTTTGATTAAATATTTTCTAAATCAAAAATTTTTTGTGTGTAGATGAAGATATAATGCAGTTTTATACCTTGCAAGTGCAAGGCTCTGAGTTCGATTCCCTAGCACCACAGAAGCCGGGCACACGCCTGTAATCTTATGTAAGAAGTTGAATCAGGGGGATTGCCGTATCCAAGGCTAGCCTGGGCTACAGAGTGAGTTCAGGACTAGCCTGGGCTGCAAAAGGAGACCTTGACCAAAAAGAAAAAGTTCAATATTACATTGTCATACTGCAGAAGATTTGTATACTGAATGAATAAGCAGAAAGTGTTAGCAATTATAAAGCACTTTGCTAACTAGTAATTAATTCTATTTCAAAAATGCCATATGGAAGGATTCCATCAGCAAACTCATGTACAAGCCAGTTAAAAGGTAATATTGTACTGTAGTTCATAACTTTGAGTTCCTATCTCTTAGTACAAAAGTTTTTGTTTTAATTCATTCTTGCATGTTGTGGGCTGGCACAAGATTTTTACTGTACAAGAATATCAGTGTCATTGGAATGGATTTCTAGATAGCTGCTGCCAAAGTAATCTTGGTGCAGTGCAAATCTGGTTATGTAAGTCTGCTGCCTAGAACAGAACTGAATAAAACTCTTCAAGGGAGCCTCCAGTTCTTAAAATAGCAATCCAGGCTTCTTAGTATAGCTTAAAAGTTCTACTGCATCTGGCTGCATTTCAAACTGCAATCTCATCTCTTAAAATCTACTACCCACTTGCACAAACACTCATTACTTTTCCAAACACACTTTACTACTGAGCAGGCCGTGCTCTGTTCTCATTTTACGCACTTGATACTCCCTCCCCACAAAAAGTGTGGAACATCTCTCACCCTGATTCCTCATCCCCAGATTTCTTTCTTCCTACCCATCCATTCATTTTCTATTTTGACAGTTTTTTTTTTCTCATGAGCCCTCACGCACACCTCAAGTCTGAATCAGGTGCTGAATTGCACTGAGTTAAGGTTAGCCACAGATATCTCCAAAAATTAGAGGTAACAAATTCAAAGTCTTAAAAATAATTTCCATGAAAAACCATCTCTGAGTGTAATATTTTCAAGGTTGATAGTGATAATAAATGTATTGCAAATGTATACTCACTAAAATAAAGAATTGTACATTATGCTACATATTGTGTACTTTATTATTCAATTTATAACATGGCATAATGGTTGATAGATCAGAATAACATTGCAGGGTATATTAGTCATGATCAACATATGCAGTGAATGTTTCAGCTTGAAACATGTGTTACAGTAAATTAATCCTACTCAACATACCACTGGTTGTTTTGAATACACTCCAATTGTTCTTGCCAATTTTTGAAGCAGTTCTGGAAGTATTTTTTCCTGAACTTCTTTATTAGTTATGAATGAAAGTCCAGTGACGTCTGCTGCTGAGTGCCATCTGATGAAAAGGCAGGCTTATTAAAACATAAAGGTATTTCCTCATCCACTGGATTTGCTTGCAACTTTTGGTCCTTCTCCAGAGGCAAAATGATCATAAATGTAAACCTTTTGAATCAATTCAGGACTTTGAGACAGACATGACAGCCCAACTAAAGACACTGATGAAAGGATTTTCAGAACTGCTTCAGAAAGTAGCAAGAATAATGAGGCAAATGTGTTTGAAGCAAACAGGCATTTTAAGGGAAATTGGTGCTAATAAGTGCTTTTTATAAGCTCAAAAAGTTTAAACATTATTATATTTTTCGATCTTACCTTGTATTTGAAAACACCAAGTCTAAAGTATAAGTTAAAAGCAGTAAGAGCTACTGTTAGAGGATTGAATGGTATCCATGTCATCCAACTAACATATTATCCCCAAGAGCAAGTCGGTATACAGATTCATGTTTAAAAGGATATTATTGATATTATTTTAGAATTAGACTCTAAATTTTATTCATATCTGGATGTTCTTATAAGTATAAATAAAGTCATGTAATGTAAAATTAAAATTTTAAGACCAACTTTAAAGAAAATGCATTTATTACAAATAGATTGGGATTTCACTGAAGTAGTTTTAAATATGATTTGCAGCAGATCTTTTGTGTAACTCATTAAACATAATCTTGAGAAAACATTTCTGATTTTACATTTTTTCATGACTTTCTAATGTGCATTGTGCACTTAGTAAAAAAAGAGTAAGGGACACTGAAATAATCATAAGAAACCTTTGGAAATATATTTTTGAATGTATAAATATCTTGGGAAAAATTCATAGGCTCTGAATTTCCATAAATCTGGTAGAAAGGTTCTCACAGAAAGGCGTAGGAATGCAGGATTGAGAAAGTGTTAATTGGGCTGACAGATTTTCATGTAGTAAAGAGAGGAAAGGACCAACAATGCCTCTTTCCAAGCATTTGAAGATCAAATGAATCATTATGAATCCTGTAAAAGTTCCAGCAGTCAATGGTCACTTGGGAAGGGGTATTTAATAAACAAGCAGATACAGGAAAGGAGCTCTTGTGACCAAAGAGGTTTTTGGAAAGTGAGCCTTCGAGGAGCTCCCAGAAGCCCGGGAGGTACTGAGCTTACAAAGGAAATGTCTGAAGCAGATGAACCCAACCCACAGACACTGGAACCCTCAGTGGACTCACAAAGCTTGTGCTCGAGCCAGTGGAGTCAGTCCAGAGGAATGAGTTTCTGCCAATCTCTGTTTCATTTTTTTTTTCTTTATTTCTGATTATTTTTCTTGGTTTTCCTTCAGTGAGTTGACTTAGGGAGCAGATATCTGATTTCTCATTCAATTGGTAGATTGCAGACCATTCCCCCATTAGTACAAATGGCTTCCTTGGAACTCTGGGCACTAGTTTTTTCAGAGTGGAAAAACAATGATTGTGAGGTTTAGTCTGTTTAATAACAGTCTTTGGATGAAAAAAAAAGGTGGGGAACAGTGAGGGGAAAGGGAGAGGTAAGGGAGTTTCTTTGAAGTGTTAGTTTTTGAAAAGTTCCCACTGGCAAATAACAAACTGTTGTGGTTTTTCTTAATTATATTGTGTGCATTGAAATGTTTTGTGGATGGGAGAAGAGACACGAGCTAGGATGCTAGAGAAAAAAAAGAGTCAGTTGGGTTAATTTTTAATGTATAAATAAAACACATGCTTGGGCGAAGAAATAAGCAGTTACTTAATATTCTATGTTACTTCATTCTTCACATGTTATTGTGTTTACTGTTCCATGAAAATTGCTCAGAAAGGAATCTGATACAGTGATCTTTAAAGGACAATGTAGAGATGATTAAAATATTAATAATTAGTGGGAGAAACTGTTAGCACTCACTAGCAGAAAGTGACTAACCTGTACCAAAGTTACTGATACCTTTTATTTTTATGTTACGCATTTACTATATGTTGTTTTTTATGACAAAAATTATGTCCTCAGTTATAAAGAGGAATTATATCATTTTCTGCTTTGGGCGTAGGGTTTAACATAGAGAATATTATGTTAGGGTGAAAGGGAACAAGTGTGTGTGTGGGGGGGTGGGTGTGGGTGTGGGTGTGTGTGCGCGTGCGCGTGCGTGTGCACATGCATGCACATCAGACATTCTAGCCCTTAAACTTAACCTTTGTCATGTGTGTCACTTTTAATCTCCATGGAAAGCTTGTTTAGGAAGGAAATTCAGGCCTTCTTTCCAGTTTGCAAATCAGGAAGCTTAGTTTCAGGTGGATTAATTAGTTAATCAAAACTCCACAAGTAGTAACTCAGACAGAGTGAAGTTTGAGCTCCTGTGACTGATACACATGTCCATGTTTTATCTGAAATAACATGCATTTTTCCTGCTAGGGTTAAACCATAGATTACTCATGTCTCTTAAAAAAAAAAGCATAAAGTAAATATATCATAATATGGGGTGGAAAGCATTATTCAGAATGTTTACTGTCTAGTTTCTCTTGGTCATGTGATAAGGAAAGTTTGGATGATTCTTCTGTATTTAATTTTTTAAAATATGTACATAAGTTACAGATTCAATAACACATTAAAAACATGTGTGGGGTAATAAGTAATCATCTATGCCAGTTTTCTCCTCTGTTTTCTTCTTTCTTGTCCTGGCTGTATGCCTCCCTGCCAAGTCGCAGAGATTCATCCATTTTCCAGCAGTTCATTGTCCCAGTTCCTGTTCTGACTCTCATGTTGGGACCATTTTATGCAGTTATTTTTGTGAATTTCATAAGAAGGACACCCCACCTATTGATAGTTGATCTTTTGTGTTTGATGTATTTCACTGAGCATTATTGACTCGCAGTGGCTCCATTTTCTTTCAAATACTTCCTATCTGAAAGCAAAAGCCCCTCAAATAAATGATCTCATCAAGAAATGGGCAACTGAAATGAAAAGAAGCTTCTCAGAAGAGGAAGTACAGTTGGCCAAGAAGCACATGAAAAAGTGTTCATCATCACTGGCCATCAAAGAAATGCAAATAAAGACAATGTTGATATTTCATTTTACCTCAGTGAGAACGGCCTACAGTAAGAACTCAGAAAAACAACAATCAGCCAGGCTGTGGGAAAAAAGGAAAATTTCTATACCGGTGAGAGGGACTGCAGTCTGATTCAACCATTATGGAAAGCAGTCTGTAGATTCCTTAGAAAGCTGAGACTAGAAATCTCATTTGATCCAGCCACTACTCTGCTGGGCATGTTCCCAAAAGAAATAAAGTCAGCATACCATAAAGACACATGCATATCCATGTTTATAGCAGCACACTTCATAAGAGCCAAATCCTGGAAACAACCTACTTGCCCATCAGTACAGGGTTTTTTTTTTTTTTTTTTTTTTGGGGGGGGGGGGGAATGGGGAGGAGGAAGAAAAAAAAGTACAAACTCAAAGAAAACAAAGAAATAAACGTGAGGTGGAAAATAAAGAGGAGTGTGCTTCAGTTTTTATAACAATGTAATAAACACACACATGTATTTGCCTACTGGTATGGGACTTGTAACTGAAAGGAATGGACAAATTTGAAAGATCTTTGTAAGGTAGTTTAAAATGTAAACTCTTGCTACTGATGATGGTAATCGTCCACGTGTTTCTTCTGTAATATCTTTTCTTTGAAAATCCGTAGAATTGAAATCATCTATTCGTTAAGATGAAATAAGAAAGCTCAATAAAAAGAAATCTGGTATATATCAAAATGATAATCTGTCTTGTTTTACTTTTTATGCCAGGTAGTTTGATGATGAGATCACAGAACCTCTTCAGGCATATCTTAGTTACATATTTGGTTTGATCTTGCTGCAACTTAGTTGAGAGAGCTTTTAGTTTTGCATTGCCTTTCTGTGATGAGGCTAGACTTTGCAAAGTGCTTCTTCTTGTGGTGAAGATCTTGATGTTATGCTTTTTAAAAAATCATTGTTAATACATCGAACATTTCTTTCTCATATTCTTTCAGGTAGAATTGCGAACGATAGTGTTGCTTATTATTGTAGGAAATTTTTTCATAGACTGTAAATTATTCCATAAGAGATAGTAGGTGAGACCTAATATGGAAAGCATACTTTTGTGGAAAGTTAAGGAAGTTACAAAGGATTTGTTCTGAATCTAGCTGATAACATCCTACATTGCCTACTAACGTACTCTACATGTCCTTCCCCCCCAAATGCTTTCCTAGTCTAATGTCTTGCCTGAAGAGTAATCCCATACTACTTGCCAAGAAACAGAGGTAATGGCCAGAAAAACTGAGTTCTGTTGGAACGATCTGACATTTAAGAAACCTCTTTAGTGAAAAAGAGTTGGGAGACAGGGTCTTTCTTTGTAGCCCAAACTGGTCCTAAACTCACTATGTAGCCCAGGCTGCCTTTGGTCTCATGTCACTCCCCTTTCCTCGGCCTCCCAAGTACTGGGCTTACAGGTGAGAGCCACCATGACCAGCCTCATGTGGACTGGGGAATTCAAACTCAGGGCCTTGTGCTTGCAGGGGAGTGCTTTAACCACTGTGCCATTCCTCCAGCTCCAAAAAAATATCTTTTAAATATTATATAATCTGTCACACTAAAAACTGATTCTTTGTTTATCATACTAAATATATATTTTCACCAATCCACAGAATGTGTTTCCTGGTCTAGTTTTTGTCATGTCCTGCATATATAAGTATACATATATAAATAAGTATACTTCCATATGCTTATGGGATATCTCAGATTAAATTACCTGTACTTGGGCTATAGAGCAAGATCCTGTCTCAAAAAATTAAAAATAATATATTACTTAACCATTTTGTTTTCAAACCAGTTTTCTCTACTTATTATAGCTATATAAAAATAAAATTAGTTAAAATATACATTTGTTAGGTGGCATATGGGAAATACTTCATCATATTTATGTATCTTCTTGTTACAGATTAATTATCTACAACCAGCCACTGGTTTATTTTCATACTTTTAATTTCCCATTTGCAAGAATTACATTTCTTCTATTTAAATATTTGTTACCCAAATATAGCAGTCTCATTTTGAATATGTGTTTTGCTACTTGCAAAATTGAACATTTATAAAGAGAATTTAAAAAGAAGATAAAACTGCAATCTTAGATTTTCACATTAGCTTTTTTGATATTAGCTATCTTTATCTTCAAATACTGAAATATATCTGATATAGTAAGACTTCCGGATTAAAAAATGGACAGAATATCCTATATTTTAAACTTACAGTATTAGAAAAAAATTTTCGTAACTGAAAATTAACTATAAAAGTTTCAACTGAAATGGCGGCTCAACCTATTCAGAAATCTTTGCAGGGTAAATACATCCACACATTATTTGACATATGGATTGTAAAAGTTCCTAAGTTACTTTAACGACATCTTCTGAATTTATGAAATTGTGTCCCTTAAACCCATTTGCATTGGTTTAAGTCATACCATGTCTACCAACAATGGGTTCGTGTTCCGCTGGCTAAAAAAAAATTGTATTCCCTGTGTTGTGACGACACAGAATTTCAGAAAGAATTTTAGAATGCTTAGTGTCATTCTGTTTATGTGCTATTTCATATTGTCTGGATTAGTGCTCCTCAACTCCTGTTCTTCTTGAAGTTATTTTTTAAAAATGTTCAAGCTGGATGTGGTAGCATATGCCTGTGACCTCAGCACTACAGGAAGCTAAGGCAGAAATATCACAATTTAATATCAATTTTTTTTTTTTTTTTTGAGGCTCAGCCTGGCTAACTTAGCATATTAGCGAGTCTGTCTCAAAACAAAACATAAAAACAAAACTCTGGAAGTGTTGCTCAATGTAAAGTCTTCACATGGCTTTTTAGGTTCACTCCTTAATTTTGTGTTTTTTTTTTCCTGAATGTGACATTAAAATTGTCCATTTTGCTTCTTCCATTTTATAATTAACAAATATCTAAGGAATTTAATAAGAAATTATAAATTTTCCATGTTTTTCTTGATTTCTGCTGATCAAGTATTACTAACTGCTCTAGCTATGTAATTGTTATTTTTTACTTCTGAGTTGCTTTCTGATTCTGCCTTTGTGCTAGAAATTTTGCAAGATTTATAAATGTATTTTAATACAAAAATAAACAAAATACATCGAAGTATGAGAATAAATATTTAAAACATGAAGATCACTGTTAAAAACAGCCATTAAAATGTCATTATTAAGGACATTTGAAACATGAGCAATATAATTCTATTGTTAGCAAAACTTCTGACCAGAATACTTGTTTTAAACCGATTGCCTTGTGTGATGAGTCTGTTTGATGCCTTGTCAGGCTGTGGTGACCTTGGCAGGGAACCTAGACAGGCTTAGCAGGGGAAAGTAATGTTTGGACAAGTTTGGACCCTTGAACAGAAAATAATATTGAGTGTAGAACAGAGACCCAGAGTAGCTGTGATGCAGGCAAGTGGTTCCTGGCACCAGGAGACTCTGACACAGCCTCGTAGGTGAGGAGTGCAAGGGACACTCATGTGGAAGAGATGTGCTCCTGCCAGTGATGCAGAAGGTGGAGGAAACCTAGCCAGTTGGAGAAAGTAAGGTCTGACACCAGGAGGCGAAACAAGCTTAAGATTAAAAAGTAGTGGAGCAAGAGAACTGTTTTCGAAATACTGTTAGATGTAGGTTTGGATAAAGAAGCAAGCCAGCATTGCATTACTGAACTGGGCATCTAATATAAAAACGGAATAAACAATAAATCAGTGGAGTTTTATTTGTTAGAAAAGGGATTCCACACATCCTATGTATTGTTTCTACCCATAAGGATGTTTAATAAAAGCTGTAAGAATTCATAGCAAGCAGAGAGAATATTTCCAGGAATGTCATTAGACTCCATTATATGATACTAATCGATCATGTACATGGTCACGCTGAAGACTCTAGTAGAAAATCGCTCATTTCCTTATAGCCCCAAATAGAAGATTCTCCCTTCAGGCTTTGATTTGTGATTCCCCAATCAGTAAGGAAAGCCAAACCTCTGTCCCCAGCTTCCATCTTTTCTACCATTCATCTCATCTTCAGACAACTACAAAATAAACTCTCATATATAGTCACACCTGTAAGATATTGCTTAGGAAAATACAAAAATACACTCCATTATTCTTCATATGTTTCATTGAACTGAGGATTTCTAAATTGCTGAACCTTTGGATTTCTTGATGTCTTGACATGTCTGTGTTTCTATATGTTTGCTTGATCAGAGATCTAAAAATATACGATGAAATGTCTTTTGATCTCCTTTGTTGAACATCTGAAAAAGTTTACTTAGCATGTGGTAACAATTTTAATTTGGGAGCGTGCTGATAGTAAAAAGATGTGTGTGCATGCATGCATCCACAAGTTAGGAAGTGCATTCACATGTATTTGTTCTTCTCGGTGAGTTGCCTGACTTTGTTTTTATAAACAGAACTATTAAGCTTGTGGCTTTGTGAAGTAAGTGCAGGGTAAACAGAGTATGAGTCAATCAAAAATTTTGATAGCATCTCTCCACACTACCTTGTAATTTTATGTATTTAGTGCATCTGTTCTAACATGCTTATTTGACACTTGTGAAAATACCACATATAGTGCCTACAGACATTAAAAAACAACTTTTTATACCAACAGTATGTTTTGCCCCAAAAATTATATGTTATTTCAATGGAGTAGTTAGTGGAATGGTAAAGCCCCGTATTCTATTTTAAAAAATTCTGTATTCTTTTATGCTTATCTCAATTTTATAGTAAGGTTCCTAGATAACATATATCCTGTTTGTATTAATTGTCACATGTAAAAGGTGAGGAAAATAATACATGATACTCAATAGTTGTGGCTAATATAAGTGATTTGTTGAGTTTTTGAAAAAGGAATACTGAAAATTCCTAGTACAAATTAAAATATTATATTTTTGTTCTCTTTCCTTACACCATGAAGAAAAGTCATTATATGAAGAAGCATAGGTCACTTTTTGTTTGGTTTTATTTTTGAATCTCAAATCATACTTTATAATTTGAAAATTAGAATATGTTATTCAGGATAATTTCATTACCATATTTCTAAGATAGGTGCTTATGATGTTTCATGATGTTGATTAGTTGAGAGAAACTGAAAACTAGAAACAGTTCAATTTAGGCATAGAATGAAATGTTTCATTATGTTACAAGTTATTGTCATCCTCACTCTATTTCTACCCCATTCAGAAGGGAAGAAAAAAAGCTTTCTGCTTTTGGAAAATGGTTAGAGAATATGCTCTAATTATTCCTGATTGGTTACATACTGTCTTGAGGTAAAATCCATGACACATTAGGGCAGCCACATCTCAGAAGTAGGCAAGACTGCAGTCCCTCACGAGAGTGAGACAGTGCAGCTCGACCACCCCCATGGGGACATGACACCGTAGGTTTAACAGAAAAGCATTTCAGCACAATGTGTGCATCCATCCATTCAAATATGGAGCTTTTATACAAAGATAATGGGAAGACTAATTTAAAATAACTGAGGTGAAGCCACGGAGTGTACCACCACAAAGTTCATTCCTGTAGGGTTGAGTTCACAGGAATCTCCTTTTATTCTCAGGACATATATTCTATGGCTCTGAGTCCATGCCTTGAAGCCCCTCCTAATGCTGAACCTTATACATGAATGTCTTTTTTCTGTTCTATACATACATGACTATGGTAATATTTATTTTCTAAATTGGGAATAGTAAGATATTAATTCCAATAATTGATAATATACAACCAGTATGAAAATGTACTATTATAAAATGCTAATATAATTTCTCAAAAATATCTTATTGACTTTACCTTTTTCAAATGGAGGAAGCACTTTATAATCTGTCCTTGGCCTTATCTACATTGTAGGCATCACTGTGCTTGTGGTTGCAAAACACTAATAAGTAACACAACCACTTGATGCCACAATAGTCAATCTGTTAACTGAAATGACTTCTGTAGAAGGCAACTAGCATACACAGTGTGGATATGTCAGATGGTTCATTTCCTGTGATGGATACACCATTAGGCAAAATCCAAATTCTGTGTATTAGGATGATTCATATCCTGTGATGGATACACCATTAGGCAAAATCCAAATTCTATGTATTAGTTATTTCTGGAACCTGACATTCAATATTTGAAGACATAGTTGGCCACGAGTAACTGAAACTTCAGAAAGCAGCACCACGGTTCAGTGGCCTTAGTGTACCATGTGACTTACAATGGCCCAAGGAATAAGACTCA
This sequence comes from Ctenodactylus gundi, assembly GCA_004027205.1. Classification (NCBI taxonomy): domain Eukaryota; kingdom Metazoa; phylum Chordata; class Mammalia; order Rodentia; family Ctenodactylidae; genus Ctenodactylus; species Ctenodactylus gundi. The sequence continues at coordinate 10,710 of PVKB01002260.1, forward strand.
TCAATGAACAATAACAATGTTGATAACTCCTAAATGTTTTAGTCTTATGAGACATTCATTTAAATATCCTGGAATAATAACCACATATAGATTTAAGGTGTTGAGGACACAGATCAATCTCCTGTTCCAGATGTGTAGGGAATTGAGAAGTATCTCATCATCAACAGGAAGAGTATTGACCAAAGAGATGTGAGTAAAGACTGAGTAGAAGATATCTAAGAAAAAACAAAATCAAGTATGGAAGAATACAACACAGACAGGGGCCAGGGGAGAGATCATAATGGGATTAAGAGAATCTAATTATAAATTATGAGCTAAGCACTTTGGTTTTCATGTGAAGAAAATGAAATACCATTTGGATTTCAACCAAAGTAGTGACTCTTTTAAGTACTAATTTAGACAGTATATTTATGTTGCAGTGAGAAAGAGCAATTATAAAGATGAACTTTTGGAGGCATAGGAAGTTTGATGCTGTAATCCAGCCGGTAAAAAGAGGGAGAGGTTTTAACGATGTAGATAGAGTAAAAATCTCAGAACTGAAGCTCAGAGCACTTTGCATTAGATTAAATAAGCTTGAATGTAGGTTGGGGGAGTAAAAAGATTGGGTGTGATAGCAGTCAGGGAGGTAGAAGTATGAAAAGATGAGGAAAAAATTATTAGTTCAGCTTGGATACTTCACAGTACTTAAATGAGAATGTCCCCCTGGTTCTTGGATAAAGTGGCTTGGGATATCATGTTCTATGCCTTGTGGTAGCTTGTTGCATTGAAAGCCTAAGAAAGGGGTGTGTGTGTGTGTGTGTGTGTGTGTGTGTGTGTGTGTGCATTGAATTTTGGTCTCTCGTTGGTCAAATAGCTTATTCAGATGGAACTAGGGGTTATAGCTCTAATATTAGAAGTATTTTCTTATTATTTTGAAGAGCCTATTTGTAGCAACAAGAAAAACAATAATAGCTGACATGTATTGAATTTCTGCTAAGTGGCGAAGACCATACCTACATTATTTCATTGACTCTTCATGTCTACTATGTGCAGGAGTATTATTATCATTCACATCTCTTACAATCGTAAAGTAGAGACATAAGTAGAACTGCAAGCCCAAAACCACATAATTAGCTTAGGCAGAGCTGTATTTGAATCTAGATAGTCTGTTATGTCAAGGGGGATCTTGAGAATTTGAAGTGCTAATAGACTCAGCAGGTTCATAAGCCTGTAAAGGAAATTGCTTCCTTAGCATGGGCATGTTTTGTTTTTCTTTTTCTTCCTTTTGTGCAAGTTTACAGGACAATTCTCTTCCCAGGTATTTCTGTCCTGGCTTCTGGGTTAATGCCTGGATGTCTGTCCAACTGCTTTTATTGATAAAATGCACTGTTCATATGATCTCGAGCTCAGAAATCCTCTCTCATTTTCAAGAGCCAAAACTTGAAAATGTTTCTGTGTGGCACTTTTAAATCTGTTGGAGCAGCTGGAGAGTGACTTCTCCTCTTCTTCTGGTTTAAGGACTATATATTCCAATTCCATTTTCTATATTTTACACTTCCTCGTCCATCATGTTATATCAGGTTATGTCTCCCACCAAAAAGTGTTATCCTACCTGAATGAAGAGTCCTGGCATTTTCTTCCATATCTTCCCATAATATGTGGAATCATAATATCTTGTTCTTAGGGATACCAATAAAAATGGTATCTGGTTCTCTGTTCTGTGTATATACAGAGATGCTTGCACAGCTTTTGAAATTTTCCTATCAAGCTGCATTGTCCATTAGGTCAAATGTTGCATATTTTCTCTTATGGAGAGGGCGATGCTATAATTTTGGTCCTGAAAATTACATTATGGAAGACTGTTATTCCACTGAAAAAGACTCCCAGTGAGATCTTTAAAAGGGTTCTAAGAGTATGATTTGATGCTTGACTTTCATCGTGTAACTGATCAACTTTATAGTTGAAGCTTAGTGCAGTGTTTCCTAGGGAGGGTGTTTGCACTATTTATAGTTGCATTACCGTGACAGAATGCCCAAGATAAGCAACTTATGGTAGGAAACATTAGTGTTGAATCATGATGTAGGAATCTTCAGTTCATTTAAGTATTTTGAAAAATAAATCTAATAAATGAATAAAGATATATTTCAATGCTGTGCCTAATTTGGTCACAGAGAATTGTATATCTTTGTTAAAACGTACTTTGTGACAGACTATCAGTGAAAAAATCCATACAGATAACTATCTTGAAATTTTTTAAGTGGTCTAAATCTTTGTATTTTTAGATTTTACGTCTCTTCCACCTCCCAGTCTAAAATATAATGTACGCGTGTTCAGTGTTTGCATGTGGACCCTCTCTGGTGCCTCTTCCATGGGATTCAGTACATAACTCAGTTGTGATTACTGGCTTATTTGGCACTCAGAACAGAGAGAAGAACCTTGATTTGCGATTGTACCAAATTTCAACAGGAAAGAAAAATCGTAGGTCACATACTGACAATCAGATCCCACTTTCTGCAAATTTCTAGTTTCCTCCTTCTCATCCTTTTAGGTGGTTTATACTTACAAAGCAAGATGCAATAAAAAGATTTCAATTATAAAGATACTTCAAAATTATCTGAGGAATAATTTTTCAAAAGAGGAGCCTAGATTCTTAGCCCAAGCTAGAAAGCACAGCAGGCATCAGTGCATTTTTTCCTTTTCCTTTTTTTTTTTTTTTTTTTTGTAATGTAGGAAATTTTCTTATGCATTCAGTGTTAAAAACCAATGAACTGAAGTGAAGTTTTTGGAATGTAATGGACTCTTGTTTTTATTTCAATTCCATAAATTACTAGCTCTAATTAGTAAGTAAATTTACTAATTTTAAGACTTTGATGCCTTCATATATAGAAAAGCTGATGTTATTAGTTTGTAAGATTATCATGTTGAATGTGATAGTGCACAAGAAGAATATATTATAAATGCTCAATCGATATGGCATGCTATTAATATTAATTTTGCTTTAACTTAATATGAAATGTTGAGAAGGGAGAGTGGAGGTTTGTCCTGGGTGAAGTTCCCACTTTACGTGATGGCTCTCATCAGTGCAGCAGTGATGGCCAGGAAGGAGTCTTCATTCCTTTTGAAACACAAGCTTCTCAGCCCTGATGCTTGCACCTTGTTACCTGCTGTCGTCCACCCAACCCTTGCCACACTTGAATGCACTCAGTCCCATGACTGCATAATTACTTGTGAAATTGCTTATTACCACATTCTGCTATTTCAGCAGCTTACTCTCTAATAATGGCACATTAGTAGGTAAAGTAATAAATCACATTTTAGAGCTCATAGCATTTGCAAGAATGACAGCATGATGAAAACAAAGAAACACTTTCCTGACCAGAATTAACGTCTATGAAGATATTGTGCTGTCTGGTCTTGTTTATGGAAATGACACCTACCCTCGCCACATTCAATTATGAGACAAATTCTACCAGCATCTTTTAGTACCATGCTTCACGCCAGATGGTAGGGCATAGTTTCCTACTATGAGGTCTCAGGACGCGTGCAATCCAGAGAAGTTGAAACCATCCTACATGAAAGTCAGCTCCTCTGGGCTGGAAGGGTGTGGGGCACATGGCAGGCAGATGAAACTCTATGAGGGTCCCCTGGAGCACAGCCTGAAGCACTGTAACATCCCAGTAGATAGCTGGAAAACACCTGCAGCTGGACCGCCGCAGTCAGGGATGGCGCAGCTCTTTTAGCGCGTACTCTTGTCACATCCCAGAGACAGACAGGCAGGAGCAGAGTCCAAGGCTGGATGGAAGTCAGCAGCCACCAGAGAGCACTGGGCGTGGATGAGTATGGCACACACTCACAACACTGCTATGTCGTATTTTTATGTGTCTATTTCTGCCTCTCACCACGGTGTTTCAAGAATGGCAGGATCCTTCTCTTGGAGGGAGTCTTTGAATGAGGGAAAAGATGGGAAGAGAGGAAATGATGTGCTCTGTGGAATGCAAATAGAAAAAGGCTGATGACCTCCACAGGCACATGCCGCTTTCTAGAGGCCTCAACCTCATAGAAACTTCCCTGTTTTTTTACAAAAAGGAATAAAAAACCAGAATGCTGAATCAGGGGTGTAGAAGGAGACTGTGTAACTGAAAATCACTCAGCGGCCCTGCATATTAGTTTAATAAGTCGGTAGCTTTCTCAAGGGCAGAGTTTCCATGTCAGATATTTAATTGTGAGAGGTGTATTTAGTTATTTCAAAAGACATTGCCATAGCATGTTACCCTTTTAACAGTGTAGCAAATTGACACAAATTTATATTGTACATGAGAATTCTGGTGTATATATGAAGGGAGGATCATGGAAATGATCAATACTGTAATTCACCTGACTCTTGTTTAACTCAAATAGAGTGCTGCTCAATAAAGGAATATGAGGATTAAAAAACAACAGAGAAATGGATACTGGCAAGAACATCAAGAAGCAGTCTCTTCCAGTGACCTTTCTGCCAGCCATTCTGTTTTTCACCCATGCTGGGATATAGAGTTATAATGTGGTTTGTCTTCTGTCCTCGCTAAGATGTAGGGAAGGATTATCCTCCCGGTTGCTAGTGCAAATGTAAATCCATTTGTGTTGCTCACATTCTCACCAGCCATTGGCTTTAAAGTGACATTGGACCCTTCCTGACAATGATTGGGGCTTTTTTACATGGTTGACCTCATTTCCTTCCTTGCTGCATTCTCTTCCTAGAATCACAGTTGACATTTTCCATTGTCTTCTCATTGGAGAATAGAAAGATGAAGGAACACTGGTCTTAAATATATTGCTCACTTGGAGAATGACAATTCCTAGACTATCCTGGCCTTGAGACTTACTGTTTTATGAGATAATCTCTTTTCCTTGCTGTTTAATGCAGTTAAGTGGAGGAACGCTGGAAATCTGGAATTGAGGGTCTTTCCTAATACAAATATTTAAGCAGTAGTCCCAAAATTTCAAGCTGCGTAGAAAAAGTTGTTCATGTAGGAGGGGAATAATAAAATGAAAGATGGAGGTGTATAGTGTGGTTTACATATAAATGTCCCTCCAAATCTCAAGTACTCAGAGGTCAAGCTTATCAAATTACCTTCTATAGTATCACATTGCAGAAGGCAATCAGATCAATGGATCACTCTGTTGATGAGTTCACAACTAAATGAGCTGTTAAGAGGTGGGGCTCAGGCGAATTAGCCGGGCCACTGGGCAGCCCTTCGGGGGCACATCTCTTGCTCAGGCTCTTCCTGCCCTTCATGCTTCCTAGTCGCCCTGGGTTGACTCCTTTCCTCAGCAACATCCTTCGGCCATGTTTGTGCCATGGAGCTGACTACCCATGAGCTGCAACCCCCAAAGCCATGAGACAAAACGAATCATTCTTCTTAATGTGATAGCTGGTATTTTTTTCCCAACAAAGGAAATTTCAGTAACATAGATGGGCAGTTGTTGAATACTAGTTGTCTCAGTAAATTTTATTGTCTTGGCATGATCTACAATGAGAAATGAAAATGAGAAAAAGCATATGTTAAGGAGTATGAAACAGCATCCACTTTTGTCAAATTTCATGGTGTTTACATGCAGTGGAGTCGATATTAAATTTGCTGTAAACCTCTAAAAAAGAAAGTAAGGGTGTTGCAGAAGTCCCTACCTAGATGTTGAACTAGCCCAAGATGGTGGTAGAATATGGGAGTGTGTTTGGTGGGTATAAGTGAGTAAATTGTTTGAATCTTTATTCAAAGTGTTTTGGGCTAAGAGCAATAGGTTGGGACAGTCAGGTGTGTGTATGAATGGCTTGAATATATTATAAAAATGAAGTAATTTTTCTTAAGAGCAAATGATCAATGGGCTAAAAAAGCTTAAATGAACTCAAGAAAGAAATGTTAACACTCCTTCCTAGTTCTGAAAAAGAGTTCAACAAGAGCCTTCCCAGCATTTTCTCAGGATAACTCGATCTTGCTTAAGGTGAAAGGGCATGAAAAGAGTAGAAAAGACATGAAGATAAAGGGCAGATCATTTATAATTTTTCAAAGGAAGTGGTAAAAGCAGAAGTATGGAATTTTCAAGGTAGTAAATGACACCTATCATTTACATTTTAAAGATATGGTTTATTTTTATTGGTATGTGAAATATAGTCTATGTTCCCCAAAATGTCAGCCACAAATCATCACTGAGAGTGAATCCATTATTTCCTTATTCCCAAGTGCTGAGAGATTATGGAAAAGCTCTCATTCTTGTTCATTGAAAGACTGTTTCATACATGAACTCTGAGTTCATTTGTGAATTTAAGCTAAAAATCTGAAGTCAAGTTCAAGTTAATTCTCTTGAAATAAGAATGCCGTTATCACTATCAATATTTGTAGCTTTAGTTTTTCCTTTATTTTCATCATTAAGAGTCATAATTTTGTTTCATTCATTTTATTCCTCTAGACATGAAACCAGTGATGACTTGCTGAATTTTAGTTACGTATGGTCTGTTTCTCTAGATGTGCCAACTTCAGTCAGCACTTGTTAGGAAGAGATTTCAGCACCTATATGGACTTACTATGAAGGTTTATTATTTTGAATGACAATACTGATCTTTCATATCCTATTATTTGGCCCAGCCTGCATTAGATTAATGAAATGAGTCCATTCATAATCATTCCCTCTCAGTTGTGGAGATATTTACCTGTTGTCTTGAATACTATAACTAGTGTGGTATTATTAAAGTTTTGCAGTGTGCAATTTTGCTTAAGCCTCATGATGATGTGTTTATAGAATTGTGAAAGTATAGAGCACCTTAGGTATCTTTTTTCTCAATGAATTTGTGACAGTTTATATATTTAGAACTTAATTTTAACTATGAATTTTGATAGTTTGAACAAAAAGCTTAATGTTCTTTAATTGTTTAATCAGTTGTGCTAGAGACTATGTATTTAAGTAAAGCAAAAAACACCCCCAATGGATTGTAAACTGGTAGATGACTAGAGTTATTTCAGATTGGAACAGTGATAGGATTGTATTCAGAGAAAATTACTTTGTTAAATGTTTCTTAGAAAGTAAGCAGGTAAATCTGATTCAATCTGGAGAACTGAATTTTGATAGTAGTAAGTTAATTATTTTATTTAGCATTATTAGAGATTCTAGGTCATAGAAGTTTCCTTTTGGATTCTAGTTCTTGAGTTCATTCTGTGATCAATCTACCTACACAAGTCTACTAGATGAAAACTACACATGGTTTTAAGCTTGTTTTAAACAAGGTTTTTTTGAAACTTGCGTCAGTATGAATAGGCAGATGCAAAATAAATTCCACAAAGTGAAAGTGGTTTTGGTGTCTATGTACCTTGGATGAACTCATTCTCTTTTATAATAAATCAAAATTATTTTGCTTCCAATATCTAAAGGGGTATAACAAATTTTGACTTACTTCAAGTAAATAAACAGTATTTGGATTTGGGCTTATTTAAATGATGTTAAGATCTTAAGTCTTAAATTATATAAATATTTTAACTTTATGAGTGGTCATATTACAATGATCTTAAAATATGATTGGTTCTGTGCTTGCACAATTACTAGGAAGTTTTGTTATAATTTACTTAACAGTCAGGCCGGTAGGTTTAATGACTTAGGTCAGTGGTTCTCAAAGAATAATTTCTTGCTCAGAAATGCCAGTGCCTGGGAACTTCTTAGAAATCAAAACTTGGAGATAAATTCTAGAAATCTGTGTTCCATTAGTGCCACCTCAGTAATACTTATATGAGCAGAAATTTTATGACTATAATTTCAGGAGCTCCACCCCTAGAGTTACGTATTCTACTGTGTGATTTTGACTAAGTGTTTTAATGTCTCTAAGACTTGAAAATTTTATTTATTTATTTATTTATTTAATTTATTTATTTATTATTGCTTTTGAGATAGGGTCTTCCTCTGAAGTCCAAGGTGGCCCCAGACTTACCAGGTAGCCAAGGCTCACCTTGAACTCAGTGGCAATCATTCTGCCTCAGCCTCTTCGATGTTGAGATTTCAAATGTATGCCCATGCCGAGCTCTTATGTGGTACTGGGGTATCAAACCTGGAACTTATTATTTGCCAGGCAATTGCTCTAATCACTGATCTACACCTCCAGCCCCTGAATCTTGCATCTTTAAAATGGTAAATTGCTAGTGCCCAGATCGTGAAAATGTGGCAAGAGTTAAATTAAATGATAATAGGAAATTTGTAGCATCATCTGACATGTACTGAGACATGATCAGTGTAAAAAGAGAACCAAGAAGTAGTCTTTGAAATTGTTAAAATGTTTTTATAAATATTAGTTCATTAATGTATTTTTGCTGGTACTTATTGTTCATATTAAACTCAGTTATATATGCACTGATAGTTTTTAAGTCGTATTTCTATGGTACACAACAAATTATATGATAGAAACCATTTCTAACTTTACTCTTCAGAGGAGAATAGCAAAAAAAGAAAAACAAAAAAAAAAGAAAGAAAGAAAAAACAGCAGTAGCTAATAAGGCATGAAACCAATTTCAAGAAATATTACAGTAGGACTGTAGGATTGTTCCCTCCTGTTTCTATCCTTTTTGTAGTTTTTTAGATAAATGTAGCTCACATTAGCTGATTTTATGTATCATTTTTGCATTGAGAATTTTATAGTTAACTAGATGTTTTATTAGCATTTAAAAATACTGATCCTCATTTTGATTTAGCAGATCAACAACTCTAATTGGATACTGTTGGTTGTGAACTGTGGAAAGCCAAGAAAAAAGTAAATAAAATATCAGTGATTTGACAAGGGTACTTACATAGTCATTATAACTTGAAAAAAATCAAAATCAATGCAAATGCAAACAGAGTGAGCTGGCAGTCACATTACTACAGTGAACCCTAATGTGAACAGAAGAGAGAGAGTGACTGGAAACAAAGAAAATTTAAGAATATTTGGAATGGGTTTAATCTTAAACCAGATGGTAAGAGAAAAGGTCCTAACATGGAGGGGAGATTTGTATATTATCTTTATGTAAGAAGAAGCCGCTTCGTACATAAAACATTCACAAATGTCCAAGACACGTATGTATTTAGAGTAGCAAGAATAAGAAAGTGAGGACAGTAAAAAGTAAACCAACAAATGATTTATATTTAAGTGTTTTGAAGACAGTTGAGTAGAAAATAATACTTGTTGTGTTGTCAAGAAAAGTATTGAGTTGATATGATCCTGGAAATTCACAAAGAGAAGTTGCCCACATTACAGTTTCTTAAAATCTCTGCCTCACTATGTTTCAAAATGAAAGACAATAAAGGCAAAGGTTAAAGAAAGAGACCTAGGATACTGTTGTTTTCGTAAGCTAAAACAGTGGGCAGACCAGGACATGCTGGCACATGCCAGTAAATCTAGAAGACTCCAGTAAATTCAAGGCCAGCAGGGTTACATGGAGAGTTCATGAACAGCCGGGAATAGAGAGCTAGACCCAGTCTCAAAAAATAAACATCAACCAAATGAAATAAAATAACAAAATAAAAAATATAATACAAACCAAAAGCAATAGATAGTCCACTTATAAGACTGACTGAGTTTATTGCAATGTACATGATATCCCTAATTTTCGGACAGGGTTATGCTTTTCAACTATATCTTTGCAAATTATGCAAACCCATTTCTTTCTTTATGCAGTCAGATTCCTGAGCAATGTAGCAGGTAGCGTTCAAGCTTCATTTTTGGTCCATTTGCCTTTTCTGCAGTGAATAACCTGTGCATCTCTCTGTGGTAGTTTTCAATAATTGTGGTGGTGTTGTGTATCATTCAAAGGGAGAAGAACATGGTAATAATGTAAGTGTAGATACTCATGTGTAAAATATGAAACTGAGGAGGAAAAAGATAATTTTTCTAAGCAATTACATAAACCACCCTGATAGCTGCAAATGGCTCGTGGTAGATTTTTTTAAAAAGAAATTAAGGTATAAAGATAATTTATCATCCAGGAATAATTTTGGGCTGTATAAAATGAGCTGTGTGACATCGTTGTTGCTAGTGTTCTTCAGATAAATACAATAGATATTTATTTTATCCTATATGTAATGATGGTGTCAATGTTCCTTTAAAATATTTTGCCAATTCACTTTTAAGTCATTGTTAATTTTTTTCTAAGTGAATGTCATGTATTATTACAACCTAGTAGCTTACCTGTTCATGGCAATCATGCCTTCTCTAGCTGGATGACATTGTATCTCCTCAGGCTATACAACTAGACATTTTGAGAGAGAAGTTGAATTGATGCCTGCCTGAATCTAACACCTTTGTTCTTATCCATTTGTGTCATCTATGATGCTTGGTAATAAAAATAGTGACAAGTATCCATTTAGTCATTGTTTTAGAATTCATCAGGTGTGGTATCAGTCTTTATATGGGCAATTTCACTTAATTATGCAACTAAATGATCACTTTTATTACCGCTATTTTACACTTAAAGAAATTGAGGCAGTAAATAACAAAAGGGTTGTTTAACTATGAATCCACTTTCATCCTCAGCTGTCTATGCGCTGGCTCTTACCTCAGCCTGGCTAAGTATTAATGTTTTGGTTCCAATTGTTATATGCAAACATACATATTTAAGTTAGCATATGTAAAGAATTATAGGCATATTCTTTTAAATGTCTCTTGCTTATTAATTATGCACAATTTCCTGACAATCCCATTTACTTTCGATGTTTAAAGACATGCTAGTTCAACTCCACTTAATATTTCATAGGGCCATAATAATGTTTTATATTTCTCAAGTTTCACTACAGTTAAACAATGAGGAAGAATCTTTTATTCATAAGGACAATCTGTCCCTTGGACAGTGAAGTGTAAATCACATGATAGAATCTGGGATCACATATCCTGATTCACCAGAACATTGGAATAATGTTAGGATGGAAAGCCGATTTTAGAGTTTGAATATCTCAATGTGAGTGGGGCAGAGAGGCGCGTGTGTGCTAACGCTTGCAGTGCCCTGTGGCAGATGCTAAAGCTTTCACTGATGCTTTCTGGAGAAGCCCTGGGACACTTGAAATTTTCAATTTCAATTATCTTTTGCACTTTAAATGTAGTTTTACCCTTTTTTTAAAAAAAAATCTTTTAGAGAGAGGACAAAAGGTGAAAAGGAACAGTTTAGCACAGAAAATAGAGGCGAGACACGGGGCTGTAGACTTTGAAGAAGAAGGAACTTCCGGAAGAGCCTTCGGCAAGCCACGTGAACAGCTCCCACTTAATCTTTGTATTTGCTTAGATAAACAGCCAACTTGGAATTGCGTTAAACAAGTTGGAGTCAATGATGACTTCAAGACAGAAAATTTTATTTTCCAGAAGATAACTTCAGAAAAATAATTATTTGTTCCAGTCTTTCTCGCAAGTATGCGATAGGAGGCAACTGTGAACTGCAGAGGTTACAGCACAGATGACCCAGGAAGTTTCTGGTCATTGTTTGTCTAGACATTAACATTTGTGTAAATGTTTCTATTTACCATTTACTAGTATATTTCAGTGCCACAGTAATGTGGATATTTTAAATATATTAGTATTAAAAATTATCAATATTTTACATATTAAGAAATATATTCAGTAAATTTCCTCTGAATCTCCCCTGACAGTGGATTGAGGTCCGTAGCATTGGTCTGCTTCTTGGTATCACCATTGTGGAGCACAGGGCTTCTCAGCCTTGGATGTCTGTGCTGGCACCACTCGGCTGCATCTCAGAGCAATTCTCTCATAGTCTTTCTCTCAGGAAGCAGTCATCTACTTCCCTGGGAGATTTCAGTACGAAGCTAAGGATAAGAACCACTTAAAGGGATTAGAAGAGTGATTTGAACCCTGAACATGAAGAAAATAAGAGAGTATAGTGATTTGTTAGAAGCACATAGAAAACTACTTCAGAATACACCCCTAGCTCTCATATTTCTGCTATATATTCTGATATATATATCTGTTATATTTCTACTTCAACTGATGTTTTTTTCAGATTTTGGAATATTTACAAATACTTTTTTGAGAGAGAGAGAGAGAGAGAGAGAGAGAGAGAGAGAGAGAGAGAGACACAGGGACAGGGTTCTACCGATCTGCAGTCCAGGCTGATCCTGAACACTCACTATGTAGCCCAGGCTGGCCTTGAACTCACAACAGTTCTTCTGCCTCAGCACCTTTGAGAGCTGGAATTCCAGGCTTGTGCTGCCACAGTGGTTTTATGTGGTGCTAGGCAAGCTCTCTAACACCTGCGCTGTTCCTTTAGCCTGGAATATTTACATATACTTATTGAGATATCTGGGATGGAACTCAAGCCTGAATATGAAATTTGTTTATACTAATATGTCTCCTGTACACATAACCTAATAGTAATTTTATAAAATTTAAAAGTAATTTTATTTATAAAACAAAGTTTGTGTACATTGAATTATCAGAAAACAAAGATGTCACTGTCACCCAGCTAACCCTTGCGTGGTCAGTCTGTTGCTACTTGCCAGTATCACAAATACTGACTGAGTTACTGTCCTACCATTAGCGAACATTTTTAGTGATTATTACACATAGATACCTAACAGCAAGCTATGACATGCCATTAGGTATAAGAAAAGGACAATGTGGGAGTAGGCAGCACTGCTAGCATCACCAAAATGCTCGTCTAGACTGCCAAACAACACCAAAAACAAGAAATATTGTTACGCAGTGCAGAAAATAAGAAAACAATATAGATAAAAGGAACCTGCCATTGGCATATCCAGCCTGCACGGGTCCATTTCATTTCATTTTATTTTATTTTATTTTATTTTATTTTATTTTATTTTATTTTATTTTATTTTATTTTTGTGGTACTGAGGATCGCACCCAAGGCCTTTCCACTAACCTACAACCTCAGCCCATTTTTAATTTTCGTTTGAAGATAAGGTCTTGACAAGTTGCTGAATTGCCCAGGCTGGATTTGAATCTGCAGTCTTCCTGCCTCAGTTACTAGAGTGCTGAGATTACCTGCACTTGTGCAGGGGAGTTTGAGCTTGTGCAGAAAAGATATTTTGTAAAAGAAGTGAACTGAAAACTGTGTTCAAAGAGGCAAAGTGCAGCTGAATGCACTGTGTGCTGTGTACCTGTGTGTTGACTGCAGCTCCTCAGGTGAGATCAGGTATAAATTTTTCCATATGTGGCATCATATCAGTGCATAAAATGTTTCATGCTTTGGAGCATTTATGCATTTTAAGGTTTAGATTAGGAATGGTAGAACCTTACTGCATGGTTTGAGCCTATGTAGAGACTTTTAACTTCAAACAAATAGAACAAATATTGGCTTAAATGACATCTATTAAATTCAGTACTATAAGTAATATGAAAAACAAGGTGGTACCCATTGTCACTTTCTGCATGCATGTCATAGTGAAAATCATGTAGCAAATAAAAGTTTTCATAAGCCTTCAACTTTGTTTCAATATCTGTTTTCTCTTGTTTTAAAACCTTCCTCAAATTGACATTGCTCTATACTTGCATCAGACTTTTGCCTCCATTTCTCAGAAATTACTGTTTATCATTGGGAAAGCTTATTTATATTAAGACATTATTAAAAAGTTGACTATATTCTAATTGACTTAACACAGGTGGAGAGTTGGGCATTGAGCTTAGAAAATAAATTTTATTGTCCTTCAAAAAACCCCACAATATTTGGAGAACCAATTCAATTTAACCAAATATCAATGAAATACATAATATTAATGATTACAGTAGAGGTAGCAAGCACTAATATTTGTTAAGCAGAATATGAAATGATGTTAACATTTAACCATAGTAACTAATATTTATAGTTATTTTTTCAGTATACTGGGTTTGTTTCAATCATGGCACATATAACAGCTTATTTAGTCTTCACACTGTTTTCTGAGACTAGTTCTTATTAAACCCAATTTTATTTTATTTTATTTTTTATAGATGAGGAAATTCAAACACAGAACAGGCCAAGTAGTTGGCCCAAAGGCATGTTCTTCATATTCAGATGAGCTCAGTTCCTCACCAGGCAGCAAAACTCCTTAGGCTTTACCCATCAATATAATTTAATTGATCTTTATGAACTTTAACTCAGTATAAATTAATTGTATAGGGAAAAAAAAGGTTTGTGTCATGAGGGAAGCTCTTTGTGTGTGTGTGTGTGTGTGTGTGTGTTAACAATTACATATGCAGGCTTGTTTGTCGTGCATAGAAACATATTAAAAGTTACCTAAGGGAAGTTAATTTCTCATAGAAATGCTATAAAGAATATTTTCACACTGGGTAATGTCCCGCAGGGGATTTCTAGTTCTTCCCTTTATTCGCTCATTGAGCTGTGCTAAGTCAGTGTCTACTGTGCCGTCAAAGCTAGTCTCTGTGTAACAGACATTGTTTTCTTAGAGCTCATAGTTGAGTGGGAAAAGGAGACCAAAAAAAAAAAAAAAAAAAAAACAGATTCAATTCACGCGCGCGCGCGCGCACACACACACACACACACACACACACACGTAAAAATGAGATTATTATATCACAGAGTTGCTTAAATTCAGAAAGCTGGAAATATGCATAAGTGGAAAATTTCTATATGGAATGTGCTCTGCATCAGGCTACTCCCTTTGTAGGGTGAAACTAGATACAGCCATTGAGAGAGCTGTTTGGGTAGGGTTTGTCCCCAGACTTTAATAAACAGGCTAAAGCAATAGGGAAGGAATGAGAGAGTGGGGACCACATTTTAATTTAAAAATGGTTCAGGGCTGGAGGAATGGCTCAACGGTTAAAGTACTTGCCTAGCAAGTGCTAAGTCAAGCACTAAGTACCCGGATTCCATTCTTCAGCACCATGTAAGCCAGACGTGGTGAAACACACCTGTAATCCGTGAACTCACTTGCGATGCTGAGGCAGGAGGATTGCCTTGAGTCTATGGCCAGCCTGGGCTCCATCGTGAATTCTGGACCAGCCTGGGCTAGAGTGAGACCCTGTCTCCAAAAAAGAAAGGAAGGAAGGAAGGAAGTAAGGAAGAAAAGAAGGAAGGAAGGAAGGAAGAATGGAAGGAAGGAAGGAAGG
The DNA here is from genome assembly GCA_004027205.1 of Ctenodactylus gundi. Lineage (NCBI taxonomy): Eukaryota > Metazoa > Chordata > Mammalia > Rodentia > Ctenodactylidae > Ctenodactylus > Ctenodactylus gundi. The sequence goes on from PVKB01002260.1 coordinate 25,747, forward strand.
AAGGAAGGAAGGAAGGAAGGAAGGAAGGGAAAAGAAAAGAAAAGAAAAAAGTTCCTTGACAGTAAGTCTATGAATGATAGAGCAGAACTTGGCCTGGAAGACTATTTCATGGTATAGTGAAATACTATGAAATTCTAAAAGAGAAAACAAGAAAAACTGGTTAGAGAGAAAAGTTCTGATAGCTTTAAAGCATGGGTCATTTGTATTCTCTCTCTCTCTCTCTCTCTTTCTCTCTCTCTCTCTCTCTCCGCCCCCTTTTCAGCTAAGAAAGAATTCTGACATATTTAAAGGCAAATGCGCTCTCCTTTTTTGGTGGCTGTGCTTTCTTGTAAGCAGAGGTTGTGACTAAACTATTAGTTGCTGTGGGAAGTGTTATTGCAATTCTTCAGTGGTGGCCTGCTTTTAAGGTTTCCGAACCTCACTTTAAATATTTTTTTTAATGAAATACATATGAATTTTGCTTAATGGAACAAAGTATTTCAAAATATCTTATATAAGTAGAATTAAGCATTGAAGAGAAACTGTCCCCTGCATTTGTTGGTCATCTGAGATTGAGCATCTGTACCTTGCTGCAATTTTCAACATGACAGTTATGCACATGAGTTAGTAGAATATCGAAAGTTTGCATTCATCTGAGTAATTTAGTGGAAATGATTTGATTAAATAAGCTAGCCAACAGATAAAATCATACTGGATGGTTTACCAATTAGTCAGTTTTGCTTTATGATGGGTGCAGAGGGGCATCCTGTACAAAAGAACATGTGCAATGCGTTTCATTTGTTCATATTGTATGATGCACACACACACAAGTTAAACCTACCAAGTACAAGAGTCTATGGAAACTTGGATAAGTCAATTGGTAGAGAGTTAACACGATAGGTAAAATTTAAGTCTTTTCATATTCACTGAAGAGAACTCGTTACCAATGGACTTCATCTATGTCTACTAAATGGAATATATAAAATGTTTTTCAAGTTTTTAAAAGGTGGATAGAATTTTATTTCTGAATGTTCTTATTTACAGAGTAAATAGAGTCACAGTAAGGACTTTAGATACAATTGTTGCTTTTCATTGTTGAGTAAGAGACACAGTTTGACACATTTCTTTTGTCATTTTCTTTAGAAAAGTGTATGTTTACCAGGACATGAAAGTTTAAGTATGTTTTTTTCTGACACTTTCAAGTAGTAGATTGAATATTTTATTAGAGACTATTTAAACAGGTATCTTGTAATAAAGAACAAAATACTTAGGGGTGTTTCTAACTTTAGCCTAAATGAGGACACTTGTAAGCATTAAATTCAGTGGGAATAATTAAATTGCTCAGTTGTTTTCGGTTGTTGCAATTATTGCAGTCATTTGTATAGTATTCAAAGGACTACAGCTAAAGACCCAGTGAATGAGTGAAAAGAACCTGGCTGTGGCAGGAGACACACCTTGCTTAGGGGCTTTTCTGCTGCAGATTGGGCTACTGTAACTTGGGTGATATTCTTAGGTCAGAAAGTCATTATGAAAATGATTGTACTCTTAAGGATTGATTGCACACTATTGTTTCACCTGCTCCAAGAGCACTTCTTGATTTGTTTAACTGTGACACAGTACTCCACCCTGAGTGTCCCTAGATGAGCAAAGTTCCGAAGTTCAGTGGAAACTTCAGTGTGGAAAGGAGGCATAGTAGAAGAAGCAGGGCGTTGCTAAACTAATAAGTGTTAAGGGCATATAATAAGTGGATTTTCGGTGATACTGGTACAGTTTTATCCTGGGCTTTGTGCTTCTATTTTTTGTTTTTGTTTTCTCACTAATAAAATTCATGGTTCTGGTGAGAATTAAGGGAAGGAAATTGTGATAAATTGTTAGCACAGCATAGAATACACAATAAATGTCAATGTTAGAGTTCAAACACACAAATATTGTGCATCAACTACCCAATGAATAAGTGTAACTATGAAAGTTATTTGGATATTACTATATAGGCACTATGAGGATGCAGTTCAGAAATATCTAATATGAAGTAAGTCTGGCACATAATGTATTTTTAATAGAGCTTAGTGGTTAAAATGACACAATTTGATATCAGAGGAACTAAGCTAAACACTAGGTTCCTCTATAACAAAAGCAAATGATTCAACCTCTCCAAATGTCAGTTTATTTATTTAAAAATAGTGAAAACTCTTTGTCAAGTTTTATAATGTTTAAGTGAGATTTCTTTCTCAACACACAGCTTTTTGCATACCTAATTGTTAATCTTGAGCTATTGTCTGTAGAGATGCAAAAAGTGATTATATGCAAAGAAGGTGGAATTTCACATAATGCTTTTTTCCCCCTTTTAAACAGCATTATTTCACTTATAACAAAATGAGAACCTCAAAAATGTACAAAGGAAACAGCTTAAATCATTCATGCCGTCATCATTCAGAAAAGATGACCAAAAAATTTATCATTTCTTTGTGACTCTGCTTGATAAATACACATTTTTATATGTGATCATATGATTACTATGTGCATAGAATAATATATATTATAAATGTGCTTGGCTTGCTCCAGAGCTCTCTCATTTATCTATGTATATATGTATTCTATCTATCCGTGTATCTAATGATCATCTCTAGTTATTTGAACTTAAAAAACAAAAAAAAATCATAATTTCCATTGGCCTTTTTGGACGTGTATTACTAAAGATTTTATTTTAGAGACATATCACTTGTGTTTCTTATCATGTAGAGAATGTAATGAAATAGAGTTAGGGTGGTCCAGCGGGTTCAGAAAGTGTAAGAACAACCCCATCAGGTGGGTTTCTTTACCACAGGGCTTTGAAATAAATCTACCATAGACATGAAGGTTGCTATTTTTGAAAGTGAGACTGGAATACAATCATAGGTAACTATTTATAGTTACTATTATAGCTATTAATAATGTAACTACATATAGTAACTTTGAAAATGTATAAATATCCAGGCCATCTTGAGACAGTTGTTGGTTTTTTTTTTTTTTTTTTTTTTTTTGGTAACACTATTTTAGAAAACTTGCTATGCTTAATTTTATGTGTTTTTGTTGATTAACATTTTAACCGAAGTATTTCCCTTGTTTTGAAAAATATTTAATGCCTTTGTATGGTTCCTTTGTAATACAGTTCCTTTTCGAGTAGCTAGATGAACAGTTACTTTAACATGAAAGTTGTGGATGTTGAAAGCTTGAAATTAGAGATGGTTTTCTAAGGTAGCCTAACAAAGTTTGTGTAGGTACCAATGAATTGCTAGGAATTTGTGTGTTCTAAAGTAAGTAATACGCTAAAAAAAATGATTCCCAGGGAAGTAATTTTATTATTGTTGTTCCCCAAAGGAATAATTGCTTCTAAAAATTTCCAGTTTTCCTGTTTATCTGGGTCACATAAACTACTCCTGTCTATACACATGATAAATATACATGCCTTTTCTCTTTTATTCAGGACCATTTTGAAAGGGGAACTTTAAAATAAAATCATTTAAACTGGGAAGTTACAAAGAGGAAGGTTAGATTTTTTTTTTTTTTTTTTTCAGGCAGGCCTTTTAATCAAAGAGATATTTGTTAGAAATGTGGTTCAAAGTATAGTTGGCCAGTTTGTACAAATAGAAACTTTTTTCCCCTTTGAGCTCTAGCCCAAGGCTTTAGAAATGAGTTATGAATGTAAATAAATACAAATCAATAGGAGTTCTGTTTTTATTATTTCTCAGGGAATTTCTTTACAGTTTGAGCGCAACTCACTGCAAGTTCAGCACATGATTAAGTTTAACCTTGATCCTGAGCCAGCAGGATTGGCTTGCTTTCTATCAGCAAGGGATGTGAATTTACTCGGACACATTTTAATTGGCATTTATGCAACATGTACACACAGATGCTGAATTCATTGAGAAATCTTGAGTGCCATCTGTTCAATAAGCTTTGCCCTCTAGTAGAACATGGGAGAAAATAGGACCAGATCCCCTCAGCCCCTTCATCTGTTTCTCTTGCATTATACCACATTTTGAATGACCACCCTATTAATGTACCATGTACCTGTGTTTACTATAATAATTAAAATACACTTATTTTTCTCTTTTGCTTATTTGTTTTTCTCCTCTGCTTTCCCATAGTGCATGAATCACCTACTGAAGAGTTTTATCCTAAGTCTTATAAACCATATACTTGTATTTTTAAGCTTCAAGTTAATTTCTTAGTGATTAATAGCTGATGCTGTTATATGTGTAGAATTAAAACACTTTCAAATTACGAATTTGTTTTTAATAATAAATTTAATTTTTCCAGTTCTGGAAGAAACAATTGGATGATTTTTATCTCCTAGTGAAGTCTGACTTGAAAATAAACTAATCTCTGAAAAATTGTTCTGTTCTTTTTCCATATGATCAGAACTTTGGGTTGGACCCAGTACAAAATAAGAGTCAGTTGTCTCGCCTGCAAGATTGGTGGGGGCAGCGTACCCAGAAAATTGGCATGTACAGACTTTCAAGGCTGGCCTAGAAAGTATGAAGTGGCACATCATGGTGTATGCACCTCTTTAAGCTTGCAGTATCCTATTCTTAAGATTTCATTAGTACATGTTTGTATTGCATGATGAAGCTTATTGGGGGAAAGGGGTGCATGCCTTTATCATATCTTAATTTCAGTTTCATTGCCCCATGCCCCCCCCCCCCCCCCCCCCCCCCCCCCCCGACACACACACACACTGTTTTTTCTCCCTTCTTGTTTCCAGGAATCTATGTCCTGGTTTTCTGGCCTCTGTCTTTATTTTAAGCCATTATTTATTAGTTTATGTATATCTTTAATGTTTCTCACATGAAATAAAATCATATGATATTTACCTTTTTCAGCCTGCCTAGTTTCATTTTAACATGATGGTTTTGAAAGTATAATACCATGAGGAAGGCTGATAAAGCCCTTACTTTTGTGTAAGGTCCTGGGTTTGACCCCCCAAAACTATAAGTATATGTACAGTAACAGCAATAAAACCATCGATTTGAAAATGCACTCTTCAAAAGAAAATTAACATGTATGCTTCATTGGTGAAGAGCTACAATGTGCCTTAAAATCACAAGTACACACACACACAAGCGCGCGCGCGCGCATGCGCGCGCGCACCATTAAATTAATTTTGTGCCTTTTCCTTTTAAAGTAATCTAAGTAGTCAGTTTTCAAAGAGCTGTCACTTTTTAAACCTGTCATGACAAAATGAGCCATTAATTTGAACAGTATAGTTCTTAACATCTCAGTGACAACTAGAGATTATGATGACATTGTCTTCAACCTAAATTCACAAGCCAGAGAAGGAAATTTCAAAGCTTGAAAGATTTGCAAAACTGAAAATAAACTGAGAGAGTTAGTATCAAACTCAAATGGTTGTTATATTGAAGGGCTTTAGTTAATTTCCTCCTGTGCTTAATGCTGAATGCAGTCCTATTACTTACTATATTAATATGATTGTTATCTAAGTATTGATTTTCTCAAGCTGATCAAGGGGGGAACCTGTGTAAAAAGCCCTGGGAACTGCCTTTATCACATCTTGTGATTGTGGTGGACTTCCTGTTAAATCTTTATCTAGGCTTGTCCCCCAAAATACTCTTGAACCCATCTCAAATCTCAAGATAACTGAGTCTTGCTTTGTAGCCAAGGCTGGTCCTGAACTCACTGTCTGGCTCAGCTGACCTTGGACTTCCAGCAATCCTTCTGTCTGAGTCCCATGAGTTCTGGAGATTACAGGCATGTGCCATCATACTCGGCTTTATGTTGTGCTGGGGAATTGAACTCAGGGCCTTGTACTTTCAAGGCAAGTGCTTTAACCACTATGCCATTCCTCCAGCTCCAAATTTAACAATTAAAAAAAATGCAAGCTGTTTACTATCTTTGGAATTTGTTCAACTTTTCACTAGTTAACGAGAATTTCATTGAAAGTCAGTGGTCTTTCCTAAGCTACTTACTATCGCATGAAATCAATTACTTACCTTTTCTGAGCTCAGTTTTTCCACCTGGAAAATGAAGACTTGGACTAAAAACAGACCTCTAAATTCTTTTTAATTAAAACAGTCTAGGATTTAAAACAATAAACCGGTTTAAAAAAAAAAAGATCACAAGACACCAGAGTAGATTGCATATCTTTTCTCTCTCATCTCCACAGTGTAAAATGTGCGAATATATATATATATATATGTCTCTTTTTGATCAAACTTTCTATTGTTTAATTTCTTTTGCCTTTTAAGATGAAGTGGAGTTATCAAAAATCCCGATTCAAAATAATCAGTTATCATTTGCAGTGTTCTTCTAAATTTAAAAATGTGGTGTAATATCTTACCTATTGCATCTCTACTGTATAAAACTTTCATTTCACATATCAATCCTCAATGACTCAAGCGTTCATATTTCCTGTGTGGATCTGCATTTTCTTATGTAAAAACTACCAGTCTTTACTGTTAGGGCAGGAAGTGGAAGTGGGGGTGAAGTGCAGATAGTGTGTATGCTAGGTGCTGGTAGACATGCGCTGGAGGAACCATGGTGGTGGGCTGAGGTGCTCTCAGGGGATCAGGCATTTTCAAGATCGGAAGCATTAAAGGTTGAGATTTCATTGTAAAGAACATCACGTAGTAAGAACTCAATATATTTTTTTACTTTATTAAATAAAACATGAGTAAATTTTAAAAATCAGATAGTGTGAGATTTGGTATAGAAAGTACTATTTTAATACAAATTCTAGTTATTATCAAATCACATTATAAAGACCTGTGACACATGGTTAATGGAAAGTTACAACTTCAACTTTTATTATAATCTGGAAGATTCATAGGGTTTTCTTTTTAATGGTAGAGATGATAAAGCTTCACATGCCTGATGTTACTCAAATTTAGGCCATTTAATGGATTGAAATATTAAAAAACAATTTCTATTGCAGAAAGGCTTACATAGTTGAATAGTTTGTTTACTTAAATGTGTTAAATATCTCATTTCCTAGCCATTAGAGTACAAGAAAAAGATACTAGAAATTAATTTATTAACATGGTTTTCATGACTTTATTTGATTGCCTCGTGGCTGCCAAGGCTGAATCTGTGTAACCCTAGGATACAAGAAGGAATATTTCTCTAGCCAGCTCGTATCCCTGTTAAAAATGTGGTGGTATGTTTCTGTCAAGTATTACTTAGATCAATTAATTAACATTGGAAGCAACTGACAACTATTTATCGTGTTTGGGAGTAAAAAACATACCTGTATCTTGTGTCAGTTATCATGTGGTGTGGTGGTCCTTCTATGTTCTTCAGCCGTATTTAATTAATTTTCCAACATGTCTGTGATCGCCTCAAATTCCAGAATACTGTATAACTGCTTTTTTATTTTTTTGGCTACTGGACATGATTCTTTCATTTGATTTTGTTTCCTTCAAATTTTTTGTTTGTTTCTAAGCAAGGAGAGATGGTGTCATAGTCAATATGTTAATGATTTAACAATTTAGAGAGATTGATTGTTATAAACAGTGTAATTTGTAGCATTTAAAATGGTACTCTTTCAATAAAAATTAAATTATTTTGTTATAAAAATGTTCATTATCTTTTATTATGATTTACAAGTTAAAGAGGACTTCATGGCTCAAGTATGCATGACTCAAGTGAAATCATTTCTCTGGTTCTGACATTGAGAACAAGAGAAAAAAGTACTTCAAGTAATATGTGACATTTTAATGGCATCATTCCATTAAATAGCATGTATGCTGGATTATTTTGTTTGCTATACTTATCCGTTATACAGTGAATTCTAATAAATAAACAAAATTAATAAATAGAAATACAATTGAAAATAGGGCAGCAATATGTTTTTGATTTTGTTTTTCTGGCTTTTAGTATTTAAGTCAAAAAGACATCCTACAATTTGGCATGCTTTCTTTTAAGCTCATGCATAAGGTTTCATGTGACTCAACATGTTACTCCTTAAGAACAAGAGGTCACTTTATGACATGTGTAAGTCCAGACCCTCATCACATGATCAAAGGTCATCTATATAAAAATAATTGTGTGTTGAGTTGGACCCTTACTGTACATACCTCAAGATGTCTGTTAATGAGACAAGAAAACCTACTAAGATCCAGGAAAGAAAAGTTTTGTAATTCCTTTAGCAGAAAAATGTAATCTTGAATTGTTATTTATGATACAAATCTTATTTTAAAAATAAATATGAGTTCAGTTGCATTGATTTTTTTAAAAGAAACTGGGATTTTTGAGAACAAATACAAGTTGTTAAATCTGTATTCTTCAAACTCATTTAGCATCATATTTATTTTAAAAGCACTGAATTTTACACTGAGAAAAATTGTAGGAAGCTTTAACAGTGCTAATGAAGATCAAACCATTTTTTTCTAAATATTTCGATTCTTTGAATATGTATGAACTTTTGCCATGTGCCAAGTGCTTAGTGGGAAACACTGCAGGGTTTCAAAATAGAATAACAGCAAGCAGGCAATTAAGAAATCAGACCACACTGCAAATCTTAATTCTAAAACGCTATAATCAGGATCCAACAACTGGTTTTCCAATCTAGTCAATTTAGGACAGACCAAAAGAACTCATCTAATGTTGTCTCAAATAGTCTGTAAGTTATTGAACTCTGGAAAATGTTGTGGGGATTCATTGCACTGGCTACACAATCGTTATACTGTTTTCAGGTGAATAAACAGATGAAGAAAACTTGATAAACAGCTATATGAATACTTTAAACTGTAGTGTTACAGAGTGTGCCTTCTGTTATGAAAGTTAATTATCAGTAATTGAAGCTAGAAAAATTATAAACTATCAAAAACCAGTTATTCTGCATTTTCTACCAATAGATGACAAAGCCCCATGATTAACTACTCATAGCTATAATGATTTGTTTTGCTTACTTTTCAATTAGTAGGCTCACTTAAAAAGATGCTGCTTTAGAGAGGGAATTTATAGTACATGCATCCCCAAGGGACCTATTAACTATTTGGAAAATAGACTTATCAACATAAAGTACAGACAAAAGTTTTGTGATACTCAGAAATTTTATTGACCAGCTATAATGTACTTGGTTGAGCAGAAACAGAAACACCTTTCAGCTCTTAGAATATAAAAAGATTTAAAACATAGTCAAGAAATCAGAAGTTACAGCTGCTACTTGAGGGAAAACAAAACCTAATACATTTGTTTAATTTACAAGAAATTTTGCCATTCCAACTGGGGTTCGTTAAAAAGAAGTTAATCCAAAGCTTGCCAGCGTTGCAAAGAAAATCAGAGGTTCCTTTGTATTTTTCCCCTGAAGTTACTAATGGTTTTATAGTTCTCCAAATTGCTTATAAGATGTTTTGAAACACTGGTCAGCTAACTTGGTCTTGAGACCATTTGTTGCTCATTAGCAGCAGTCTTAAAGTTTCCAGAGAAAGCATTCAGCACCCCCTCAGCCCATCCCACCAAGCTTTACCTATTTCAGCCTCATTTTGACTGCTGACTATATAGTATTTTTTCTAACATTCAGAGCTCTCCATAAAGATAATTATTACACTATTTTCTTTTCCTTAAGTATTTTAAGAATTTCACAGATAGGTGCTTCCTCCATCTTCATGAAATTAAATCAAAATTTTTTCTCATTGAAATTAATTGAGGTTTTATTTATTTTGAGGTTCTGTAAATTTGGGGTTTCCAGATTACAGCTCCAGTTTTAACAGAGATAAGTTGCTAGCTTCTTTTCTGACACAAGATCTCACCCTATTGTCCAGACTGATCCTGGATTCACTATGGAGCCCATACAGGGCTCAAACTCACAGCAATTCTGCTGCCTCAGCCATCCTGGTGCTGGGATTACAGGGTTGACCCCATGCCCTGCTAATCTTTCTCTGGTACTTTCTGTGGTGTAAACCAGGGCCTTGTGCATGCTAGGTAAGGGCTCTAATCACTGAGCATGTGCCCAGCTCTGAGTTGTCAACTTGTTGAAAGCTGGTGACAGGGTTTGTGGCAGTCAAGACCTCAATAGAGCAGTGATTTCAAAGAAGCCCAGGCATGGTGGTTTCTGTTTCCCAGGTGTTCGTTCCCTCCACACATCATTCTAAGAACCTTTGCCTGAAAAGATCCTTGCTTCAAAGTTTCTTTTTCATATCTTTATATTGTCACTTCTTTGTCTCTCTCTTTTTTTCTTTTGTTGTTGTTGTTTGTATTTTTGATCAGCAGTTCCGGGTGCCTGCGGCTGGGCAAAGCAACCAGTCTACTCCTGACCTGTATCTCAGCATACTTCTCTTTAATTAATTTCATTTTAAAAGAAAGCTCTGCTATTGGGTTGCCAGTCTTCTAATTTCATCAAACCTCAGGAGTAAATGGGATTATGTGTGTGCATCTACATGTAGAGCTGTGCTTTTACGTCCAAAGGAACGCTCTTCATGCTTTGAGATCTTTCTCCGATGCATATTGAGAGGTGTAAAAGCCCCCAGAGCAGCATAGAAGCAGCCCGACATTTCTCACTGTTGCAGAGACCTGAAACAGCCTGATCAACAACCGAACAGATCTTTCAAGCATGAAAGCATATTGCGTGAGGGTAAGATTGGGTGGGAATTGGAATGGAAAATTCAGAGAACGGAATGAACAATGTGCAAATTATGATTTAGAGAAGACTTGGCATGCCCATAGAGGTCCCTCGGATGTCCCTTGTTGGTTCTTGGACTCGCACAAATACCACCATCCACAAATGCTCAAGTCTCTCATATAGAATAGTGCAGTATGTGCACATAACCTACACATAACCTCCACTGTACTCTAAATCACCTGTGTATTATTCATGCAAAGTAATGCTGTGCTAAGAGTTTTTTATTGTTAAGAGAATAGCAACAAGAAAAATGCCTGTATGTATTTGGTACAATTAACAGTTTTCTTTTTGAAGATGTTTGGTCTGCAGTTGTTTGAAATTGTGGATGCCGAGTCCAGAGATAGAAAGGGCAAGCTGTATAATTAAGTGGGTAATATGGACATCAAAACATGATGGTCTTCACAGTTTGCTGGAATCACTTAAAAGAGCCAGAGGACAGTTTTATTTTTCAGCTTTGTGTTTATGATTTATTAAAAACTAGAATCTTTGTATGGAGAAATTTTGAGTGGAGGACTTTTATTCTTTCTCTCTTTTCTGAAAGTCATGTTTTATTTGTCTTATGCATTTGAAACACTGAGATGACATTTTTGCTTTCAGTTTACTTTAGTTTCCACATGCCGCACACCACATAACCACCTCACAGTTCACCCTGTGTCAGTTTTACAGAGGCCATCACATTCAGGTGATCTCCACTGCCATTAACCTTGCTTAGTTTGATTTGGTTCAGCACACAGTTGGCATATGTAGGGTCTTCAGCATTGGATGCAAGTTATTTTGCTTAGGAACAGTCTAGATGGACTTGATACTTGCCTCGTCCTTTAGCATCTTTCAGAAGTCAATGTCCTGGGCTGTTAAGATGATGGTGGGTCTCTAGTATGCTCGGTAAGCATGTGATAGGTCACTTACACCCCTTGCAGCCTTCTGCCATTAGTCACGGCAGTGGGCTTCAGTTGGGGCTGAATGGGAACATACCATAAACTTCCTAAGCCCTCTCATCTGTGTGAGCGACGCACAATAAAGACAGTGAGATTTTTTTGTCTCACAAGCTGGTTATAGTTCCCAAGAATTGATTATCCTCCTCCATTGTCCATGTCAGGTGATTTGCATTTAGTAAACTCACCTGTGACATTAAGGTTCAGTGAGAAGCTGCTGAAGATGTGCTTTGTGTAGCACAGACTCTCCCTCCACTGGAACCATTCCTTTCCATTGTCTGCTATAAAAATAGACATGCAAATGACATTTAAGAATGTCTCATAATTCAGGTTTTACTTTGATAAGGCATTACTCATTTTTAATGCGTTACTTTATCATTTTCAGTATTTTTTTCTTATGCTTCTAATACTTACTGGGCAAAGAAATTGTATGTTGCATAAAACATAGTCATTGGTGAAGATATCATCGTTAACGAGATTTATAAAATGATTTACATTTCTGGTAATTTAATCCATGGTAACTTTATTCAGGGCTTATTAGTGTGATTGCAGGGCTCAGCAAAAGAAGGTCTTAAACCTTGTCTGCCAAAGAGCTGAAGGCTGAGTGGACTGTCCCAAGGGCCATGCAGTTTGTTAGGAGAAAGCAGCTCAAACAGCTGCACAATTGCATGTTTGTTATGCCCCTCAGAGACTGAAAGCCCTGTTAGGTAGCCCTGTTATTATTCTGAAGCCTTAGACAGCCTGTGATAGTGGGCGATACAAGGAATGAACAGATCTGAAAGCTATTATGCTCAGGAATAGTTATAGTGATTTAGGGCAGATTGTCACCAATTAAAAACTTTTTTGTTGTTGTTGTTGTTTAGATGATTTGTTTCTCTATGTACTATTTAGACTTTCTTTTTCCCCGTATCACTGAAGTATTCCTTTGGGTTTTGGGGGGAAAGTGTTATAATTGGCAACCTTAATTATGCTACACAAAGACATTCATGCGAAGATTTTTCTCCGCCAATAGTTGTTTCCTCTGGTTCTTCTCAATTGCTGGAGAGGTTTTAATGAGATCATTTTAAACTGTGAGGATTTTTGTCCCTTGAGTCTCTTACCATTAGACATCTTCCTGCTCCCTGGCTCCTAGGAAAATCTGAAAATTCCTTTAGCCCTTCTCCTGGGCTTCGGAGGATAAAAAAGAAGAAGAGTTTGTGTGTGTATGTGTGAGTGTGTTTGTGTGTTGCTCCCTCATCATTCCCTAAACAACTTCTGTTTCACAGCAAATATTTGAATTTCACAATATTCTTGTTTTTTCAGATACTTTAAATATATATGTATATCTTTATGAATATTTTTACTGCTGAGATTCAAACCTGTGGTTTTTCAGTAACTCATAGTAAAACTCAAGTCCTTTCATGACTTCATTTTTTTGTCCTTACTCAGAAAAATTAAAAGTAGGAGGAGAAGAAAAGGAGATTGTGCTTAGATAAAGTAACTGTATCATTGTGTAGTATATAGGATTGTCCTTCTGATAGAAGATATTATTTGAAATGCTGAGAAAGGTGCTTTTCCAAATTTTACGAAAATGTGACAATACTTTCTTATCTGGATGTAATTGAACTCATACAAAAATTGACTTCTTTTATCAGCCACCATGGAAGAAATAATCTCTGACCTTGATATGTTCTAGAAAGCCAGTGGAGTTAAGAATTGAAACCTTAGTTTTTTTTTTTTTTTTTTTAATAGCAGTCAGAATTTAGGCCCAAAGTTTACCACCTAATGGCTACCATCACTTAATGGCTATTCTGTCCTTGCCTAGAAGCTGGAGAAAATTATTTAACCTTTGACAAGTAAAGTATGATAGCAGTGATAAATTCACTGTAAGAAAAAAGTGATTTAGTAACGGCCTATAAACCTTTGGAATGTTGTTGATACTCCTAAGTGCAGTGATTATGAATCGTTGTTCCTATTACTTCTTTTTACTGTTTCTTACTCATCTTCTCAAACACCATTAGTTCTTGATTTCGCTGCCCTGTTGAGGAAGTGTGTGAAACAATATTCCCTCTATCTAATTTGCATATATCTTTGTATCTGTCTTTTAATTGAACAAAGGTCTCCCTCTCTTTCATAAAGAAAGCATTTAATAGAAGTACCTGCCTTGAAAGACTATAGAACCTTGTATGTCTTAGTAGCATACAAGCGTAATCTCATACTTTAATTAAAAAAAACAAATTATAGATAAAAATCTCTAAAATCTGGGAGATGCAGAATAATCCCAGGGAATTTTATATGTGCTTTAGAGAATTTATAGATTTCTAATAAATGTGAGCTTTCTGATTATTCCAATGATATAATAAAATTTAATTTACTACTGCTTTTTTATCCCATAACATTTTGTGTTGATTCTTTTATATCTTAAATTAAACTTAATTTATGATAGCCCCATAATGTTCTGAGATGGCTCCATTCTTCAAAAATATTTTTGCATGCTTTCTCCTAAATGAGGTGTTATCACAACATATTAGTGAGCGTTGATCATATATATTACATATATGGATGCTGCTCATACATATCATATGTAATAACATGTGCAATAAGTATATAAAATAGACTATGCATGTTTTTGAGGTTTAAAATATGATAATCATTAAAAATAAATTTTATCATCCTTAAAGCTATAATACAGATTAATTGATCAAATAATATCATTTAACAGTTTAATTTTGGAATATAGCAGCATCAAGGTCTAACTAGATCTAATCCTGATAAATCTTAAGGAACAGAACTTGAATCATATTTTTAAGTCAAGGATTCAATTTTCATATACTTACATTCACAAGTCATAGCTTTTGTTTTGTCAAAGATTTCCTGTGTCTTCCTGGCCTTCCTCATGAGCAAACTATTTATATATTGTCTTGTGTATCCTCCTATAACTGAAAAAAAAAAAAAACAAAACAGCATGCTTAGTTCTGTAAGTCAGAAGTCTGGATATCGTTTTTTGAAACTTTTCTCTGTCATCTCCAGCCTATTAATAAAGTCATTTGATTTTTTTTTTGAAATGGGATCTTGCTATATTGTCCATATGAGTTTATGAGTTTAACTTAAGTGTTCCTTCCCCTTAAGCCCCCAGGTAGCTGGGATTGTGGGCCTGTGCCATCATGCTCAGCTTCTTAGTTTGATTTTAACCTTCAAAAGAAACCTCTCCTTTGTCCCCATTGGTCCAAGTCCAGTACCATCCCAAGAGTATCCATAACCTTCATCATTCTTTCCTTAATTACTGCAGCAGCCTCCAATTGTTCTTTCTAGGGTGATTGTTATCTCTGCGGTTCATTCACAGCGCAGCTGGGATGAACATTTAATATGAAAATTCCATCTTAAAGTTACTTTAAGATATCAGAGTATCTTCTAGTGCAAATTGAAATAAAATGTGCCTCTTGTCATAGCTACTGTTCACAGCACGTCTGACCTCTGCCTTTCCCGCTACATTTGTGTGGTGCTGCTGTCAACCTGACTTACCATCCAGGGTCTACGTGTTTTAAAGTTCCATTATGGAACCAAATATCCCCCTCAACATGGGTTACTTCTTCTGCCTGATGTTTTACTCTTTTTTTTTTTTCAGGCTTTTGCTCAACTGCAACATCCTCAGCTTCCCTCACCTTCAGTCTATATTATATGTCTTACAATTTTCTCGTTCCACATCCTGTCCTTTTCCTTTGTGGCCTGTGTCACAGTTGTAATCACACAAGTATGGTGTCTGTTTATGTGGATATTATGTCTCTGCCTCCATGCCTCAAACACCATGAACATAAAACCAAGACTAATTTAAGTTGCCGGGTCAAACCACTACCTAACACATAAAAAATGTGTTGCAACCCTTCACCGAATGCGCACCTTGGCTTGGGCACTGTTCTGAGTACTGGAGATAGCGATGGGATGAGGACAGATTCTCATTCTCAGGGATCCAAACTTCAGATACAAGGAACTCAGCCTTAAACTCAGAAGTAGTTTCATTTGATGGAGGGTTCTCTCAGTCCAGGAAACTACATGGAATGCTGATTTTACAAAAGAAAGAATGGAATACTTGCCTGTCTTACTTTAATGAGGGCCCTAAAGCTCAGATAGCCTCATTTTGTCTGTGTTTTTTTAACCCTGCCAGGCTACTCCTGAGTGTGACTTTTGCTCTGGCACTTAGAAACCCTCATCAATGGCATTCTTTGTGCTCTTTTTCCATTTGTACTGGCAGCTGAGAAATCTGGCAATTCTTTACATAGTGACTAATAGCAATACTTCTTTGCAGATGTAATGTACCATAAAAATGGCAAGTCCTGTATAAACATTAAGTAATTACCTTTCATAATAACACTATCAAGATAGAGTGTAAAACTCTCTGTTTTGTATGAAAATAAGTGAATGATTATGAATGTATCTATTAAAATCACAGGATAGTGGAAAAATTTGTTATGATTTTGAAATTCCAGATTTTTAAAAACTAATACATACCTACAAATATAATGCCTCTTGTCATAGCTACTGTTCAATGCCAGATATAATGGAGGTATATAAAATTGTGTCTTATAAAGGCTATATTTTCATAAATAAATCCATATAATTCGTAATTTATCTGCAAGTATGTAAAATGCAGATAGCTAACAAGATATCTTTAAGGTAGAATGAAAGATTTCAGACATTTTGATTTACTTTGATATATCAATGGTTACATTTACTTTAATGACCTAGACTCTGAAGTTTATTGGGTATTACATAGTAAATTTGTCACTCTTAATTTTTTTTAAGACATAGTATCAGTCCATAGTCTAGGTCGGTACTGAATTCACTCACTGTGTAGCCCATACTGGCCTGGAACTAAAGGCAATCCTGCTACAACGTACTGACGGATAGGATTACAAGCATGCACTACCACAACCCAGCTTTTGTGGTACTGGAAAATCGAACTCAGGGCCTTGGGCTTGTGAGGCAAGTGCTCTGACCATTGTGGTATTTCTCCAGGCCCTGATTCTTACTAACATGTCCTTTCTCTATGCGTATGATGTATTTTAACTTGAATCCAGCATGCTAAACTTTGTCTTGATGACTGAAGGGTCTATACTGCAATGCAAGAAGTGTCATTATAATGTTCATACGTGTCTTAGTTACTGATCTGTACTGTGACAGAATACCCAATACCCACAGTTTAAGGGAGGAGAGATTTATTTCGCTCACAGAAGGCCTCACACATGAGCAGCCAGTCAAAGGCAGAAGCACATAACAGAGGCTGGCAAGCTGCTCACCACATTGCAGGCACAAACCAAGTGAAACAAGAACCAAGTCAAGCAAGAGCCAAGCCTGATGTCTGCTGACTCAGCCGAGGCCACAGCTTACCCAAGAAGAAGCTGCAACAATGGTTCTTCTTCCTTCCTTCACTTTGTTTAAGCTGATATTTGGGACTTCTACACCCAGGGTAGGTACCCCTCCCTAATTTCCTGGTCCACAAATCAAAAACAATCATGGGAAAACTCTGTCCTGGGCAACCCCCAAACTCAACAATTAACACAGTCCCTCCAGTTCAAGACTCAAGTTTCTGCCCCTTCCAGCCAGGCCCTACCTCTGAATAACAGACAGTTCACAGTTAGCCTACTACACACAAGTACATAAGGCTTTTGGGGGACACTCCAGATATGAACCACAGCAGTGTGCCTACAAAATGGAAATATGGTTTAATCTTAGGCCCAATTTGGAAGTTTAGCTGTTAACAGAGCTGGCATGACATTGAAGATGGAGCTTAGTGGTAGAATGCTTCCTGGCCTTAAGGTTGGGCACCCTCCTTAGCATGGGGATAGGGGTTGGTGTATGTAGGTTGATGTGCCTCGACACTACAGCCCAGCAGCACAAAGGAGCATGCAGTGGTGTTCAAGCCAGCTTGCTTCTCTGTGTATTCTGTTTCGTCTAAATGAACACATTATTATAAAATACTTTTGTCATAATATCTTCTTTTCCTAATTGCAGTGGTTTGTATTCATTGTTAAAATTGAGTCCCATTTGATCCATACTTTCTGGCCTTTCATATATGTAGTTTTAGAATAACTAAATGTACATAAGAAGTTTGAGAAACCTTCTGAAGATGTAGTTAGGAATATAAATGCCTTTCCAGCATATTTTCTTCCACAGTCTTAACCAAATCATAATTTAATGTTTAACAATAAATTGGCTTGCTACAAAAATTAAAAATAGAAGATGACATAATTATTTAAGTTTACTCGTAGATAAATCTAATGCAAATTTTAAAAAATAAATATGTATTCTTCAGAGGTAGTCATTATTAAACAGTATACAGAACTGACACATAAATCATTTAAAATTCATTAGCAATCAGAGTTGTTGGTGCAGGTTGGAAAATCTTTCATAGAACTTTTTTCACGCATTATCATATTAATTTTCAGTTTTTAACAGATTATTTTTCTGTACATTCTCCCTCTTTTTTTTTTTTTTTTTTTTTTTTTGGTGGTACTGGTGATGGAGCCCCAAAGCTTTCACACTGAGCACATCCTGGCCCATTTTTTAGTTTTTGATTTCAAGACGGGGTCTCACTAATCCCTACCTTGCCTTGGCAGGGTTCAAACTGTGTCTTCTTGCCTCAACCTCCAGGAGTGTTGGAATTGTAGGTTTGTGCTATGCATCTTGAAAAAACATGTTTTGAATTTGGAATTATTAATATATTTTAAGGAATGTTAAGAAATTTTAAACATTTATTCCCCCAAATAATACTCTTCTACTTAATCCTGTAAGCTAAAAATAAATGGTATAAATAGTTCAGATATACCAGTCATTCCTTATCTAGATCCTAGAATGTATTTGTCAAGTTGAAATATCCTGCAGTAAAATTCTATTGTATTACCCTTTCCTGACAAGGTAGATAATATTTTTGGAGCAGGTATCAACATTTTAAGAATTCCTCACTAGTTATAGCATGATAGTCAGGCACAAAGTATGATTTTGATACAGATTTATTTAATAAAAAAAATAGTCATTTTAAAATCAAATATTTTGTTATGCCAACATGTGAGTTCAGTGAGACAAAGAATTAGAATTATTGTAAAAGTGAATAATTTATTGTCTACTCAAAGTAAAACCAGCTAAGTGCTTAATAATTTTGAGACTAAAAATTGGTACATTGTAAGAGAGGCATGCCTCTAAGGATTATATGTAAAATTCTTCTATTTAGGAAACCAAATTGTTATTTATTTTTTCTCAATATACTCTAATTTTAATGGTGTCATTAATTTATCTTTCTAGTAACAAGATTTTACTATTTGCTGTAAGATTTCATTGACAAGGTCAACTTTTGAGAAGAAAGAATAGGTCCCAAAACTATAAACTATCTTGTATTTTTTCCCCAAGACACTCAGTTCTAATTAAATGACCATGTTTAATTAAAATTATTGGAATAGTGTATTCCTTCATTTTGTGTTGTAAATAGAAGAATCATTGATAAGAGGCTGTACATCACATGTATTCTGGATGATGAATTTTGATTTCATGCTGAAAAAAATGAAGTGGATTCTTCCAAAGAAACAAATAAATAAGAAACCTGAGAGAATGCAGATTATATTAAAAGACGTGCTTATGAGTGTGATGAGGGATAGTTTTCCCTGAACATTTTTGTTCTATGGCAAGGGGATTGAAATATTAATTATATCTTGATACTCACATGTTTAGAGTAGGTAAGCTGTGTCAAGACCAGATAGACAGCAGCTATGTGGAGAATTGTCTTTCATGAAGTGGAGATCTGAGTGCTTGCCCAGCCACTGAGTCTTTGCAAATTTATCATTTATGGGATGAAATGGGTTTTTTTTTGTGAAGGTTAATTAAATTGATATAGTATGGGTCTAACACAGTAAACTCAGTATTAGCCATTTCTAAAGTTATCACTCTGTTCCTGTCATTATCTACCATTTTGATTATTTTTATTTTTTCTCTGTCTCAGAAGAGTCTTAATTTATTAATTTCCAAAAATAAAAAGTTTGAACTACACTTCTACCCAGCCCCTATATGTGTTGCTGTGGTTTGGATGTGAAGCATCCACCTGAAGCCCCATATCTGTGGAACTACGTGCTGTTAGAAAGTGGGGCCTGGCTGGAAGGGATGGATGATTTCGGGCATGACCTGATGGAATTTTGTCAATTTTCTGAGATTGGTGGGGGGAGGAGGGCACCCAGGGCAGAGTTTTCTGTCAGGTTGTGTTGTTGACTGATGAGCAAGGATATCAGGGAGGGGAACCCACCAAGGTTGTGGGGGCCCTACTTGCAGCTTGAACTAAATAAAGGAAGGAACAAGAAATGTTGTTACAGCTTCTTCCTGGGGAAGCCCTGTGCTTGCCTGAATCTCAGGCCTGGCTTCTGATTCACTTGGCTTTATGTTTGTAATGCTACCAGTGACTTTCCGGTCTCTGCCATGCGCGTCCGCATTTCCCACTGCCCATAAAAGGACTGTGTGAACCCTTCTGAAGCTGGGCGCTAAATCCATCTTTCCTCTCTTAAGTTGTGGTTGTTGAATATTCTATCACAGCAATGAGAAAGTACCTGAAACAAGTACCAAGAGTCCACATTTGTGAAGCTGAAGTCAATGTAGTTCTCAAATGCTCACCGCATGTTAAGGGAACAAAACTAACTTGTGAAGCAACGAAATCAAGCCTCCCAGGATTTTGAAGTTATAAGACTGCAGTGTAGTGATGAACAATTGTGATAAGCCAGGCCCCCACCATTGTGGGGTGAATTTGTGAAAATACAGTGGATTTAAAAGGAGAATTGGGTTTTATGGGAAAATGATATTGTGGTTATAAAACCAG
This sequence comes from Ctenodactylus gundi, assembly GCA_004027205.1. NCBI lineage: Eukaryota > Metazoa > Chordata > Mammalia > Rodentia > Ctenodactylidae > Ctenodactylus > Ctenodactylus gundi. The sequence continues at coordinate 46,103 of PVKB01002260.1, forward strand.
AGAATCTACATTGGAAGCTGAGACACCTGTATTTCTTCTGTTCTTTTCTGGACAAATATCCCAGTCTAGTTGCAGATTCCCTGGGATTCTATTTCTGTGCTAGTAGAGTGGGTCCAAGTTTCCTGTGTGCTCTGTGATGCCGTGTGTTAGTTCTAAACATTTTGTATTGCTCGCACACAGTGGCTTACACACATGAATGCTTCCATTGGTACTTGGAGGAGTTCATGTTTAACAGTTGTCTTTGACCTCTTAACTTCTTAACATTACATAGGCAGGTTTCGATCACACCATTAAATTTTCTTTACTGAAAACAGGTTTACTTATCTTGAGAACTGAATGAAAATTAGTAGAAGGCTTTTCAGAAAAACAACCAATTGTTTGCGATATTCTGTTTTAAGGGATTAATTATAGTTAGCATTTAAAAAGACATTTTACAGAAGCTTAAAAAATTCAATGAATATTACATTTTTTTCTCTAATTTAGCTATATTAAAAAGTGAAAAGCGGTGCACATAAAATAAAATTACACAAATCTTTAAGAAATCTGGTTATAATATCGGAAAAATCTATGGCCTACCACCTTTTTAAGTGACATCTAAAATCCACTGTCTGTGCTCTTTGCTCTTTATCTAATGAAGATTAAACTTTCTTTTATGAAAGCTTTGTTCTAAGTGTAAAAGTTTTATACTATTCAAATCAGCAGACGTTCCAGAACTTATACTTTGACTAAGTAATATGTGACAGGAGAAAACATGAGCCTTCCTTTTTTTAAAGATCTGTAGTTTTGAATACTTGTGAATCCTCAGTGTGCTTCTGAGATGCTACCAATTGTTGGCTTTGTTTTGTACTTTAATAACTTAAATACACATATGAATTAATAAAATTAATTTAAACTTTCTATCATCTTATGTGACATGTACTTTTTTTCTTAAAAAATAATGTCACAAAAACAACAAACAAATAGACAAAGAAAACAATAAAGTCCACGACAAGTGTAAGGGAAAATATTACTGTTGTAGAAGAAAGAATAAAATCTTGAATTCATAGTTTTAAAAGGGATTGTCTTTAGCCATTGGCAATACTGGAATTTAATGCTTTACAGCTGCAAAAATAATTACATGAGTACTATCTAAGCAGCAATCTTCAATGGATTACCTTTTGTTAGCTTTTCATTATATACTGTAAAACCCCTAATAAAATAATAAGTGGAAAAATAGCTTGATTTATCTGACTTGGGTCTTTGATATTTTGGCTAGATATTTTATTATTCATTGGTTTATTTGAGATATGATCTCAATTTGTAAATAAGATATAGTATTACTGAGTTGAGTTTAAGTCATCACATAGATAACTAGTGCCAAAATATTTACTTTTCCTTGAAAAGTAATTTGCTATTGAGTGTTTCGTGAATGATAAAACACTCTAAAGGTGTTGTCATAGATTAATAATTTCATCCAACAAAAGCATTTGCCTACTTGTTAAGCTCGATTCATTTGCTTTTTCTATAAAGCCTGTATTTTGTTTGAGTAGTTTTAACACCTTAGAATAATATGAGCGTATGACTATTGAATCTTTATACGTTCTTTTATTAGGTGTTGATAGTAGCCAGAATGTTGACTTCAACAAGGTTTATTTTTTGTCTGAACATTTTATTCATATTACAGTTGTGAATATAGAATTTCAGCCGCTTGATATGGTCTTTTTTTCTTTTTCTTTTATTATTCTTTAGCATGACAAAGGAGCAAGGCTCCTCTTTGAAGCAGCATTGCCCAATCATTAACACAATGAGCCCTACTCAGCTTGATGTGGAGGTTGAAAGTAGAGTTTAGAGTGAATATTATGGCTTACTTAGACATATGTACATAGTTGGTACAGAGTAGGAAACAGTAAAGACTCAAAAATGAAAAGTGTGGACTTTTTAAGAATTATCAATTTGATTAAGACTTTTTACATATTAATGTTTTATTGAATTTAACAGATCATATTAATACCAACTTAATTAATTCTCACATTATTACATGACTAGTTCAATTTTTATTTTTCTTCTAAATTAATTAAATTTTCTTTCCTAATACTTTAATATTCACCGTGTTTTTTCAATCTGGCAGTATAAAAAATATCCAGTACGAATACACACATTAGTCCTCGCGGTGAAAGCGTTCAGGGGCATTCAGTTTGTCTGCGCTTTTCTCTTGGCGTGCATCTCCTACGGATGACCACACCAACCATTTTGCCCCGCACCATAAGTCTTTGTTTTTTTTTTTTTTAATTTGTGTATGCAAGAATTCCAAATTCTATAACACATTAGAGACACGGGGTTTGGGAAATTAGTAAGCATCCATGCCACGGCCCTTTTTCAGCAGTTCACTCCTTTCCTAGCTGACCATTGCCCCTCTTCCTACCCCAGCACTCATGTTGGGGCTCTTCGTGCCATTATTTTTATGGCTTTCACAAGAGGGACACCCGTTTATAGTCATTCTTTTCTGTTTGGTCCTTTTCACCGAGCGTTAGTGACTCAAGGCGGCCCCATTTTTGTGCAAACCTTCATATCAGTTTTATTAATGGCTGCTTAATATTCTGTTATGTATAGTAGCCCCGTTTTCTTTAACCATTCCTCTAATAGGCAGGTAGGCTGTTCCCAGGATTTGACTAATATGAATTGTGCTGCTATAGACAGGGGTATGCGAGTGTCTTTTTTTTTTTTTTTTTTTTTTTTTTGGTATGTTGACTTTATTTCTTTTGAGAACATGCCTAGCAGAGCAGTAGCTGGGTCAAATGAAATTTCTATTCTCAGATCTCTCAGGAATGTGCAGACTTCCCATGATGGTTGTACCAGATTGAATTCCCACCAGTAGTGGAGTAGAGTTCCTTTTTTTCTGCACTCTCGCTAACAGTTGTTGTTTTTGAGTTCCTGATGTTCCATTCTCACTGGAATGAGGTGAAACCTCAGTGTCTTTAGTTGGATTTCTCCGATGGCCAGTGACGAAGAACACTTTTTTATAACGCTCGTTGGCCATTTTTACTTCTTCTGAGAAGTTTCTTTTCATTTCAGCTGCCCGCTTCTTTTGGGATCATTTATTGTAGGGGTTTTTATATTTTTCAGATCTTTGTATATACTAGATATTAATCCTTTGTCTGAAGTGTTAATGGTGAAGATTTCTTCCCACTCTGTGGGTAGTCTCTTCACCTTGATGATTGTTTCTTTGCTGTGCCAAAGCTTTTTAGTTGAATGTAGCTCCATTTGTTGATTCTTTCTGAGATTTCTTGTGCAGTTGGTAATCTGTTCTGAAAATCCTTTCCTGAGCCTATCTTTTAGTGTTTCACTTATTTTCCAGTAGAGTCAGTGTTTCTGTTTTGATGTCCAGTTCTTTGACCTGTTTTGATCTGATTTTAGTGTGCGGTGACAGGTAGGGGTCTAGTTTCTTTATTCTGCATGTGGAGATCCAGTTTTCCCAGCATCATTTGTTGAAGTTACTTGTCTTTTCTCCAGTGGATTATTTTGACCCCTCTTTCAAAAATCAGGTGATTAAGGGTACTTGAGTTTGGTTCAGTATCCTCAGTTCTGTTCCACTGGTCCTCCTGTCGGTTCTTATACCAGTACCATATGCTCCTCCTCACTGTTACTTTGTAATATTTTTTGAAGTCTGGGATTGTGATTCACTGGCTTTGCCCTTGTTACTTAGAATTGCTCTAGAAATTCTGGGTCTTTTCTGGTTCCATATGAATTTTACAGTTTTTTTTTTCTAGTTTTGTGAAGGATGTAGTTGGTGTTCTTATTAGTATTGTATTGAATGTGTATAGTAGCTCTGGAAGTATGGCTATTTTGACACTATTAGCTCTTCCTATCCAGGAACATGGGATGTCTTTCTATTTTCTAAACTCCTCTTCAATCTCTTTCTTCAGGGCTTTATAGTTTCCTTTTGTACGTGTTCTACCTCTGTGGGGAGGTTCATTCCTAATTTTTTTGTTGTTGTTATTGTGAATGGGGTTGTTTATTGATTTCTTTCTCTTTGGATTTGCTATTGGTATATTGAGGTGCTATTGATTTGTGGATATTGATTTTGTAATATGCTACTTTGCTGAATTTATTTGTTAACTCTAAGACATTGTCGTGGGATTTTTTGGGTCTTCTATGTAGAGTATCATGTCATCTGCAGATAGGGTTATCTTTACTTCTTCCCTTCCAATTCACATTCCTTTTATTTCTTGCTTTTGTCTTAGAGCGCTTTCCAAAATTTCAAACATTATGTTACATAGCAGGCATAACAGTGGACATCCTTGTCTTTTTTCTGAATTTGGTGTGAGTGCTTTCAATCTTTCTACACTTAGGATAGTGTTGGCTGAGAGTTTGTGGTAAATAGCTTGAATCATGTTGATCAAGGGTCACTCTATTTCTACTTTCTTAGAGTCTTTATCATAAATGGGTGTTGGATTTTCCTCAAATGCTTTTTCTGCAACTATTGAGATAATAATATCATTTTTATCTTTGCATCTGTTAATGTGGTATATTACATTTATTGATTTGCATATGTTGAACCATCCCTGCATCTCTGGAATGAAGCCCTCTTGAATGTGATGTATAGTCTTCTATATGATTTGCTGCATTCTGTTGATGAGGATATTATTGAGTATTTTTGCATATATTCATTAGGGATATTGTAGTTCTCTCTGTGTGCTTTGTTTGTTTGTTTTTTAGGTCTTTGTATGGTTTGGGTATTAAAATCATGCTTGCTTTGAGAAATGATTTGGAAAATTTTTCTTCCTGTTTAATTTCATGAAAAAGTTTGGTAAGCATTGGTATTACATTTTTCTTGAATTTTTTATAGAATTCTGCTGGGAATCCATTAGTTCCAGGGCTCCTCTTGGTTGGAAGTATTTTTATTACTTTCTTGAATTCATAGATGGATATTGACCTATTCAGATATTTAATTTCTTCTTCTTTTGATTTGCTGGTTGGTATATATTTGGGAACTTGTCCATTTCTTTTAGATTTTAGAGTGTACTGGAGTATAAATTTTCAGTGTAACTTCTTATAATCCTTTGGATTTCCATGTATTATATTGTAATTTCACCTTTCCATTCCTAATTGTGTTGATGTGGGTTTTTACTTTCCTTTTTATGATTTTAGCTAAGGGTTTATTAATGTTTCTTTCCAAAAAAAAAAAATCAACTTTTTGTTTCATTTATTTTTGTATTGTGTTTTTAGTCCCCATTTCATTAATATCTGTTCTTATCTTTATGATTTCTTTCCTTCAGTTAGTTTTAGGGTTGGCTTGTTCTTGTTTTTCTAGGGCACCGACTTGTGTTGTTAGATTATTTATTTGGGCTTGCTCAGTACTTTTTATGTGTGTATTTATGGAAATGAATTTCTCTCTTAACACTGCCTTTATTATGTCTTTAGAGGTCATGTTATGATGTGCTGCCGTTGTCATTTGTCTCTGTGAACATGTTTATTTCTTCTGAACCTCATGTTTATCTAAGAGTACTGTTAGGTCTCCATTTGTATGAGTTTTATCTTTTGTTTGTGTTATATTTGATTTCTAGTTTTATTACACTATTATCTGACCAGGTACATGGAATTATAGAAATTTTCTTGTATCTATTTAAGCTAAAATACTGGAAAGCGGTCTATTTTGGAGAATGTTCCATAGGCAGCTGAGGCTGAGAAGAATGTATATTTTGTTATTGCTGGATTAAAAACTGTATACATCTGTCAGATCAATTTCTTCTATGATGTAGTTCTGATCCGCTACTTTTATGGATTTGGAGTTTGTCATTTTTTGTTTGTTTGTTTGTTTTGTTTTTTAAGTCTGGTAGCTTTTGTTTTATGTAGTTGAGTGTACCATTGTATGGTCCTTAAGTGTTTATGATTGTTAGTTCCTCCTGTTTGATTATTCCCTTTACAAAAATGAAAATACCTTATTTTTTTAATCAGTTTTAGCTTAAAGTCTACTTTCTCAGCAAAGAATATCACGACCCCTGCTTTTTTTTGTACCCCAGCTGAGTGGAATATAGAATTTCAGCCTTTCATTTTGAGTCTGTGATTGTCTCCATGTTTGAAATGTGTCTGTTGTAAGCAACAAATAGTTGGATTGTATTTTTTATCTATTTTGCCAAATTTATGTACTTTGATTAGTGAGTTGAAGCCATTAACATTTAAGTTTCTAATTAATATGTGAGCCATACGTCCTGCCATTTTTTTCACTCTACTAATATTGAATTTGTCTGTTTACTTCTTTTTTAGATGTTTTGTCTATTAGAGATAAATCAGCCACTGTGTTTTTGGTTGTAGTTGTTTCCTGTTTCTCTATCCAGAAGACCTTTGAGAATTTTTTTGTAATGATGATTTCGGTATTATAAATTTCTTCAAGGTTTTTTTTGTAGTAGAAGGTTTTTATTTTGTTGTCAATATTAAATGATATTTTTGCTGGGTGCAGGAGTCTTGGTTGACAGTTACTATCTGTTGGGCTTTAAGACTTCATTCCAGCCTCTTCTGGCCCTTAGAATTTGTGCTGAGAATTTCGCTGTTACCCTGATAGGTTTGCCTTGGTATGTAACTTGCTTTTCTGTCTTGAAACTTTTAGAATTCTCTCCTTATACTGTATCTCATTGAGTTTTATTAAAATACGGCTAAGGGAGCTTCTGTTTAGGTCATATCTAGTGGTTGTACCATATACTTCATCACTAGTGTGTCCGTTTCATTTTCTATATAAGGGAAGTTTTCTCTTATGATTTCTGTGTATAGATTTCTTAGTCCTTTACTATGTATTTCCATTTTTTTCCTGTATTCCTTCTATTATGAGATTAAGTTTCTTTGAGTCTTCTATAATCTGTTATGTTCCATTTCCTTGTTGATGTTGAATTATTTCATGGCCATTAACAGTCCGGACCATTATTTTGGTCTTGTCCCCTAAATCAGCAGTTCTGTCTTCATTTTGAGTCACTCTGTTCCTTAAAATTTGCATGGAGGCTTTCATCTCCTGGTGCTCTTCCTTTTTCTTTTCATATTTTTGGATTTCTTTAGTGAATTTTGCCATTCATCTCCTGTATTGACTTCTGCAGCTCTGTTAATTTTTTTGTTTGTTTCTCCTTAATTCCTTTGGCTAAATCTTTTAAAAATTTTTTCAGGTATCTTGTGTAGTTCATTGTCTGAGTCCGTCTTGTATTTCCTAGCAAGTTAAATATTTTTTTTTTTTCAAAATTTAGGTATATTGGATCTTCTTCTGGTCCCATCTGTGTCTTCCTTGTTGAGCCAGGGGCTTTCTGCAGCGTCTTGCCTTCTTATTTTCTCATGCAGCTGTTGAGTGGTCCTGTGACTTGCTGTAGTATTCCTTTAGGCAGTCTCTGTGTTCTGGTAGTGGGAGTGTTGGTGTTTGGCTGTGCCATATGCTAACTCTGTCACTGAGGTGAGATTCCTCATTATAGCTCACTTACTTCTTAGTTTCAGACCTGACAGTTCCTACTTGGTCCACCTTAGAAACACTTTTCTGTGAGTGAAGCTGTCAGTCCTGGCACCCTCTCGCCATCAGGTGTGTCGTACAGGATTGAGAATGGCACGGATAGAGTGTACAGAGCAAGGGTACCCTCTGTATTTTTTGTGAAATGCAGGCTCTGGGCACTGGATCTTTTAGTCTGAAAGCATTCTATCCTATTACTGTTCCTGGAGAATTTTTCATATGGCCAAGCATTGTTGCCAGCTGGTTCTGGTGGATTCTAAGTGGCTTCTGGTGGTTCTCCTCACAAGTCGTATGTATCAGTGGTGCCATGGGTGGGTCAGGCCCTCTGATACTCCAGTGTGTGTGTGGGTTGGGGATCTAGGCTCTGTCGCTGGAGGCAGTGGCTTCAGTGGTGATGGCACGGGTGTGGGCATGGCTGCCTGGGAACCTACTAAAGGATCTAGCAAAGGATGCCAGCTAGGCCCAGTGGGCAGAGTTCTGAGTTCCTGGCAGGGGTCTGGATGTTGCTACTTGGCTGCCTCAGGGCTGTAGCGTCAGTGACAGGTGCTGGTTAGGTCTAGCCAAGTGGGCTCTGAGGTCTGATTACGATTTTTTAAATTATAGCTTGAGCATGGCTTTTTGATGCTGTAGTGTTTCCTCCATGCAGATTTTTAAAAATGGAAGTGAAATAAGAAAACTTCCATTTGGTGTACATCTGCTCTTTTGAAGTAGACTACTCAGTAGATTTTTAAAGATTTTTTTTTTTTTTTTTTTTTTACTCCAACTGTGCTCACTTAACACATCAACGAACCTCTCACGTCTCCTGTAAATTTAACTACCTCAAATGGGTCACATTTTATTACGCTCAGGAGCAAGGAAAATGGGGCTGGAGAAGTTAACTGTTTATGATATTTTACATTAATATTCCTGTTCTATAAATGGAGAAATAGTAATAAAGATAGTTTCAGATATGTGTAAGGTGAACATAAGGGCTGACTGGTGCTGAAGATTTCATTATCTTGTGCTGTCATTAAGATACATAGGGAATTTCAGTGTATGCACTGAAACCAGAATAGGTATTTGGTTATTTTCTCTAAAGTAACAAAGTACATGAATGCTGTGTGTTTTATTATCTGTCAATCATCTACTGCCATCATGTTGAGTCTGTTGATGAGTTGGCTTCTTTACATCATAGAGTCACTGTAAATGAGGTTAATAACAATTTGCATTTTAAATATGTTTAAGAAATATGATAATCAGCATATCATAAAATGTGCCTCAATGGGTTAGAACCTCAAAACTGATGTTGTTGGTACAGGAATATTATCATTATGGTGACGTCTAGCATGTTCTGTCAGCCAGTGATAATGGAAGAGCACAGACCGTGGTTTTATATGTTGTGACTTTGACAAATAGGCATAAAGTTTTAATAATGACTGCATCTATGTTATAATGATAATGTGAATTTATAAATCAAGGTTCACTGTCTAATATGTTTCATTTGGTGGGCACGGTGGCTAGTCCTAGAACTTGGGAGGCTGAGGCAGAAGGATTGCCCTGTGTTCGAGGCCAGCCTGGGCTCACAGTCAGTTCAGGACTACAAAGCCAGAATCTGCCTCAGGGAAAGCAAAACAAACCAAAAGAAAAACCTTTCACTTAATGGTTTATTTAGAAGTATTTTTGTTTTTTGAATTAAAATACTTCACTTCCATATGCTGTATATATTAATTATAAAAAGCATCCTCTTGGTGCATAAAATAAGTCAAAAAAGAATTTGGTTACATTCGTTACCATACAGTGACAAAAATGTAGTGGGTAGAAATGAAATGCTAGTTCCACTGAAGCTGAATCCCACCTGCGAAGGCCCTGGGATGCTGACTGCACTCACCTGCTAGCCCACAGAGGGTATCAAGTTATCCCTCCTGTGTAGCCTTAATACCAGATATCTTTATTAAATCGGAATGTGTTTAAGCAGATGATATTCTCAAAGCTGTATTGCAGCAGCTATTATTAGTCACAACAGTAAGTGCCTTTTTGACTGAAGGTGGGAGATAAGCGTTTGTGTCTCTCTGTGGAGGGTAATGACTTCATTCTGTTCCTACAGTCCTGCGGGATGACTTCAGACAAAACCCTTCCGATGTCATGGTGGCGGTCGGGGAGCCTGCGGTGATGGAGTGCCAGCCTCCACGCGGCCATCCGGAGCCCACCATCTCCTGGAAGAAGGATGGCTCTCCACTGGATGATAAGGACGAAAGAATAACGGTGAGTGTTTACCTCAGCAGCAGGGGACTTCTGCAGCTCTTACTGTGCATTTTCCCAGAGAAAAAAGGGAAATGAAGCACAATTTTCTTTTTTTTTAGATAAGGCTGGCAGAGGCCCTCATTTTCAGTTCTCTTTTAAAATAAATATACTTCATTTCTCCTGTGTGAACATGAAAACCAGTGAGGAAATGCATGGTATTTCATTTAGAGATCTGTAAAAGAAAAAATATATAGTGTCTATCTTTATAGCTTACAGCTAACACTTTTATGTAGATTTAATTATTGGTGTAACTCAGGGCCTGTAATATTTCTATGTGTTATAGTGAAAATTGTTTCTTATTAAAAAATCAGTTAGATAGAGAGTATGTTTCCAGAAGGCCTCCAAAGTGATATATTTTATATCTCTTTCTCCTTTTGATATTGCTTTTCTCTTCTATGGATTTTCTGATTCTTTCCCAAAAAATGAAATCTTATTCTTGATGATAACGATGAATTTATCTCATTGCAAAATTAAATTGTGTGACTGGATTTTTGTATCTGAAGTTCTTGCACCAATGTGAGGAGAGAACTAGGGGATTTGTATCATTGGGTTGCGTGTACTTGACACAATGATTCCATGTGACACCTTCATCCGCCAAGCTCTCATCGATTCTTTGATTATGCAGTGTTCTCCTGATGAGTCCCCTTGTTCCACACAAATTAATATCTGTCCATTGTGAATTTATTGGCCAAGGATTAAACCTCTGTGGGAGAATTTGTGAGTGAGGCTAAGACCACTGCTCAAGTTTTTGAAGAACAAAATTGTTACAAATGGGTTCTAATTCCGCTGCTGATTTGCAGGAGGCAGAGCTTCACTCCCACCCCTGCCCTGCTATGTCTGCTTGCCATGTCAAAACTATCCCCTCAGCAACCTATTGTGTGACAACTCATTCCTGCCCTCCGCTCCTCCCATCCTTCAACCAAAAGGACTGCTTGCTCCAGGGCGCAGCTCTCCGCTCATTGTTGTGAGCACAGGGTGGACCCTTCTGCTGCAGAAGCAAACTGACTGGTTTTGGGGGGAAGAATGAAGGTTGGATACCGCTGAGTTAGCCAATTAGCATCGTAATAAAAAGTGAAAAAAGTATAGAGAATTGTGACAGGTAAAGTTTTAAAAGTCTTAAAAGAAAATCAAGCTTTTTTTGGTACTGATTAGAATTCACATGAGGGTTCAAAGGGTTTTTCTAATTCAAACCATTGAGGTGATCATGTCTCCACACTACTCTTAAGAGGTGTTGAAAATTCAAATGTCATAGTAAAAACTCTTAGGTGGAAGCCGGTTTGGGAAAGGAAGTCAATAGCAAGGTGACAGAAAAGTATAGAACTCAGTGATTTTTGTTAATGATACCAGATTCCTTTTGAGTTTGGGTATCTTTAAGATAATATTTTACCCAGTAAGACATATTCCACATCATTTAATGGATATTATTTGTCATTCCTCTTTCTCTTGCCTTAAAAACTCAAACACTTTGCAGGTCCCCCCTCTCACTTCCCTGTGCCTTTCCTGCTTGTCTGTTTGTGTTTTATACACATCAATGACAAAATTCCCAACTCGATGCAACATTAAAAGGTATTGGTGAGTATTTTTGTGGAATTTACATTCTAATCAACTATGCAAGTAGAATATTAAGTTTGCTAAACTATATTGAGGCCTAGAAAAATAAAAGTCAGGAAACAGAGGTTAGACTGTGGATGAGATTGACGTTTTAAATAATCTGCTTAATTGAAGCCCTCATGTAAACACTTAACAAAAACAAAGGAAACTATAGTAACTATTGGAGAAAAGGGTACTTTTTTTTTTCATCAACAACACAAACAGGTACGTGTGCCTAGTATGTCACTAAAGAACAAAGTGGGCTGAATGGAGCCAGCACAGCAGAGATGGGATGGAAACAGTGCCAGGACAGGTGGGGGTGGTAACGGGCAGCCAGACTGCGCAGGGTCTCAGTGGTACTGTAAATGCTTTGGCTTTTCCTCAGGGTAAGGTAGGTAGGATGAGAAGTTTCTCATGAGAAGACTCTGCTGTGTTGAGAACACACAGAGGGGTGGCAGTGTCAAAAGCGGGGACACCAGGTGGGAGTTTCTAGAATAATTCATGCAAGAAATAAATGGTTGTTTGAACCAGCCTGTTAAGAATGCAGTTAGTGAGGAATGGCAGATTTGGGATATCCCCTGAAAAAGTAGCCAGCCAAAGGAACGGTGTTGATCTGACTTGTGAGGAAAAATAGAATCGAGAATTACCTTTCCTAATGGTCTGAAAAAGTGAGAAGTTCCAGCTGCCAGTAACAGTAGAGACTGTTGACTATAGAGAAGAATGGAGGTCCAAGTGTCTGGGGCTCAGTATTAGAAATGGTAATTTGGAAAAGCTTGAAAGATGTCCAAGTATAAATGCCAAACAGGCAGTTGGGTAGATGAGTCAGAAATTTGGAGTTGAGACTGAGGGTGGAGGAAAAATTGAGTTGTGGTAGACAGCACCCCTCATTCCTGATGACAGATGGCATCCCGACTTGATGGCTTCCCTGTTTGACTTGTTTCAGCTTCATGAGTTCTGAGTAAAAATTAAAGACACTGAATACTGCCATGTAGAAGTGCATTTCAGGTCACTCTTTCTGTACTACTGTGCAACCGTGGTGGAAGCCATTGGTTTTAGGTGAAGGAAACAGGCCTGAAAGCCTGAGCCCAGGTTTGCATGACTTCAGAGAGCTTTTCCCCCATACTTCTGCCTTCCTGTGACGCACAAGTAGAATAAAGGAATGTTGAATCTTCTCTGTACTAAGTCACTGAAAATTTCTTATCACAGCACAAGGTGGCCCATTCTGGTGAACAAGAGCCTCACCAGTGCATGCATATTACACATTGGAGACTGACATCACCAAGGGATTGAGTAAAGATAGAAAGGGAGAAAAAAAGAATTTGCTATCTCTCAGGGAGAGGGAGTAGAAGAAAAAGGAGTGGGAAGTAAAAAGGAGCAGTCAATCGGTGTGAAAGGGAGAAAAGCAGAGGGCAGCCCAGCAAAGAGGGTTTTTTTTTTCACAGGGGTAGCAGGGACTCAGTCAGTTGCAGCTGGTGGATCAAGTAATCTGAGAACTGATAATTGGCCACAGGAGTTAACAACTTGACAGTCAATCCTGGATGACCCAGAGGAGCCATTTCAGAAGAATAGTGGAGGTCGCAGACCCACTGAATTTGTTCAAGACAGAATGGAAAGATTGGAATTGGATACAGTGTACACAAGTCCAGTCATGTTGTATCTCATGGTAGTTTTTTTTTTTTTTTAAAGTATTTGTAGTCTTAAAATTTGAAAGATCCCAGTTAATCTTGAAGGTTGTAGTCGGTGTGCTTGTTACTTTTTCTATTGCAATTTAAAGCCACAGAAAGGATTTTGAGTCTTTAAAAATAATTCTTGGAACTTCATTTTGTAGTATATAGTGAGTTAAAAATTTTATGGTGTATGCAATGCTTAACTGATTATAGACTGTTCAACAACATTTCATTTATTATAGAATCATCAGTTAATTTTGCTGTCTAGTGGGATTCTGTCCTTTCATTTAAAGCGTCAGTCCCCGAACCTATCTGATAGCTTAGAGTCATAAGACTGCTTTCAATCAGCAATCAAATAATTGGGAGTTAAGATAATCTGTGACTATGATATGGTGCCAACATGTTAATGTATAGATAATTTTAAAATCACTTAAATGCTGCCAAAACAATGAGCCATGATAGTATTTCATGTGCCGGGAAGTTGTAACATCTGAAACTTTTACTGTTCCCCAGGCCATCTGTGTGTTTTGTATAAATTGTGACTGTAAAACTGATAAAACACTAGAGGTAAAAAGACTATTTATACATTTGGGAAAATGAATAGATTAAAATCACTGTTCTCACTTAGATTGCCGTTGTCTCTATGCTATTTTCTCCCTTTAGGCAAAACTAAAATTGAGTAATTGAGACACAAACCTAGATCATAAACAGAATGCATGAAATTTTTCCATTTTTTAAAAAAACTGAAACTGAATTCCTAAGAGATGTTGGTTTTAGATATTGTATAGGGTTCTTCTTTCTCAAGCTGTATATTCAAATGATTGCTTTTTATTTCTCTTGGTTAATGCACTTTGCCAAATGTGTTGAGTGCAGACAAACAAGACATTAAAGCACATCATGTCTTTAGGAAACACAATTGAAGATTGCACGGTTATTGATAGAGTTTGAGATATAAGAATTTCTGAAGTTCTTTAATGTGGTGGCTTTCTTTTTGAAACTGTAAAGTATACTACTTCCAGCTGTAAGAACAAACACACACTCTGCAAAAAAGCAAATACGTCATTGAATTGTAGCTGCACCTGTAGTTTTTTATATACTTAAGTCAACTTTTTTTTACATTGGCCCATATTCTGAGCCAAGTTTTAGACTTACGTGATTATAAACCTAGAAATTATAAATAGGATTTTCTTATTCTCCTACATGCCAAGAAAATCTTTTAGAACTATTTCACAAATAGTTCTTTGGAGAAAAGAGGCCTCAGATGGTGTTTATTTCCAGCATTGTTTTTTATCCCCCTAGACTTGAGTATTTAGAGTGAGGTAACTTAACTAGCCAGTTGGATTAAATTGAGTTAATTTATATGTTTGTGACATAGTCATGACCAGTATTATCAATAAATAGATAATTTTCTTATAGAGATGAATCTGGACTTCAGGCTTCATTCTTGATGTACAAAACCAAATAACTATCACAAAAATGTATTTCTTCTGTTTTTTTCACAACATTTTGGAAATACTGTATTTAAGTTGCCATACATGTAAAAGATACTAAAAATATAAATTATATAATAGAGTAAAATGGGTTTGCTTAGGACTGATTCATCATAATATTTGAAATAAAATGAATATTATGCGAAAAAGTATGCAAGCATTAAATTCAGTGTACAAAGTTTCCAAAAAGTTGTTGTGCATAAGACATATTAACAAATTTTGGGGACATATTATAATTTATAAATGTGTAAAAAAATAAAATGTTAACATTAAAAACTAATAAAATATAATAACTATGTTCAAAGAAATGAAATTACCCTTGAATTAAGGAAAAAGTTTGAAGTACCTATCAAATATATTTCTCTCATTATAAAATCCCTTAATTATTCATAAGGATAGTCACTTGCAAGGTTATGTAAGATTAAAGCTTCCATGTTCACCTAAAAGGCCCCAGGAAAACTTCAGAGCAATCTTGGATTTTTGAAAAGTGTAGTCATTACTGTTGCTTGGATGATTTTTTAATACTGTTTTATTTATAAATCTGTAAATTTGATATAGACCAGCACAGTTTAGGGAGTAGTGCACATAATTTCACTGTGTCCCTCACATCACTATGCCATTCTGTCTATCGAGTTTCTGTAAAATCAGTGTCTTCCTGGTGGCAGTTAACATGGATTACAGGCATGCAGATGGACACAAATGAATAGTTTCTCACAGAGGATAGATTATTATAAAACTTACTGCTGGCTTGATTCTTATAGGTATAAAATGAAAGTATTTATAAATTAACATGTATCCAGTAATACCAACACAATTATGAAGTCAGAACATACATACACCTACACGCAGATGTCCCTCTGTGTTGTGGGTTTTGCATTCAGAGATTCAACCAACCGTGCATACAACACTGTCAGAAAATCAGCCCATCTGTAATGAATGCATGCAGATATTTTTACATGAATATTCACTTAATAATACAAAATAACCACTGTTTGATAACATTTTTATGCCCTAAGTATTGTAAGTAATCTGTAGGAGATGAAAAGTGTGCAGGAGGATATGCATAGGCTTTATAGAGAAACTCCACAGCTTTGCATGAGGGGTTGGAACATTCATAGATTTTGGCATCTGTGATGGGTCCCTGGACCAACCTCTCCTAAATACCGTGGAACAACTGTATATGCTTTACATTAACATTTTAAAACTGATGTAGCAAATGTATATTAAAATGTATTTAAAAATGACAGCTGTGTGTACTTGTAATAACAACTGGCATTGATGACTAGAAATTAAATCTTCTTTAGATTAGTAGACAAATACAGCAAAAATAGTAAATTTTCAATACATGATATATAATAAATATAAATGTTATTCAAGTGTTAGCAGTTAGGCTCCTAATGTTCAGTCCTGCTTGAGTGTATCATTAAAATGAACTGAAGACATTACTTCTTTATTTCTGAAGATTTTTCAAACAAATATGGAAACTTTTACTAGTGATTATTGGAGGAATCTCTACGAGTTGCAGGGTATTGAGAAACTGCATGTGTCTGATGCCTTCCTTTGTCTCATTTTGTCTCTTTGAATAGTCAGTGATCGACT
Organism: Ctenodactylus gundi; assembly: GCA_004027205.1. Lineage (NCBI taxonomy): Eukaryota > Metazoa > Chordata > Mammalia > Rodentia > Ctenodactylidae > Ctenodactylus > Ctenodactylus gundi. The sequence goes on from PVKB01002260.1 coordinate 62,185, forward strand.
TTATTCTTCAGATTTTGCTACTTTATAATTCAGTTTAGAGGGAAACGAGACGAGGATGGTAGTGGGGGTTGCAGTAATAAAATTTAACATAGCACTTAACTGTGTGCCAAGTTCTGTTATAATTACTTCATGCATACTGATCAGTTTAATTTTTTGAAAAATTAGATATATAATAAACCTTTTGCTAAGACAATAGCCAGCTCCAAACTGGCTGAGAGAAGAGGGCAGAACTATAGGACACCTCCTTTTTGCTTTCCGGTAACATTATCTATATGGCCCCATAGATTTTGCTACACATATAAATATTCTGATATACAATTCATGCAAATTTTAACTCAGGGCCGTGGTATTTCTTAGTTTCTAGTGGGAAACATTGCTTACTGTTTCAGCTAGGAGGTTCTAGTGGTTTTGAGGCAGGGCTTGTCACCTTCAAGAATTAGTTCATATTATGTCTAATAATGAAATCTGTAAAATTACAAAAATCTATTACAGTCAAAAAGAGTAGATTTTTCACATACAATGGCTCAAGAATGATCAGATTTAACCAGTGATTGAAGCTCAGATAAAGAAACCATGACTTACTCTTAAGGCTAGAAATCATACCCAGAAAATCAGAGATAGTCTGTAGAATATGATAATTTTTTACCATTTTGCATTTAGAGAAAATTCAAATTTATATTAAAAAGAATATGATGGAATGGAAGAATGGTTCAGCAGTTAAAGCACTTGCCTAGCAAGCACTACATCATGCACTAAGTACCTGAGTGAGTTTGATTCCCCAGCATCACATAAGCCAGAAGTGGTAGCACACAACTATAATCCTTGCACTCTGGGGGCTGAGGCAGGAGGATTACCTGGAGTCCAAGGCCAGCCTGGGCTCCATAGTAAGTTCAGGATCAGCCTTGGCTACAGAATGAGGCCCTGTCTCCAAAAAAAAAAGAAAAAAGAAAAAAAAAAGAATTTTATGAATCAGTGATTACACTGAATATGGTTTAGAGTTAGCTGTCTAAATTGTGGATTACCTGAGTTCTTGAACACTCAGTGTTACAGGTTTTGTAAGTTACTTGTAAAAAGTTACATGATAATAAACATATATGGTCAATATGAAATAGAGATAAAGTATGATTGATATTGTGATTTGATAATTGTATAGATAGAATAAAATGTAATAAAACATTAGGAACATATTAGGAACATAATGGTACATATTTGGAACATGATGGATGCTGTAAGCTTAATTGTGATTTTTCAGAATTATTTTCCTCATAATAACCTATGTTGTTTAGTCTGATGATTTTTTAGTTTTTAAGAGTAGATTAAAAGACATTCAACTTTTAACATTTGAAAACGTTAGCTACTATGAAACTTCATGACATAAACCTTTTTTGATGACTGTAGTATTCTTTGAGATAAGCTGCATTTTAAATGTTTTATCCTTCTTTCTGTCTGACCTCAATGTAGGAGGTAATAAATATTCATAGGTGTTACATTATTTTATTCAAATGAAACATAACTTACACAATAGGTAAATGTTTTATGTTATTGAATTCTATCAAAGCTACACTCAAAACAGAGACCTTTTTTGGCAAATTTGCCTACTGACCATGTAACTGAATTAAGATCTATCAATTCTTGAAAAACATAGGAAAACTTCACAGTGCCAGTGAGTTGTAATATGATGAACAAGCAGATTTAGTAGCTTTTCTTGAGATTTTTACCTTATATATGAAGACGAACTAATTCCATTTGAAGGACAGTAGTGGTGTTAGCAGTGAAAATCCTAGGGCCAGAAAACCTGTCAAGTACAGGAGAACAAAAACAGCAGTCATCTTCTTCCGAAATGGTTTCAGTGAGTTGTTTTATGTATGAGTGACATTGAAGGGAAATCATATTCATATTAGAAGAGTAAAAATAGAGCTAAAAACAAGTGGTCAGTTCTTACCTATGTAGTTTCTTTCATAGTAAATTATAAAGGCATGAAAATAATTAAGTTGGCAGAAAAAATGTAATTATGCATTAAAAATAATTTAACACTTCCCCTTCCCATGCTGAAGGGGCAGAATTGTTCAGATGGAGTAAATCATGACTTCTTCCTTTTTGCATCTTGCGTGTCTTCATAGGTTTTTTTGATTTCCCTTGTTGGTGTGATATTTTGGTAAAAAGCAGCTGACTCACATCCCATCCAAGCCTCCAGTGTCCTCCAGATCCTTCACAAGTTTGGCATTCAGCCCATGTCTTACCAATTGCTTCCTTTCCCCCCAATTCCCACATGTCTCCTTCCTACACCATCTGCTCCTCCTTCCTTCCTTCGGTTAGCGCCTTAGTCTGGTCTCCCAAATTCTTTCATTGTTCAATGTCTGTTGCTTCCTTTTCCTCTCCACTCCCCTAGAGGAAATCAACATACTTAATGCAGCTGATGTCATAGAGCCCCTTTTCCTTGAGAAATTACATCTGTGTTCCTGAAAAATCAGTATGGGCTTCTGTTGCGTGAGGGTCAAGGAAATGGTGGTGGGAAACCAGAAATAGATTTTTTTTCTGTTCATCTTACATGAAAAGGCAGTGTGCATTATGATTTATCTTTTAGATAAATGTATTTATGATTTTATATAACTTACTGGAATGTGAATTTATGAGACTGAAGAAATGAGTTAAAAATAAACTTGTTCTGCTTTTTTTTCAAAGTTAATAATTATAACATTGAATTTGTGGAGTAAAGTGTACACTTTGGCTTTATAAAAGCATATTATCCATTCTGGCTTCAGTGCTTATTAAATATGTGATTTCCTGGAAGACATTTGATATGCATCAATTTTATTTTTTCCGTCTATAAATTCAGCTATTGAATACTGCCTATGTTAGTTCACTCTGTCTTTGTGGGAATGCTGTGAGGAAAAGTATGTCATTGTAAAAGAAAATGCAGTCTATATGTATTATTAATAAGTATTCTGGACTAATATGCCTTTATGAACTATGGATTCATTTAGTCATTGGGAATATGATGGAAAAGGAAACTTAAGAATTGTTTGTTCCAATACAATTCCAATATCCTAAGGCACATCATAAAAATATATGTGAACTCAGCATTATGCCTCCTGTGCGTGTGTTTCCACCTATACCTGATTCACAACTGTGAGAGTGTGTTCAGCTTTCACACAGTCAGCCTGAGCATTCAGGTCAAGTGAACATTCTGAGTAAGTTTGGACTAACATTGAAATTCAGAACCAATTCAAAGTCTGTGCATGCCATTGTTGCGCAATGCAGCAGCCACTTGGGGAATTCTGCAGAAGAACTAAGTTCTCAAGCTCCTGTGTGTAATGGTAATGAATCAAGGTTTTCCCACATGTCTAAGCAGCTCTAGTTATGTATCATCTTCAGGGAATTGAGAAATCCTGTGATTCAGATGAGAAGCACTGGGTGAGAAAGGCTGATCTACCTTCCTCCCCGCTCCTTACCGCAGACATGTTGATCTATTTCAATACTTACACTTACACATATGCTCATCGTGTCTGGACACTCCAACTAGAAAAACAAAGCCAGTCAGTTCTGACCTGCTAGTGAAATGGAAGCACTGTTTTAAAGAGATTCTAATCGACTAATGCATCCTCGGTTCTACCTCATGTTGGCTCACCCAATAGTACAAATGTAAATAATCTGTTTATGCTCACTTGGTTGGCTGTCTTTTATTATTCATATGTGAGATATCAGTTGTAAACTTTAAGTTTCAAGAGCTTCTAGTTCCAATTTATGAGAGTCTTGGCAAATTCTGTCTGCCTGGCCTGTTCTGACTGCTTGACCCCTTGTGTTTAGCTGATCTGATTTTCATATGCAACTTTGTTAAGAAGAGACTTGTGCAAAAACACACCCCGAGTACCCAGAACAAATTTGTTTTTCTTGTTAGCCATTCATTTTCCTTTTTGTAAATGGGTTATTCTTATAATTTATTATGAGTTTGTATTTATATATTACTTATCTTGTATAAATATAACACAGTAAGGGACAGCTATATACCTTTATCCATGTTATGTTAAATGATGAATATGTATTTCTTGGGAAAATGTTAAATTAAATATAGGTCAGAACTAAGGCCTTGTAGCATACCCTGGATTGGAACATCTCTTATCTGAACACACTTGATTTTATTTACTTCACTGCCATGCACAATTGTGTGTGCGTGCATGTGCGTGTGTGCGTGCTTGTGTGTGTGTGTGTGTGTGTGTGTGTGTGTGTGTGTGTGTGTGTGTGTGTGTGTGTTTTAAGACAGGGTCTCACTCTGCAGCCCAGGCTGGTCTGGAACTCTCTATGGAGCACTGGCTGGCCTTGGACTCGTGGTAATCATCCTGCCTCAGCCTCCTTTGTGCTGGGAATTACAGGTGTGTGCCACCACACCCAGTTTATGTGGTGATGTGGAATCCAACTCGGTTACCTAGCACTTCATTTAGTCTTTGCTAAGCAAGCACTTTAACTGCTGAGCCATTCCTCCAGCCCCCAATTATATATTTCTTTTGTTACTCTTTTATAAAAATGAAAGGACATATCTATTAAACTTAGTTTTTCAAAGGCGTGTTTTTTACATTGATTTAGCAACACAAAATATTACAAAAAATTGTTGCTTGTTAAAATAGTCCTTTAAATGTGGCATACATGTTTTCACAGAATCGTAGAAGTGCAGCTGCCTTGAGATATTGTGATTAGGCAACCCCTTTAGTTTTCAGAAGAGAAGGGAAACCAGGGGAGTTGGTTTATCCTGGAGGACACAATGAGTTAATCCTGTGTCAGGAGCAAGAGCCAAACCTCTCAACACCAATGTTCTTTCTGTTTTGACTTTCTGGTAACAAAGTAGGCCTGATTAACCCCTGTAAAAGAGCAATTCACTTTGATTAAAGTATAGACTAACAAAGAAATCTAAAAATATAGGATTCCGCTGAATTCATCTTATACAATATTTGCATTTGTTTACATCTGAATTCAATATTTCCTATTTTGTACCAGGACTGAAAGTCATATGTTAGATATATTGGGCTTAACAACTTTCACTTCTTCATGCAGCAGATACGGTAATGGCCTTATGTTAATATAATTAATTATTCTGCATATTTTGTATGTTACTAGAACAAATCCTCACTCACCATATGTGATTGCATATTCAAGCTAGTCTCACAAACTCACTTTGGAAAATTACATCAACTTTAATAATAAGTTAACTTTAATTTCTGACCATCTTGGTAAAGGTTTTTTATGTGCAATGTTTTCTTTGGAAGCTATACTGACAAGCAGATCTTGGTTGTTGAAATATTAAAAATATCTTTCCTGCATGTTTATTAGGATCATTACAAGAATCAAGCCATAGGGATGGAATGCATGTAACTTCTGTCTGTGATAGCCTCATTATACTGTCTATCTTGCATTCAATTAGTGCTGTTTTTAATCAATCTCTCTCTCTCTCTCTCTCTCTCTCTCTCTCTCTCTCTCTCTTTCTCTCTCTCTCTCTTTCTCTGGAGACAAGGTCTTGCTCTGTAGCCCAGGCTGGTCCTGAACTCACTAGTTCAGGGTGGCCTTGGACTCATGGCAATCCTTCTGCCTCAGCCTCCCAAGTTCTGGTATTACAGGCATTTGCTACCATGTCCAGTCTGTGTGGTGTTGGGGAATTGACTTCAAGGCTTTGCACTTGCTTGGCAAGTGCTTTTATCACTATGCCATTCCTTCAGACTTATTGACTCATTGTTATGAATAAGCTGGAAAATAAGACTAGAAATATCTAACTTCAGACAACAAAGCAGCTTTTTTGAATTAGATATTGAGTGAGAAATAAGCCCAAATTCATGTCAAACCATGATATAGCTTGTTTGGATAAGTTTATGTGTCTTACCAAATGTATGACTCCTTTTGTGTGATATAAATCTTTAATAGACACTCGAATGAGTAAAATCTGCAGGCCCAATTTTATTCATGTCCTTTATGATGCCCAGGTTCACTTGTTACAAGTTTATGCTTTCTAATTCAAGAAACACAGCTGACTGAAAATGTGTTATGCAGAATTAAAGACATAGAAGCCAGTGTTGTCAGAATAATGTATTTTCCAGTTTAAATAATAATTTTTGCTGACTTTGGGAAATGATGTACATTTTTCAAGTTTCCTCTAAGAAGTGTAATAAACTCACAACATAAGTTTATTACAGTACTTAGAGGAAATGTCCTCACATATGTGAAATATCTGAATAACCTCAAACACTTGGGGTACTGTACAGTCTTGGTGGTTCTTCCTGTTTCGATTGTTGCCGACAGGCATGCTATTAGATGTCTTGAGGTGATTCTGGTGTCCTATTATTTTCCCATTAGGTTTGCTCGTAATCATTTTTGAATATTTTCCAGAAAGCTAGCCCCACCTAAATGTTGGTTTCAAAGTAACATTAGTCAAAGCTAGAGGACTGTCTAACAGATTTGCCTAAGCTGCCTTCCATATGGAATTCTGCCGACTCTTGAATCACGGGCCAAAACCTTATGTGGAAATATGCTGCTGGTTAGCATTCATGATCTTTCAAGTCAGACTAGATCCTCCAGAAAGCAGGAAATGTCTCAGAAATTCACGTAATAAGCCACAAAAACTTGGACCTCATAATTCAAAACAATTATCAGTATAGTATACTAAACAGAAGTGTTATAACTCTAAAAAATGCACACACATGTCCAAACAACGGTGTCTGCAATAGGAGTTTGAAATTAGCTTACTACTCTGACATAGAAGGCAGACATACAAATGTTAATTTCCCCTTTTTTTTTCCCTTAAAATATATGCTTATGCAAACAGCTGTTTCTTCTGTTTTGAGGTACTTTGATATATCTGATCATGCCATTACATTTCTCCAAATGGCTAAGGACTAGTGGGATTTTACTACTGTCTGGGAGTACTTTGTTTAATTATAGGTTAAAGTAGTTTGCTAAATTAAAGGCACAATCTTCTGTGGGTTCAAGGATGGTGTTCTAACCAGTTTATTTTTGGTGTTCTATTAATTACAGATGAAAGTGGTTCTCTAAAAATATAGTTTTAAAATTCATCCTAAAGCCTTACTTATACGCCTTTAATTCAAAAATATATAAATTATATCAGAAGTTTTGGGGAAAATCTTCATTTTTTAAAGTTGACTTTTGTAATTGCCTATAATTTTTATGATTACTCTTGATGGTCCAGACAACATTTTGTTTCTGTTTATATAAAACAAAATGAGTTAAAGTCTTTTTTTTTAAGTAGTATATTCATTAGTGCACATGATTGTGCAAGGCTTTTTTTTTTTCTTTTTTTTTCTTTTTTTTTTTTTGCAAAGCAAGATCCAAATTGTAGAAAGGCTTGAAGACTTTAAATATTGAAATATTTTTCATATAGGCCCTCTTAGATGTTCTTTTCATTATTTACCACTGGCCAAGATTAAATTTATTTTTTTCATCTTTTCCACATTACTGCTTTTATTTAATGATTCTATCTGAAATGATACTCTCAGTTTTTATGCTGAAGCTGAGGTCTTTTTCAATCGAATGCTGATTGTACATTTTTAAAAGCTTAGTTACTTTCACACCAAAGGTATTGGTAACATCTGATCCTCTTCAGTTTTTTATCTTTTTAAAACCAAAAAAATGATAATATGATAAATAGTACACTTGTACTGTAATCTGGTGTGCATTAACAAGATTACTACCAGATGGCACAGGTTTTCTCAACTTAAATCTTAACAAATCTAGGTGATCATGAAGCTTTAAGGGCCTAGCACATTAAAAGCAGGCTTGCGTCTAAGAGCATCAACTTGTATGGAAAAATTTGAAGAGCAGTTGAGCCAATCTTCATAATACTGGTGGAAGTAATGGGAGTTTGCTTCCTTGAGTGGTTAAAGTGTAATTTAGTAAGAAATCCATTAGTTCTTGCATCTATGCCTTTTCACATTCATGCTGTCACTCTTCCATCACCCGCCTGGTAGGTCACATCTCCCTACTCTACCCTGAATCATGCTTGCAAAAGATCGTGTCAGATTTTCCCATCTTTATTATAAAAGCTTATACATATTCTAGCTAAACTTTCAACATGGTAGAATCATAATAAATTTGTGCCTGTATGGTAGAGTATGTAGTTTCCTGAGAAACTAATGTGAAATATTTACCCATTTCTCCTAAAACAGCATGTATGCTTGTAAGGTGTAAAGATGCACTTTTTTTTTTCTGTTGACAATTGGATGGATTAAGGACAATTAAGTCAGATATCCAGATCAGTCCTACTTAGATATGGAGTGAGATGGAAAGGAGACTCTCCTCTGACACCCTGAAGGAGGTCCACAGCATTCACCTCCTGTGTCCTCCTGCTCTTTGGTCTTCATTGCTCATTTGTAGTTCATGGCATCAGAAAACTAAGCTCCCCTTATCTGTCTAAGAGAAAACTCTCTGTAGAAGCTTTATTTGGAAACAAGTAGAAGCTCTGATGCTCCTACTACATGATTGGAATGCATCTATCTTGAGACCAGTATGCTTAGAGAAATGGACATCACGCTAAACACAAAATTCTGATTTTCTAATTAAAATTTTAACGAAATACCGTAGATTTACTTCAAAAGCCATCCAAAGCACTTGTATCCATTAAAACTCTTCACACTTTGATTTCATTTTGGTATACTTTTTGTCCTAATCTGGAACTGAACTGTTAGTGACTGAGGAAGAGTGTCCCAAATTCCACTCCGGGTCGTTCTTGAGCTACTTTCTAGATGCGTAACTTTATTGTTGATTTTGTCTTCACAGATAACTATAGAAATGGATAGGAGGATGTGCTTATTTTTACTTTCTGTTTGCCCATGAGTTAATCATTTATTTTCAGGAAATACAATTATGTGTGGATAATGCTGAAGCATAGCATAACCTCCTGAAAAGTTCCTTATTGAAGTTCCAGTTTAACTTTTTTTCCCCCATGATTATATTGTCCTTCACAAGTAAAAATCAATCTAGTTTCTTTCTCTTGGAAAGAATTTAAGATCATTTTCACTTATTTTAACTTGAGGTGTGGGTATATGGGAATTATTTATCTTCTCTGTCCATTATAAAAGGAGGCAGAGATTTGCTAAGTAGATGAGCTGGATTCTCGCATAGACTTGTGATCCATAAAAGAGTGTGAGCAACTGTCCGTAAGGTTATTTAATCTTTGACCCTGTCCTGATGAGAGCCCTGACTTCTGATTAATCTATTAAGCTGACTAATCAATTAAGCTTGTCACTAGCTAGCTCTTCTTTCAGCCTTTGACACTTCAGAATTGACGTATCATAGAATGGAGTGAATGTTCCCTTTGTAGCTGTTTTCATAGTGGTATAGAAGCTTAGTTCATGGTATCAAGTGACCTTAGTACTTTTTGTATTTGAAAAATAATAATAGGTTTTTTTAAAGTAAATTTTGTCATTCTGAATTTTGGAATCCAACTTCAGCATACCCACCCTTGATTAACTTTGCCTTTCATGATTTTGTGTCTTCTTCAGAATATAAGGGAACTTAAATTTCCAAAGTAACAAATTATAGACAGCCTCTGGAAAAGGCATTATCTTAGCAAGGTATTTAGCAGTGAAGAAATGTCTCACAGTGGAACAGAACTGCACAGAACAGCTAAGCTTAAGAACCCATGGAGACAAGAAGGGATTTACTGTGGGGAAAGTGTTTTCAGCTGCAGTACTTGTAACTCCAAAGAGCCAAAAGCTGGAAAATGAGATTTTCTCCCCTCGAATAGCATGAGCATTTGTCATCTTTATTTCTAGCATAGAGTCATAATTCCTCCATGGATTTTTTATTTCAGTCTGTCTTAGCAGTGACTATATGTAAATTCAGAATTATAGCCAGATGGTTAGATGAGGTGATAAAAAGCAAACCTGGTTTTGTGGGAACGTGAAAATTGCCCATAAGACTTTGTTTTTACCTTTTAAACAGCAGGATGTTGTTTCATGAGACCTGTGAAGGAAATAATACATTCATTTTAATAGCTATGATCTAAGTTAATTTTTCATATCCATGCTGAATTCTTCCTTGTATTCTGTCTGAAATTTTGGTAGAGGTAAAAACCAATCAGCTTTCTCGCTTAAGGAGATAGCTAGTAAATGGGCATTTTATTACACAATCACTGTTTATGTTGTAAGCTTTTTGTGGGACTTAGATTTGGGTTCTAGTCTTAATGACTTGGGAGCCAGACACTCGAGGAATCTTCTAAAAGGTATCTCTGCTTGATCTGCTTTGCGTTTGATCCGGTCTCAGCACTTACATCTATGGGCACTTTGGAACATTATCAGTTACACAGTCCTTTCTTGGTCAATTGCTTTAGACAACATGCTTTGAGAGGCCCAATTAAATAGGCTCATAAGAGAAAGTATCAAACTCAGGTCTTCATTTTCACTTTGGTGTTCTGAAAAGCCCACAGTTCTTCTTCCTATTGTTCCTTGTTAAAATTAGGACTCCTGGAAAGGTTCTCTACTGATACACATGAGATTGATAGAAAGGTACTAATTTATTCCTTCACACATAAAAAAAAAACATTGTCCTCTGTCTTTAACTCAACTACGTGTCTCCATGGGGTGGCTCCCGCCTGTCTGCAATTAACAATGCAGTTCTTCCTTCTATAGTCTATAATCAAATTATCATAGGTGTGCTCCTGCAACAGAAAACAGCCAACTACCAATTTATAAATTGCTATGGCAAAGAAATGAGGAAGTTGGGAGGAGAGATGGGAATAACAGAGAAACGCAGCGGCCCAGCGCTGAGCAGCCGCAGTCCTGGCCAGTGTTCTCAGCTGGCAGCCCACCACGCAGTGCAGAGAGCCGCGTGTCCCCGCTGGGATAATTGCTTTTTTCTACATGACTCTCTTGTTGCTCCTCTCCGATGATCAAGTGTGTTTAAACTCCTGGCTGAATTCATGTTGGTTTTCAAATAGTGCTGTAAAGTGTACGAGCAAACAAGTGAAATTGAATCATGGCCTCTTGTACGTAGCCCAGGCAAATATGGGACACCAGAGGAGAGATCCTAATTGCCTGTTTTCCTCTCAATTCCACTCCTAAGAGAACAACTGAAGGACTTTCTCACATTATGGCTTTTCTCCTTAGGATGCTGTCCTTTGTATGTTGCTGGGAAGAGTGCAGTTACTGTGGCATCTTTTTATTGTATAATTTTTTTTAACAAACTGCAGACCCCAGGAGCACGATGTACTCTTTAAGCAGGCTGAGAAAGATGAAATAAGCATTGTTTAATAATTGACCAATGAATGGACTATTAAAATCAAATTGAATATCATTTATAATCAAGTTGAATGCAGTTTACAATGTGGTTGAATTATGGCTGGTGTAAGTATTTAAATAGCTTATTGTAAAAAACAATCTGGTTAACATTAACGCTAATCTGATCTTCTTTGATTGACCTGCATTGGGGGTGTCGCCGTTCTCATTTTGTGTCTGGTGATGAACACAGGACAAGTTGCCCTTTCGGCTTTTGGATGAGCGACATGAAACCAGATGTATCTAATCATGAAATTTGAGTGCTAAATATTTAAAATGATGAGTCTTTTCTTCCCTCACCCCTCCTTTTTCTCTGTTTCACTTATCGTTCTATTTTGGTTCCTATGAACCAGTATGAAATAAAAAATAGGAAAAGATGAAACTATTTGGAAAGTGAAAATTGAGAGTGAATACCTTTTATGAAATGAAGAAAAAGTAAATGAACTTTAATAAACTTTGCAACCTTGGGGAAAATGTGCTGCTTTGGATCACTCTGGCTTATGTTTTGTATTAATCCAAAGACTTGTTGTTTGAGGCTGTACACAACAATTTTTCATAAACATGAGATTGTCATTTCAAAATTTTTATTTTTATCATAAAATTAGTACAAAATAGGCAATGTAAAACAAATTTATTGACTTTTTCTTATGCTTATGAGAAGTGTTAATGGTGACTAATATAGCAGAAATAACTTGTTTTTCTGTTATTTTTTGGTGGTGAAAATTTATCACAAATCTGATTTTTTTATCTGATATTTGCGCTAAAAATTAGGTCTGAAGGCAAAAAATTAAGTAGAAGTATTAATGGTATTATTAAAACAAAATTAATAAATTATGGACTTTTGTAAGCAGAGGATACATGTGATATTAAATGCCAACTAATAAAAAAGCAATTAAAACTATATATTTACTTTGACTGTTCTTAGTCCCCTACTTACTTGGAGATATTAGTAAGAAATATGACCCAAAACAAAACGTAGTTCTGATACTCTATGAGACCCAATTATATGGATTATCTTTTACTTGATTATGATTTTTTTAGATTGCTCTGAAATATTTTGAATTTTTTAACCAATACGTATCTACTATTTGTAGAATATAATTATGCTACCACGAGAGTTTTTACTTAATTTAAAATGTATAAACCATAATTGTGTTTGAAAACACTGTAGCACCTTAGAAGATAGGAATGCTTTCATTTGAACTCTCTTCCAGGCTGACAGTATTCTTATAGCTCAAGTAAAGTAACGGCCGTTATTCCACTCCCTCCCTCTCTGTGTCCCATTCTCAGGTTGAATACTATTTTTGTTTCAGTATTGCTCTTGCTCCTTGTTGGATTAATTCCAACTTTTAAAGAAATAAAAGCTCACACCATTGTTACTTGTTTTCATATGTTTCTGTTGATTGGGAGCCTGTGGGGACTGTCCAAAACCATCCCGTAGCTTGTCTTACCAAGAAGAATGTCTCTGGGCTCTGACTGGCCATCTTAGTTACCTGACTCTCATTGTCATTCAGCACCACATGAGACACTTCTGCAGTTCACAACAGCCTGCACCTAATCTGTAGGTTGTGGGGTCAGGGAGAAATGACAACATGGCTGTCAAGAAGTATCCTGTACAAGGAGAGTTGGTGGGGTATTGTGGTACAGTATACACACTAGACTATACCCCAATGCCTCTCTTCTCTACTGGAAATTGCATGAAGGTGATTTCATAGTAAAGAAGTTTTGCATCAAAAATAATTTCTTACGTCAGTGTTTTAGAAAACTTCCATCTAAATGTTGATCTTGTTTATCAAACTCTGACTATTGTAAATGAATGTGCAAACTTTTAGTCTTATAGAAAATCATAAAAATTAGGTACTGCATAGTTTTATTGACATGATAATGCTTATGCATGCCTTTGTATACAATTTGAGATATATTTCTCTTTTAGCTTTTAATGCTACTGATACCCATGTGTTTCTTAAATAAAACCTATAGGAGTGAATAGTAAAAAAATATATATGAAAGGAAATGAGATAACTTATAGGACAGTTTGGTAGTTAGCAATTTGAAATCATCTTTGAAGGTCTTAATATAATTAGTGGTTTAGTTTTTGGTCTGTTGAATTCAAGTCACATTAGGTTAATGTAATTAAAAGCAGAAAAGTTTTTGGATAGCCGAACTAGTTAATTAGCCCCAGTCACTTTAAGTCTGTTAACCTAGAGGTATATGGACACTACTGTGGGGGTGATGTCTGGGGGAAAAAAAAAGAAATCCCATGTAACAGATACTGCAAATCATCTGACTTGCTTTAGGGTAGAAAGTGAAGACATACCAAGGAGTTCATTTTGAGTTCATCTTTCTTTTTGATTGTGAGTGCTGATTGCAGAATAAGCTGTATACTCCATAGAATAACCAAACCTAAAAACTTATTTTATTTACTTTTTAAAAAGAAGCATATGTCTATGTATGCAAAGATAATACATTTTTCTTTCTATTTCTAGGAATAACAATACTAATTCAATTTTTTAATGTTACCCATTAATGGTATTTTTTTCAGTAGGAAGTAAAAAAAAAAATCTCTTTCTTTGGGTTTAAAACCTCTATCTCCCACCTGTGTTTTTGGTATTGTTATTCAGCAAGCAATTCGTAAAATGAGATGAAAAGTTTAGACAAAGGGATTTCTTCCTGCTCCAGAGCAGCGTTTAACTGCTTTGGGGAGGACTCTCACCCCAAGGAAAATAATCACATTTAGTTTCCCCAAGGGAAACTATGGAGGATTTTCATAACTTAATGCCTGTAAAACATTTTTTTAAAGTTGAGACTGTTCCAAAGAAAAATATGAAGTTTAGAGTTATTTGAGACTTTAAATTCTTTTCCACTTTGTTCTTCTTTCTCCTCATGTCTCCTTCCCCAAAAGGAGCAAGGCCACAGGGACCTTCTTTTTGTTTTGCTTTCATCGAGTATGTAGATAGCTGAGGCCCACCCTTCAAGCACTGTCTAGAGCTTATGGAAATGTGGGCTTCTAATGTGGTTACCACTGCAGGCTGGTAAGGTATATGCTAATGAGGATGTAAGAACTCGGCCTTGGGTTTTTGACATAGGCAAGATGCCAGCATATTGTCTGAAAGCTTCACACATTCTGCTTCTCCAGTCCCGGATTATGTTAATTGAAGGAGTGCTCCTGCAGTTGGGTGTTGAACATTGTGTCTGTTCATTATACAAACTCGTTTTTGATAGGTTTACAATTGGCTGTCAAATCCAGCTGCAGGAAGAGACCAGCCAAGAAATATTTCTTTGCTTATTTTATTTAAATCATACTGTTTTCACATTTATAGTGTTTTGTGCGTGTTAGTCATGTTTTTCCTCTCTTCGAAGAGAGAAGAAATGTCAAGTTTTGTTTTACAAAGGGATTCTATAGTTTTCCATGTATAGTCAACTTAATTTAGCAATTGATATTTTTATGTGAATCCAACATAACTTGGTGATTATTGTAGTATATGTACTGCTTGAAAGCAGGGTGTTGAATTATTAAGGTTATAATACTATGTTGTTTCTTTCTGTTTATAGAAAAGACTACCATGCATTCTATGTTTATGATTGTAGAGAATAGAGTTATGGCTTTTAAGTAGCATTGTCTTAATTCAGCCATGGACACAATGGTGAAATCAAGTTAATGGAAATTGGAGATGACCATTTTCTTCTTCCATTCTTTCTTACTCTCCATTTGCTCTATGGTTTTTTTTTAAATTAACTTCTGTCATTCTGTCTGTATAATTTCTTTGGAAATAAGGTCTCTTTCAGGTTTAGAGACTTGTTTAATTCAACATTTACTTTATAATATCTACTTTGGAATCCTTAAACATTTCTACTAGTGAGCATAAAATGAATTGTTGCATTTTGTAATCAGATTCTCTTCCTGATGGAGTGAAGCAATTTGTGTACTGGAGATGTATTTATAACAATTTGGAAAGGCTTAGCAAATTTTCCCAAATAGAATAAATGCTTCTTTTTCTTAGTTGTTTTTTGTTGTTGTTGCTGAGACAAAATAACTGATATCCACAACTTTAGGGAGGAAAATTTTATTTTAATTCACAATTTTAGAAGGTCTCAGTTCACTTATGAGGGGCTGGTGATAGTGAAAACACATGGCAGGGCCGGACAGGAAGAAAGAGCTCCTCATGGCATGAGAGAGCAGAGCAAAGTCGGAGAGGAAGGGTAGAGCTAGCACACACCCCTCCAAATCAAGCCCCCACTATATGCCCTTTTCAGCCAGGCCCCCTTTCCCAAAAGTACATGGTTGCATGAGGTTTTTGGGGAATGACTCCAGATCCAAATTGATGCTTGATGTCCAGGTTCAGGAACTCTCTAGATTATTAGGAATAATCAGTTGGAGTTCACAAGGAAGATTTAAAGCGAAAGGAGTTTATTGAAAAAGCAAGCTCTCAAGGAGAGTTTGAGAGGGGATCTTGAGTGAGGATCCCAAGGGAATGAAGGACTTGAGCCCTTTTTAAGCCTTTACTCAGGTGGTTTCAAGCAGTCCTCCTGTGGTGGGATTGTAGAACATGTAAGCCCACGAATTACTTTAGGGCATGTACAAGAAACCAGGGGTGGGGGGGGGGGGGACACACAAGCTGCCTGTCTTAGCCACTTCTCCTTTATTTTTCCCAGAGGGTGGGACAGGGCCCTGACTGGGACCTTGATTCCACCTTGATTCTACTTCTGCTCCCATGGCTGCTGAAACACCCCTTCTTAGTCCTGTGGATCTCTCCTAACTTACACACACCCACACATACCCACCCCCCCAAAAAAAAATCACAACATTCTGCTACTGGCCCCTAAAAGACTCATATTTACCTTCTTATATAAAATGCATTTAGTCCTTTTAAAGATGCCAAAATCTTAATAGTTTTAACGCTATTATAGAGTCCAACTCTATAGACTCCTCTGAGATTCACAGCAAACTCTTACCTATGAGCTCCTGTGAAAACTAAAGAGTTAAGCTCTTGTAACATACAATGGCACAGAACCAATATTCCCATTTCCAAAGGGAGGAATAGAAAGATAAAAGGCACTTGGGCCAAAACGAGTTCTAATAAAGTCACAAGAGCTCCACCATTATAGATTTTTCCCTGATGTCCTTTTTACCCTATCTACCTTTCCTGGGCAGCTGTCCCATGAACAAGTGACTCACTGTGTGTTGATACCCAGGCCCCAGACTGCTATCAGAAATTGCCCCCACCCAGAGGGGACAAATCAGGCACAGTCAGGCACAAGGCATCAATTAAAAAATCACATCACTGCTAGGTTTTTGCCCTTGTTAGTTTATTCTTCTGTAAATCTACTGCTAGTTATTCTTCACCCCTTTCCTTTTGTTCTCACAAGCTTTTCCATTGCTTTTGTTTTTGTCCTTATAAACCCTACCTAATCCCCAATCTTTGGCAATGAAAATTCTTTTGGGCATGAGCCCATTCTCAGGTGCAGGCTAATAAAGATTTCCCAGTTTTTCTCAACAAGTGGTGCTGCTCCTGTATGATATTGTCTCACTCAGTTATAACACTAAACCTGGCAGTGCAAGGGTTAAATCCTATAGCCCCATGTCTAGCACTTTGGATGGACTTTGGATGGACTGGGCTTGGCATCTCTGCAACTATAGTTTTGCTTCTGGCTGTAACTTCCGTCTTCTCTCCTTTGGACTGGCCATGCCCCAGGCCTGCAACCTTCCTTATGGGAAGATCTATGCTTATGGCTTCTTCAAATTTTCAAGATCTCCACTACACCTTAGTCTGTCCTCTACAACTTCACACACTGCCCTCCCAGGGGCACACTGGTTGGCCTCCAAGACTTTTTTTTTTTTTTTTTTCGGAAATCTGAGTGGAAGACTCCATGAACACACGGTTCTCTGCTCTGCACACCTGTAAAGCCAGAACAGCATAATTGTCACCATGGTCTGACATGGCTTGAGCAGTAGCCTGGCCCGTTGCACAAACACTGTAGAAGTCTTTGAGTTCTTAGGCAGTTGAACTCCAGACAGATGAACTTCGGCAAACTTTTTTTTTTTTTTTAATTTGTCCCTGAGGTATACTTCTCAGAGGAAAATCTTTTGTCTTTCCACACTTGAATCAGTAAAGGGTGAGGTCTTGTTGACTTTTGAGTTGCCTTCAGAACATCACTCCTATAGATCTGGTTGTAAGCACTTGGCTTCTTTTTCATGTTCACATCTTTAACTTTTCTGTGCTCTTTTGCTCCACCACTCTAGGCCTGTTTAGTATGGCAAAACTGCAAATTTTTGCGTCATTTTTCACTGCCATTTATGTTCAATATTTTGCTGTGGAACTGGCTAAAAGCTGCGGAGAGTAGCCATGTAACAGCCTGAACATCAGGCTATCTTGAGATCTCCTTCACCAGATTAAGTAGCCCACAGTCTTTAATCTCAGTTGCTGGCAGTCTCTGAACAAGTGCAAACTGCTAATATAATTTTTGATAGAGCATAGCATGCATGATTTTTTAGTACACTTGCCAGTGCAGTCCTCCTTCCCTTCTGAAACTCCTTGAGCTTGGCCTTTTGAATCCACCCTTCTATCAGCGTTCTTCTGAGCTCTGATGTTTACCTATTATTATGTCATTCCTTCTGAAAAGCACAGATTATCTATGTCAGTTAAGACATGTAAAATGAGATTCTGAGGAACAGGAAAAGGCTCAATATATTTTCTAAAGTTACAATACAAAGCACAGTAGTGGTGCATGCCGATAATCTCTGCACCCTTGGTAGGCTGATGCAGGAGGATTGCAAGTTTGAGTCCAGTCTGGCCAGGTTAGTGATTTAGTGGGAATTTGTCTCAAAAAAAAAAAAAAAAAAAAATGATTGGAAAGGTAGTTCAGTTCAAAAGTCCTGGGTTCAATCTACAGTAACTTGCCCCCACCCAAGCAAGTAAAATCAATAAAAGGATATTTAAAGAGGAAATCTTTGGGAATGGAAGAATGGCTCAGTGGTTAAAGTTCTTGCCTAGCAAGCACAGTGTTAGACACTAAGTACCCAAGTTTGATTCCCCAGTAAAACATAAGCCGGGTATAGTGGCACAAGCCTGTAATTCCCGTTCCTCAGAAGGCTGGGTCCTGGGTTACAGAGTGAGACTCTGTCAAAAAAAAAAAAAAAAAAAAAAAAAAAAAAAAAAAAAAAAAAAAAAAAAAAAAAAAAAAAAAAAAAAAAAAAAAAAAAAGAAAAGAAAAAAGAAAAAAGAAAAAGAAAAAAAAAAAGAAAAAAGAAGAGGACAACTCTGATCACTTAAATTCTGTTAGAGCAATGGGGTTTTTCACTCTCTTTTTTCGTTGTAATGAGTTTGTTCTTATAGATTTTTTGCAAATGTTTATGTATTTCAAAATGCATACATGTTGAAAGACGTCTTTGTGTCTTCTCCAGCGAAATCTTGTTTTTGTGTTACGCCGCTTGTTTTGAATCTCTGAAACTCAATTTTATTAAACTCAACTTTATTAAGATGCAGTGTGATACTAATTATGAAATGTGCATTTATTGTTATTTGTACAACTCATACAAACAGAAATACTTATCTGGCCTAAAGTTTTAGCTCTAGTCTAACTCGCCATGTAACATGAGGCAAATCAGCTTCCTCCTACAAAAACTTTGCCAGGTGTTACGACAGGTTCTGGGACTACAAACAGGATTTTCTGAGATGACTGCCCATGTTAGAAAATTTCTCCATATTGTCTTAGTCACTGCCTTGCTACTGGGGCACAAAACCCAGCAACGACCACTTAAGGAAAGAAAGATTAGTTTTCACTCACAGCTCAGATATCTCCAAGGGCTTGCTTGCATTCCTTCTGCCCTGGTGGAAAGGCTTGGTGGAGGCCTGCCTGCAGGAGGGATGTGATCACATCACAGCCAGGAGGGAGCGCAGACAGGAAGAGCTAGGAGAGCTAAAACACACTATCCTGGGGGACATTCCCAAGATACCCACTCCTTCCAGACAGGCCTCACCCTTTGATAGCCCATGCAGAGGTTAATCTGCTGATCCAATCAGACTTCATAATCCAGTCACCTGTCAAATGTGAGAAGCTTCTGCAGGGGTTGTATTAGAGTCCAGATTAAAACCGTTACACACATGCATGTAGCTGGTGTGTAAAGATATTGATTTATCAAGCAATAGAGGAATAGTTTGGAAAAGTATGATAAACCCATATAAGATAGTACATCACCATCAACTGATGCTATAAATTTGTGCACAATATCTTCAACAATTATAATGTAAAAAGTCCTCATTTTAGTTAAAAATGCAAGCTGTAGGAATATATATTTATGTATATATAAAATATTACATTTTAATAAATTTGTGTGTACGTGATATGTATATACACACATACATATTTTATATATGTACTATACATGCGTATATGTGTGCATGCATATGTATTTGATAGTTAAAAGAATGTTCACAGAAAAGACAATAATTAACTTTAGACGACTTTTTATATAGTATTATTCTTTGCATTACTTGAAAAGTTGTGGATGTATGAAAACAAAACTGATGGATATAAATTCTGCTGTAAACCTTGTAAAAAATTCATCAAATTGAATAACAGACTAATTTTGTCTATAACAGTAGATTGCCGTCACCTGAATCTCTAAGTGGCTGTTGTGCACATGCACTGTTCCAAGTGTGAAGAACAGAGTGATGAACATTGAAGACAAATATTCATCCTCTATACCTGAATGGAGTTATTAACAATGTAGAGAAATATTCCTGGATGATAATCATAGTGAAGCTTCGGAGAATTTGATATGTTCGTAAACTTAGTCAAATATGAGATTCTCAAGCCAAAGAAATTAACCGCTCTCTTTTTATATTTTCAGTTTGTTCTCATTTGGCTGAAATCCCTATTTTGGATGTCTAGATAATAAATTTAGGCATTCTAAAACAGTTTGACCTTACCTTTACAAAAGTAACAGTGTAAATAAACTGTAAGATATGATCAAAAACTAAGTGAATATTTTTTTCCTTCCTTGTCTTTCTTATTTTCTTTCTTTTCTCCATTTTTTGGATATTTCTCATTTGGTTAATTCATACATTGTACAGAGTAAATAGCAGGTCGAATCCCCATGAACAAAGATTCTAGAAATTACCCCCTGAAAACCTGTCTAAGATTCAGAGCATGGTATCGAGTGTGTTAAATTAAAAGGATAATTCAGTGTTTCATATCCTAATCTTTATTTATGTTGAGGTGCAGTGCACATCTTGCATTGCATGTTTGCTTCCATTAGTAATTGATTTTTCTTCAGTTACTTCACTGCACACCTGTGTGTCACTTCCTAGAATATTTACTGGGATCTCTTCCGTCTCTGCCTCTTAAATTCCTAAGAACTTTCTTAAGAGAGTGATGTCTCTATGTTTTATTTTGTTTCTGTGTTTATTTGTTGGAAACAGCAGATTTTACTATGTTTTGTACAATAAGATACATTCCTCTGAAGCATCTCTTGCAAGTCCACCAACTAAAGCAAATTCTATTTCCACATTTTCTGATATGAGAACATGCTTGTTTGAAATCATCTTGAGTTGATATAAATGTATATATTAATTATGTTTAATATTAAAAATTTCTTATTTCTATATTTCCATTGTCCAGTCATTCATGCAGTTTTTGGGGGTTTAACTTAATGGTGTGAAAACACTATTGAATTGAAACACAAATTTCTAGTTATATAAATATACTTTATTAAAAATATAAGTACGAGAAATGTTTTTTCTTTGTATTGTGTACCCATGAATAATTCTTTTGAAGCTGCTACATGTAGAGGTAGGCTTTTAGAGATGGGAAAGAAATCTAGGACTGAGGAGGCATGGGAGGCCCAAGTGTAAGGGGAAATAAAAATGATTGAGATACAATATATCCTCCAATTTGTCAAGTTGAATGTAATAGTGGTGCATAACCGATATATGCTAATTAAATAATAAATATGGACAAAATATAAAGTCATTATCCATAAATGCAGAAAATAGTGCATGTCAGCTGTTTGATATAACTACACTTTGACTTATATGATTAGAAAATGGACTTTATGAAGTTTCTTCCATATAAACATAGATAAAGCCGTTTTAATTTTATCCATGTCAATCATTTTTTTTAAGATACGAGGAGGAAAACTCATGATTACTTATACCCGCAAGAGTGATGCTGGCAAATACGTCTGTGTCGGTACCAACATGGTTGGGGAACGGGAGAGTGAGGTAGCAGAGCTAACCGTGTTAGGTAAGTGCAGTTTTATCTTGTCTGCTTACTACAAAGCATAGCTCTTGTTATTATTCCTCTACATCTTTATACAAGGGAAAAGTCAACTATATTTGATCAAAGAATAAATGATCCTTTCAAGGGGAGAAAAGGAATATTGGTACACTAATAATTTGAGGGGTGAGAAGACCAGGAATCAATGAAGTGGCTGAGATAAAAGAGCCAAAGAAATGAAAGAAGAACTAGAAGAAGGCAGGAAATGTGGAGAGGCCTCTACTAGTAGGGAGCTGTGGAGAATAGTTGTCTAGGTAATGTTTAAATCCTATATCGGTTCATGATTAGCATATACCTTTTTCTCTGCTCATTCATGTTTTATCTTATGATGGCTGCCTCGACTTTAGAGAGACCATCATTTGTGAAGAGACCGAGTAACCTGGCAGTGACTGTAGAGGACAGTGCGGAATTTAAATGTGAAGCCCGAGGAGACCCGGTGCCAACAGTTCGGTGGAGAAAGGATGACGGGGAGTTGCCTAGATCCAGGTAACCGACCAGTGTTCTCTCATGGATTGGTCGCCCTGGGATTCTATGTTCTGATCACACCATAGGTGTCTTAAGATGATCCGGGTCTAAGACAGCCCTTTATTTTCAACGATTTCACTTACAGATGCTTAAGTGTATGACAGTGTGAAAGAGATATACATTAAGTAGAAACTGTACTTCAATTCTGAATTGTGATCCCTGGTTTGACTAGAGATGGATGCTATGGTACTGCCTTCTGCTGGGGATCATCAACAAGTCCAGCTCCCATCCCCTTATCAGGAGGGGAGCCAGTGCAGCCAGTGCTCCACAGCCCACTGTGTGGCTAAGACAGGATGTTCCGTAGCTTAGGTGTATGAAATGCATTTCGCTTTGCGATGTTTAATTCAGAGTGGATTTGTCAGGACAGACCCCTCCCTCACCAATTTGATAAGTCCTGAAGCTTCTGTACCCTCCTTGATCAGGGTTCGGGACAGAATACTAGATAGTTAGAATGAAGTGGACGCCATGCTTTTCTGAGGCTTTCATGAATCGTGCATTCATGACCCTGGTTTTCACAAGAAACTCCTGTAACAGGTTGTGTTTCTTAACAAGTATTTCTTTGCAACTAAACAATACTGGTTTCTCATTTCTGGGAATACAGAGAGAAGGGAAGAAGGATACAACATTAAAGATGTAACTATGAGCCTATTAAAATTCAGATTTCCTTTTTCTCAGCTAGAGCATCTTCAGGGAATGGTAAAAGAGGTCAGTTTCTCTATAGCTTTCAAGTTTTTCAATTGGCTGGGAGCAGACATAGAAGAACTAGGGAGCCTTAGGGAAGGAGATAATGAGGTAAAATTTCATGTTTATAGTCAGTAGTATGTCTTCTCTGTTATATTTATTCATTCAACAAACATGTTTTTGGCCCCTGCTTGTTGTTTAGGTTACACCATTGGCACAGACATAATATATGTCCTTAAAAAAAATTCATAGAAGGGGGCTGGAGGAATGGCTCAGCAGTTAAAGTGCTTGTCTAGCAAACACTATGCACTATGCAGATGCTAAGTACCTGAGTTCAATTCCCTAGCACCACAAAAGCTGGGCATGGTGGCAAATGCCTTAATCAGGAGGCTGGGGCAGGTGGATTGACCTGAGTCCAAGGCCATTCTGGGCTACATAGTGAGTAGTTTAGAACGAGCCTGGACTATAGAGTAAGACCCCATCTAAAAAAAAAAAAAGCTTGTAGAACAACTAAACAACTATATGGATAGACAGATACAAAAAGACATCAAGCCTTTTTGTCACACAAAGGTAGATCTGTGTGGCCACGGGGGGTGGGGGGGGGAGGGAGGGGAAGAAATGAAGAGTGTTATTTAACGGAAATCGCAGATAAGCAATGTGTCAGAACTATGCTTCAAGAAAGAAGAGCCTGACTTCCCCAAGAAAAGACTGTTACAATATAGCCAGAAATGTGAGGGAAAAAAATTGTAGCGTCTGTATGATGGGGAGTTTAATATGGCTAGTGATTAGAGTTTATGATAACAAGTAATAAGATATTGGATTAAAAATAATGGGCCATACTAACAACTTGTATGTAATAATGAATTTTAAGTCCTACTAAATGACATTTATACAGAAATAGACACAATCTCACTTTGTAGTCCAGGCTGTACCTAATCTCATTTTTCAGCCCACTCTGGTATCAAAATCATGGCAAACTTCCCGCTTCAGCCTCCTTAGTGCTGAGATTTTTTAAGCATGCACCACCATGTCCATTTTATGTGGTGCTTGGGGGTCCAACTCAGAGCCTTGTGCTTGCTAGGCAAGTACAGTAACCACTGAGCTAGGTCCCCAGACTTATCTTCGTAGAAAAAATAGTTTAATTATCTCTGTGAGTGTAATACTGTAATGAAGAAAATCCAATAGCAATGGCACCATTATTATAATCATGTAGATAAGATAAATTATTTGTCTTGGAATATGAGGTGGAGATAGGGCGATAGAGAAATTTCTGAAACTAAGTTGAAAAATTGGAAGACCTGTTGAATGTGGACACTTGATAAAAGAAAATGGAACAGTTAGAAGGAAGTGGTTTAGATGAGGGCCAGAAAGGAAAGTTTTATTTCATATATTAAAAATAAGGTACATGGTGTAGGATGTCTGTTAGTCAATTGGAAATATGAAAGTGGAACTTAGAAAAAATAAATGTTGTGTTGTCATTAATAAGTGTGGAAAATACATAGGTAACATAATTTACAAACATCCAGTAGGTGTGTATCCAGCCTGTGACTTACTGGGTTTTCCAGTCTTTGGCTCTTGTTGCTTTTTATTTCTGACTGAAAAGGAATTGTTTTGGCCTGCATATAAAATATATAATATAGTTAGCATATGTAATTATTATAAGTGATATGTGTGTGTGTATGTGTGTGTGTGTGCGTGTGTGTAAAAAGCTTTCTTTTAAAATGTTTTTATTGTAACAATGAGAAAAAGCTGAGGGCAAAACCAGTTATTGGCCTCAAATTGGACATACCTGATGTAGAATGAGAATTAAGAGTAGAACTTCAAGAGAAACATAGCATTTAGGGGAAGGAAGAGTAGTCAAGGCAAGTGAATTCTAAAAGACCATTGGTTGGATTCAAACTTCTGCTGTGCCATGAAACTTTCTAAGGACCAAGGCCTAGTGACCTCACCTTCCCAGGCCACCATTTCCTCATCTGCAAAAGGAAGATAGTTAACTCATAAATGTGTTATAAGAATTTAAAACAATCAAATTTATGAAACAACGCATTTATAGTTGGGGACATATTAAGAATTTAATTAATAGTGCCATTTAATTTTACTGTGAGTACAATAATTATTTTTAAATGAGAGAAAATGCCTGTCTTAGAAATTAGCTGCATATATTAGTTCATATGCACATGAAGCTAGGCTCTTTTCTTCTGCCTGTTATCTTGGAGGAATGCCATATTTTGCACTTTAAATTTTCCGAAGTGATTGTTGCATAGATATTTTATATATGGAATATATGGAATATTGGTTCATTCAAAAACAAAATTACTTAACTTGGCTTTCTTTTTTCACATCACTAGATATGAAATTCGAGATGACCATACTTTGAAAATTCGGAAAGTGGCAGCTGGCGACATGGGCTCATATACTTGTGTTGCAGAAAATATGGTCGGAAAAGCTGAAGCCTCAGCTACGCTCACTGTTCAGGGTAACTATTGGGGAATTTGCTATGTTCGATAGTTGAAGAAAGTATTATTTATTATCCTACATTAAATACAGGCCTTTAGTATTACTCTAAATATTTTATGTCTTTAACGGAAACTCATTCCATGCCTAAGAACACTATAAATATCTGTTATGTAATAAACTGAATTTTTTGTTTAATTATGAAAAGTTCCATTTTGGTCAAAGGAGAATGTGTTTTAATTGCTAGGTATTTAAACACACTGTTCTTCTAATCTTTTAATTTAATAACAGCCATAGTGCCTTAAAACAACTGTTTTTGCAGGAAACCACTCTTCCACCACTTTAGACCGTGCACTTTCAAGGGTCTGTGTAATTTGGAACACAGCACTGAGAGAACTCTAGTCCCCAGCTCTAATGTAAGATCCATCTGTAGGCTGGGGACTTTGCAGGATTTTTTATTTATTTATATATTTATTTTTATATTGCTTGTGATCTAAAGGGCATTCAGTCTCTGTTGAAAGATTGAATTACATTTGTGAAAATTTTGAAAAAAGTATATTATTTGGTGTCCTGGTAGCTAGTGTGGATCTGATGTGCTATAGCTGCAAGAATTTGGAAGGTCAAGAGTCCTATGTTACACTGACATACAGAGCTGTTTGTTTCACCTCCATGTACCCACAATCTACGTGCTTCTGTCTTCATCATCCCACTCCTCCTTCCTCTGTGACGTCTGATGATTATTTCTCCCTATTTGTCATCTGAGAACTCTCTCTTGTGTTGATATATCTGTTGAGAAATTGTTTATTGTGAAGTTTGAGAGGCAATGACCTTTAAAAGCATGGTATTGGTGGAAGATTTTCCTATTTTGACAAGTATATATAGTAAGTAGGGGTTTTGGCCAGAAACCACTTAGCTTGTTTCTTGGTCTAACATTAGCAACACTTGGTGCTGTCATCTTGGCTGAACTGTGTCTCTTCTAAGGCTATTAAGAAGAAAAAGGTGCTTTTGTGGGAGTGCTTCTACTTTGGGCTTTCTACAAAAGAGCCTTGTGGGCATTTACTCTAGATAAAAAGAATAAAGAATATTTCCTTCCTGTCTGTAAAGCCATTATGCCCCACTTTGAGGTTTTAAGCTCAGCCCCATAAAAACAAAAGAAAAAAAAAAAAAAGATCAAGAACAAACATTCAGTTTGTAAGGCCTAGACGACTTCTCTTTAATCTAAGTCAGACTTGAATGCTATGTAAGACTGCAAGTGTAAGAAAAGCAAACCTCTCTGCATTTGGAGAAAGCGTAAATTTAAAAGATGTCAAATCCAAGTTCAAAAGCTCTTCAGATGGAATGAAAGTAGCCCAATAGAATGTAAAATATGAAAAGGTGTATCTACCACCAGGCAGCCGTGACAGGGAGGTTGATTGTCTATTACATTAGGCAAACAAGTATGTTTGATTTGAGGTTTCAAAGTCTTTTCCATTGGTAGCCAGATGCTTCAACAAGTAATGATGGCCATTTTGATATGTATACAGTAGACATTGAAATCAAAAGAGAGTTTTTTCCTGAACCTTAAACTTATTTTCCAAGATAAAATTTTTCAATATGAAATTCTTGTTGTGAAAGGAAAGCCTAGATTTCTATAGAACTTGCATACAAATGGTCAAATTCAGAAACTCATGATTAATGTGATATTCTCATTTCAACTGGATTTGATTCTCTATACACTTAAGAAAGATCTGTATAGAGTGGAGGATATATTTTATATCTTTTAAAATATGAACATTAATATTGCTATTAGAATTTCTTTATTGTGTTAGAATGGTTTACATGGTATATTGGCAAAAGTAACATGATTCTGAACTGCAAAGGATGACTAAGGAAAAAAAAAACACTAAAAAGATCCAGGAGAATTTTGGGTTTTTTTCTTCCTTTGAGACTGACTGAAAAAAAAAATATATTAGTTTCTATAAAGGAAACTACTCAGCAGTGAATTCTATGGAAGCAGGAAACAATTAGAAGAATTTCATTGCATATTTGTATTTGATTTTTGTGTTTTATGTGTGGTTCATTTTTAAGCAACACTATTGGAGTCAGCATGCATTTAAAAATAGTCTTATACTCCTTCAGCCGGATAGTGAGTTTTTACTTTGGAAAACAGATATTACAGCAACAAAACTTTCTGCTACAAATCAATATGATTATTCAAATATTACATTAAATAAGAATGGCAAGTTGCTTTTCACCTCCACCATAGATATGATTAGTTCCACCACATTAAAAAGAACTCTGATTTGAGAATTATTTCTTTTTTTTCAGTTTCTTCTTAAAATCCAGAAATTTGAAGTGTTGCTCTTTTTGTAGAGATTTTCTGGTTAGTGTATTTAAATGTTCATTTCATTTATCTAGACTTTATTTATTTATTTATTTATTTATTTTTGAGACAAGGTCTCACTCTGTAGCTCAGGTTGGTCCTGAACTCACTATGGAAACCCAATCTAGACTCTTGGCAATCCGCATGCCTCAGCATCCTGAATGCCCCACCATACCCAGTTTATGTGATGCTAGAGAATCATAGCCAGGGCCTTGAGCTTGCTAAGCAAGTGCTTTAACCTCTGTGTTATACCTTCATACCTTGTCTAGAATTTCTTGACTCTTCTATCAACACTTAGTACCATAGTCATTGTTTATCACAATGCTGACATTAACTAAGCACTTTGTAGATTAAACAAAATACTGCTAAAATTTAAAATAAAGTATGTATTGGAAACAAAGTGGTAAAAATAGTTTCTCATTTTGGGAAATCTTGGGGAAATTCAAGCAATTTTGGTGGATTTGATCCTGACAGTAAGATCTATTGGTTCAAACTTTGTGGTGGATGTATCCTGGTGGTCTCTATTCAAAAAAGGAGCAGAAAGCAAACACTTTATCATCTACATATAATTTACTACAACATGTTATATAATTTAAATGTAGAAAACAAAAACTACTGTGAAAATAAAGTTATCAGAGGAAAATCTAAAGATAGGTAGACTTTCTAAAATGTATCTGATAGTAGAGTTTTGTTAAGTTTGGAGTTTATTAGACATGGCCTCTGGAGAATCTGATTCAGGAGATTTGGGTGGGGGCACAGGAATTTGTATATGCTTTTTTTTTTTTCTTTTAAAGAAAACAAATTCCCAAATCTCAGGAGTAAGTACTAACTTGATGATCTGGAAGAAAAAATAAATAAAGGCTGTACCAATTTCCATTGTAGTCTGGGAATTCAAGAGGTAGAAGAAATGTGTTCCAAAGAATGACAGTTGGGAATGGGAATATTACATTCAGACTGAATATGGTAGCAGCCTTCTGCCATTAGGTACCATGGTTTGACCTAGAACAGGTCATTTAAAGTTCCTCTATTCCTCAGTTCCCCCATATGTATTGTTCTAAGGATTATGTGAAATTATATATACAATGTGTAATATTGTCTGTTTCATAGTGATTGTAAAATCAGGAATGTTGTACTTAAAAGAATGCTGTTGTTTTTAAGAGTTGTATTGCTTTACCAATTTTTAGATAATTCTAGGTGAGTAACTTATTTTAAAATTATAAATAAGAAATTTGAGATACTATAATATAGCACAACAACCTACTCTGTAGCAGAACATTAACATTATAAACACCTATAAAATAAAAGCATTAATTTTTTAGAGAAGCTGAGAGGCTTATGTTGAAGTTTTGCAAAATAACTAGATTATGAAAATACTGACTGTTTTTCAAAAAGATTACATTTTGTTAGTAATGCAGAGTGTCTTACATAAAAATATATAACAATATATAAGGTAAAATGTATTTGCTCAATATTAATTTGTAGTAAGATTTGAATTTTTTGAGACAGGGTCTTGCTTTGTAGCTCAGGCTGGCTTTGGACTCATGGCAATCCTCCTGCCTCAGCCTCTGTAGTGCTGGGATTATAGGCATGCACCATGACATCTGGTTTTATGTGGTGCTGAGGAATTGAACTCAGGGCCTTGCACTTGCTAATCAGGTGCTTTAACCACTGTGCTATTCCTCTAGCCCTGCCATAATATTTGAAGTAAAAGTAGTTCTATGAGAAAAGTGATACAAACACTTAATCCAAATTACAGGATGACTAAATGTCACCAGACACACAAAAAACTAAGAACCTTTGGGACATTCAACACTGGGTTATAAACATCTAGCAGAGCATATTTGATGTTTAAAGGTCTCAACCCCTCAGTTTACCTTTTGTAAGATAGGAGTCCTTCAAATCAGAGGCAGTAAGATTATCCAAGAGTAAATACCCTCAGAACTGTTTGGTCATCATGTGGAACCCAAGTAGACCACTTCAGACATGGGTGAAACACGTCATCCTGTTCACACAAAATCTTCACACCCTAAATTCTTGACTCACACACATAAGGTGTAACGTTTGTTAGATTCGTCCTGGGCAGCTGAATGACAAAGGCAAACCAAAATTTTGAACTAAATCAAAATACTGATTATTTAATATGGAATGCCTTAATTTTACTTGGAAAAGAGGAAACTTGTAATAAAATTTAGTGATATTTGGGAGTTTCCAAATACATGTATTTAATAAAAAGAATGTTCCAATTCTTTGAACTTGCATATCAATTTCAACATACAAATAAAACTTACTGTAATAATAAGGTTAAAGGTTCTACAATAATTTGATCTGTTGAAGAGAAGTAACATTCGTTATGTGACCAATAAGAAATGGTGAATATATCCACAGTGGAGATCTATTTTGTATTAAAGAACTATAAATTTGAGTTGTAGAAAAATCGATGTGCCTTGAGATCGTAATGCTAAATGATGTAAGTCAGCGACACGTTGTTTAAAAAAAGGAGCAAAATAAAAGATAGGTTATAGGAGACAGGGAGGTGGACATTTTGCAGGTGAAAAGGTGAATTTAGGTATATGGAAGGGTAAGCAGGGGAAGAAGAAGAAAAATAATCAATATATAATAAGAGATATGTACCAGGTAATACTGTGTATTATAAACACTAATAAAATAGAAATTATGAGAAAAAGTTTGGTGTAGGTTTTATGAAGACATGCATCGCCATATTGAATCATATTTTATCAAATGTTAGTGTGCTAAGAGTTTTCATCATGCCTGGATATGGACTTGTGTCCAATAATGTTTTGTACTTGTTGAAAGGATCGTAGGATCATTATTCATGTGATGATTCTATTTTACTATGGTAAGTTTAATGTAATAATTTTAATTGAATTAATATTCAAATAATTGTTTATTCACATACTTGTAAGAAATAGCTGAGAAATCTTTGTACCCTTTGTCCATTCTTGTCCCTTAGTCATATTTCCATAGTAGAATATTATAACATTCATGCAATATACTGCTTTTATTTATATTCTACTTTGTTTATATTCATAAATGTGAATTAATCTTTATGTAGCATGATCGCCTGTGGATATATAACCACTATTAAGATAAGGAATAATTTTGACACCACGGTGATCCTTTATATTTTCTTTTTATAACCACCCGCATACTCTTCCCTCCTCCTTCTCCTCTTTTAACTCCCGGTAACCACTGTCTGTCCTGTTTGTAAAATGGCATCATATTCAGGATATTCTGCAAATGAAGTATTACACTTTGATATATCTTTTGAATTTGGTTTTCTTCACTAAGCATATTTTATGGGAATAATTCCAGATTATTCATGAGTCAATGGTTCATTACTTTTTATTGAACACTAGTATTTCATAGGATAGATGTATCACAATTTACTTAGCTATTCAATTAATGAAGCTAGGTGACCAGTTTCACTTGTTAGCTGTTAAAAATAAAGCTGCCATATGCATTTGAAAAAGTGATGAAGGCAGAGGATATATCTCAGCAGTCAGCGCTGACCTAAAGGGTACTAGGCCCTGGGTTTGATTCCCAGCACCACATAAACTGGATACGGTTGTACATGCTGGTAATCCCAGCACTAGAGAGGCTAAATCTGGAGGATTACCATGATTTGTAGGCCAGCACAGACTACGTAGGAAGTTCAGGACCAGCCTGAATTACAGAAAAAATAAAAATAAGTAAATGAAATGTAATAAATAGTTAAATATTAAAAAGAGATGAAAGAATGCTGCTTGGTATAGTGACAACAGACAAGTGTTTCTGCTTAACTCTAATAAACTAAAGCATTCAGTTAATTGGAATCTAGGTTCCCTAATTTTTGAGTGGATCAAACAGATATTATCTGTAAATTTAAAGTCAGTCACTTTGTTTATGCTTAGTCAGCAGCTCTGTTTCTTTTTATCTGTAAAACTTCTATACACTTCCTCAATAATTCTCTTCTTGAGCTAAAACACAGAAACAAAAACCAGAATCTTTTAAAAGATGTCTTTCACCACAATCTTGACATATTATATTGTTGTAATTTGAACTTCAAAGTCTGAATTTGAGAAGTGTTAGAATTGCTGGCTCTGTTCTGCTAGGAATGAATTGTTTTTGAATTAGTGTGTCCTATTGCATAACAGCCCCATCATTCAAGAAAGGGCATATTTATTGTGTTATTTATTACAATTTTATAGGTTGGGACATACCTATAAAGTATAAAATCTAACCAGAACAAAATAAATGCATACCAGCACCCTGCCGACTCTTTACACATTGTGTCATTGAGCCTGGTGAAATTTACGCCTCTCTTTGGTGCTGGAGAATAGTCACAAGTTTGCTTTCCACTATTTTGCTGTCTTAATCTAAACCTATTATGTCTGTATTTAATGCCTGTCAGGTAGTCCTTAAGGTTTTTCAATAAATCAGATGATAGTCAACTTCATTTTTTTTTCAGGTCCAATTTATAGTTAACCTGAAAACTGAGTGCTTTTCTTCTTTGATTAAAGGTGGATTTTAGATGAAAGTATGGTGAATACAGCTTCTAAATAATAATATTTCAATAATGCAGGAAGAACTTTTATGTATTATATTAATGCTTCTAAATTTTAATTTTTGCTTACAAGAGTAAGCAAAAAATTATGAATTTTTCAATCATTTAATTTTGAGGCCTGTTCTCCCAGTAGAAAGATAGATGATAAAACCACATAGTCTTTCCACTCTTGACTTCTCCCGTTTTCTATTCCCTCCGAGATTCCAATCGTTTGCATCGCAATTCATTGCTTAAACAGTGCAAACTAGATGGCGTCATTCATCTTCCTGCTGGCCGCGACTTCCCAGATAAAGCAGCCCTTGTTGCTGTCACAATTTTATTTCCAAAGTAAATTTGTGACTCTATCAACAGAGTGATCGTGTTCCCATGGCTGTGTCCCATCCGTCACAGGAAGCTGAACTGAATACAGACTTCCATATACCAGTCATTTCCCAAGCAACCGCCTTTTATCTGCATGAGCTAAAGCATTAGGAGAAACTAATCCCATTTTTATTCACCTCTCTTGACAATAGGGACTGAAAGACATTTCGTCCTGTTTCTCTTGCGACCTGAGTGCTGCTGGGAAACAGGAAGCTGTGCTTATAGGTCTGCGTTCCTGCCCCACTATACTCTTCACCAGGCTCCTACCTGAACCAGTTAATATTTGGGGTTTTACCTCTTTATTAATTTTGTCCTCTCCTTTGGGGAACTAGTTATTCTCTTTGAAGCTTAAGAAACTTTTGCTCTTCTGCCTTTCTTTCAAGTCTGTTGAAAGAAAAGGCAGGTGCCCAACGTGACCAAGCCAGGTCTCTTATCAAATGAGTTGCTGTAAAATCTCATCGCCTCTCCCCTAAGTGCTTGCCTGTTCACTTTTCTTCCCTTGGTGTGAAATTACTCCATACTCTCAATTTCATCACCTGTTTTTTTTTTAAACTATAAAATGTGGTATGAATTATACCACTATCCCTTTAAACTTCTTGTTGACATACAACAGGGTGTTAAAATGAATCATCAAAAGGCTGTGAATTCTGTTCCGTTCTGTAGAATTGTTATTTTGTCTTATGCTCCCGTAAGTATTTGTACCAGCAATACAGTGAAAGAGCCGAGCCCTTCCTCATTAGGACTGATTAGCCCGTGACAGCTGCTGGAAGGCTGAGCCTCGGCATATGAGATTGACATGAATCAAGGGCAACACAAAAGATTAAAAAAAAAAGACCCTGGCTGTCTTTCGGCTGACTTAATTACTATTAATGGGATGTTTCCTAGAGCTCCTCTCCGTGCTGCACGTTTCAAATG
This sequence comes from Ctenodactylus gundi, assembly GCA_004027205.1. Classification (NCBI taxonomy): domain Eukaryota; kingdom Metazoa; phylum Chordata; class Mammalia; order Rodentia; family Ctenodactylidae; genus Ctenodactylus; species Ctenodactylus gundi. The sequence continues at coordinate 95,594 of PVKB01002260.1, forward strand.
AGAGGCTTTGCTGAAATATCAGGAGTGTCACAGTTTCGAACTGACCCCCAGTTAGCTTCCCTGTGAACTTGGACTTCAAGGCTAATTACAGCTTTCGATAAAACAAGAAGCAACTGTCAGAGGTCTGGATGAGCTTTTAAATGTCTTTTAACCAGGCTGTAAGGATTAATTCACAGAATGTTAACAGCGAGGCTGTGAAAATAAAAACACACTAGGCGTCTGAAGCTACATTTCCCATATTCTCCATTGCAGTTGTTTGGCAATGTGACCTGCAGAAGACGCCTCCGGTGGACAGCGAGTTGCCCTTCCCATTCTGCGTTCCCCGCCTTCCTCCCTGTGAAATCGTACTCATTTTGCCTCTTGAATACTTTGCAATACTGTCATGCTGTCTCCCTATATTTTGGCCATAGCGTTGCTCTCACCCAGGCCTTTGTCTTCTCCCACTGAGATTGTCACTCCTTAGCTTCATCTTCTCCATTGTCCAAACAAGATTCATCTATTTGAAGTGCAAATAGTTCCTCCATAAATTTGCATTATGGCTCTATCTGTCCGAGATAAGTTTAAAAATACTTTTTTTCTCTTATTATTCTCTCCAACCTACAATATACATATTTATATATTTTTCATGCATGTGTCAGCCTGAAGTTTAATTCTCTTTTTTAGTGTTGGACACTTCCTCTAAAACTCATCTGGGCCCCCACCAGCACTGACCCTCTTCTACTCTTAGTTACTCCTAAAACTGGTCTCAGCTCAGTTGGGCATCCTCCAGCAGGCTTTCCGAACAGTCTCCCCATGCAACAGGTATCTCCCATTCATGTACCCGTTTGCTACCAGTACTTTCCTCATCATACTGCAATGTCTGCCCTGCTTGGGTAGAAGTTTCTTAGGGAAATTTCTGCTTCCTTTTACATTAGTCATATTGGTTTCTGCAGTCTCAGAGACTTTAAGTGAGGGTACTCTGGAAAAACAAAATTAATATGATGGATGGGTGGATGGATGGATAAATAAGTATTATGAGAACTGGGTCACTTGTTTAGGGAACCAAAAAAAAAAAATGCAGTCTTCTCTCTGTAAACTGAAGGAGCAGGAAAACTGAAGGTGTAATTCAATACAAGTCCTCAACCCTCGAAACCTGGAGCTCTGATAGGTCAGTACAGGAGAAGGTCAATGCTGTAGCTCAAGGAAAGAGGGAAAATTTGTCCTTCCTCCACCTTTTTTACTTTATAAATGTATATTCTCAACAGATTGGATGATGTTTTCCATATCGAGGAGGACATATCTTTTTTCTAAGATTACTATTTTAGATACTCATTTCTTCTGGAAACATCCTCATAGCTGGAGTCATGTTTGGAAAAACATAATGTTTTACCACTTATCATTATGATTTTTAACCCAGTCAACTTGACACATAAAATTTACCTACCATGACAAAATCCTTAGTGTTCTTAGAACACATTTCATATGATTCCATCAAGTGTTGGCCTTTGTAAACCCCAGCAGGGCAAGGCCATTAGTTTCTTTGGGTTTCAGTGTTCTCATTTATTGAAAGAAAAAATGAGTTACCTAGGTAGAATAAATACTTATAGGATTACAAAGAGATAAATAATAAATAATAAACTAAATCCATGTAAAACTAGCTTGTGGATTCAGAAGCTTTTATGCTGTTGATATGATTATATTACTCACCATCCTCTTCCACAGCAGAATTAAAATCCATCAGATTCTCAGTAATTGTGTTTTCTTCATAAAAAGTCTAAAAATTTTAGTAGTTTTTAGTAGCTGACTAGTGTGGAGTTTGGTCACCCTCTTATTTGTTTTACAGTAAGACTTTTTGTGACTTTTTAAATCTGTCTTTGAAAATCAGTTCTCAGTATTTCTTGGGACATGTTTTTAGAGTGCTTTTTTCCTTAGATATCAGCAATCTTTCAGTTGTACAATCTTTCAAAACAGACACAGTTTTATGCAAATGATGAATGCGAACATTAGTACATTCTGGAGCTAGATTTCTAATCAGAAAATGCAAATGGAAATCTTCCTCTCATAGCATAACTATGAAGATTAATGAGCTCACAAACATAAAAGTTTACTAAGATGTATGAAACATTTAAATTTACCATTTATTATTGTATCTTATATATATCAGGTTCAGTGCTTTATTTATTTTAACCTCTTTAGTAGCGTGTTATTAGTTGTCTCAAAGATTAAACTGAGTCATATGTGTATCCCCTAAAAGATTTTATATCAACACATAGTACAATAAGACATAACTTTCGATCCTTCTGTTACTGGGGTTAAGACTATCAATTTTTATTCCAGCCAATGTAATCAATAGTGGATAAGTACACCAAAAACTGCTTAAATTTTACATTTTTCTGTTAATTCTATGTACTGACATATATTTTTATACTCAAATAATCAAGGTAATTAAACATACATCCATAATATTTTGTGTTTCTTTGACAAGTGACATAATTTTCCTTCCTGTTATGTTAATTTTCCTGATAGAAGGAAAAAAATCTGTTCCTTTTCTGGCCTTTTCAGAAATGCAGTTCTTATATTAGAATGATAAAATGAACTGAAGATAATGATAGAGTCAAGCATTCTCATTTGTAGGCCCAAAAGGAGAAAAGATTTATTTTGAGTATATAGTATACTCACAATAAATATATAGTATATAGTCCACTTTTATCATTATTCTCCAATAATGTGCTTTAACAATGGTTTACATAGCTTATACTTTATATTAGGAATTCTAAGTAACTTCAAGATGACTTATAAGAGAAATTGAATATATGTTACATGCACATATCACACCATTTGATGTAACTGACTTAAGGGTCTGTGAATTCTGAGATCTACAGAAACCTTTGAACCAAACTCCCATGAATACTGAGAAAAAATTGCAAACTAAATAGATGATGTTGAACAATAATTGCCCTATAAATCTTGAAAAATGGGTAAGCATAATTTATTAGTATACATGAACATTTCTATATTAAGGTATTTTCTAACATGTGGAAAAAAAACTTTGAAAGTTGTCAGGATACATCTTAATTGTACACAATGCAATATGCTGTGTGCACATATGACTTTTTGTTGGACTATTAGATAGTTATTTTGGATGTAGAATTAAACTTTGAAAACTAAGCAGAAATTACAAGTACTTAAGTAAACATAAAGCGGTACAGCTTACTGTAGAGTTTACTGCCAATTTGCAAAGGATAAACTTTAAGATAAAAACTTACATTAGAAAAACAATTCTGGGAAACACAAAGACTGTTTTATAAATTTGTTATTTCTATAAGTGGAGCTCATTATGTTTAACCTTCGATCAGCATGTGAAATCCTTGGATAAGGGTCACATGACTTTATGGAGCTCAAATGATATTTTAGGTATAAAAGAGGTAATAAAAAATCTGAGCCCTTCAGTTCTGAATTTCTTTGATGTAGACTTTATTTAAATGATTTGTTGGAATAGCTTCCTCAAATCGCTGATTTCAGGAAAGTTGGCAGTAAAATAGTGCATTGTTTCTAACCATTAATGTGGTTATTTGAGTCAAAGCCAAAACTAATAGCATCAAGCATGCTTTTTTTTTTTGCAGGTTCAAGTTAGGTTTATTACAACCTGCAGCCCTTCTTATGAACTGTGAGTTCACCAACATTTTGATGAAACCCACAATATGAATAAGACCAACAAAGTCCTACCTGATGTGTGTGACATGTTTGCCAGAATCTGAAAAGATATACAAACTTGTCCTTTGGGGAGTGATTCTTATGACATATGGAAGTATTCCATAGACCTCCAGAAAAGAGAGTGGCGCTTTAGTAAACACTAGTTTAAGAGTCGAGGGAAACATATATGTAATTGTATGCATTTGTACCTACTACCTCTTTTATATATTGCTGTCCCTAGTGCTGAATTCAAGATATCTCACTTGGAATACTCGTTATGCATTCTTATGGCTTTTTACTTCCTTTCCCTCTTTTTGCATTATAGTTAAACTAATGACATAAAAGTTAAAGTGAAGTTCGGAGGAGGTGATAGAGTGTTCTGGGATTATTAAAAGAAAACCCCCAAAAAGACAATATGTGACAGAAACTTCTAAACAGTATTGCCAGCCAATTTCTTCTTACTTTTCAAAGGTGAAATGCCATCAGCCAAGAGATCTAATAAAGTTCTACTGTGGAATTTAGCAGGAGCACTGTTTTTGAGAAAGCTCTCTCCCCAAAACACTCTTCTGATTTAAATCAATGATTTTTCTTTTTTTCATTAAGGATGAAGGAAAGAACTTGTATTTGAGTCCTCATGATTGCTGAAGATGTGATATTCTCTTAGATTTTTTTTTTTATTCATGCACAGAGGTCTTGGATTGCTTTCAATTAGTTCAAATAAGCTAATATAAATCTTAAAAATGAATTAAAAGAAAAAGTACTAACCAAGAGTCCTGTCTACAGAGAATGAAAACACTGTCAAAGGATGTGCCCAGTAATTATTTGGAAAAATAATGAGTATAAAATTCAAGTATACTAGTAAATAACACATCATGGACTTCCCATTGTGCTGTGAGCTTTACTGTGACTTAGTTGTCTCCATAACAACAGTGGGTGGGGTTTTACATGGACCAGTTATATAGATGTACATTGAGAAATTTTCTTTAACATCTAGCACTCTCAAATAAAGAAGTCAACAAGAAAATGCATAATTGACTTGTATGCATCAATAAAATCCAAATTATGCAGTCTGTGAAAAAATACGAAAAAATAAATTATTTTTTGATCTAGTCATTAGTGAATAACTGTTTTAAATGTTTTGCAATCATATCATTTTAAGGTTTGATTTTATTTTATTTTGTAACATTCTATATAATTTAATGTAAAATAATAATCCTAAATTAATTCATATAATATTATTGTATGTTATCCAGAATTGTTTAGACCTACACTAATAAAGAATAAGTGAGGATAATAATAAGGCATGTTAAGTGCACCTTTTAAGTGATGAAATCTCAATAAATTAAAAATATGAGAAAATTGAAAAATTGACATTTTAGGTATCCAGATAGATTGAATTTTAGTTTGTTATAATTTTAGTTATTTTGATATATTTATACCCAGAATTTATGTTTATGCTTACCAATACTCAATTTTATTGACTTAACAACATTTTAGAATACTCCTCCTTACAATATTTAATGTTAAAATTATGTAATCAGATATATGTTTAGCTTTACTTCAGTAATTTAAAAAATATGAAATACTTTTTAATTTCAATTATTAAAAGGCTTCTGTAAAATTTTGAAACTGAACATTTTGAAATATTGTACCTCAGGTTTGCAAAACAAATTAAAATACCATGAGCACTTTAATTTGCCCTTAAAACATTATTCCCCTGACTTGATAAATAATGTGCCAGTATAAACACACCTGCAGAAAATACTAAAATAAGTATATGGCAAAATATAGCTGAGTAATTGCTTTTTAACAGATTTATGAGGGTAGGAAAATCCATAAATGGTTGTTAAAGTTACTTCAGGACATTTATTTTGTGTGGTCGATATTATTAGGGGAATATTTAGAGCAGTGCACAATTAAACCTGATGGATGGGACATCTCACTCAAATGCTTTTAAAAAGAATTTTGCAGAGAGAAGAACAGTCATTTCATGCGATACTTTTTCAGTCATTAGGAAAGAAATGAGAGTGCTTTTGTGATTTTGGTTTAGGATTTTTAGTCTCAAAAATATATGTAGCATCATCTAAATAAATAAAATTGGCTTAATTTACATTTTTGGAGACAAACAGTTAACTAGTGTAATTCTATTCTTCAGTTGTATATGTGTGGGTTTACAAAAAATAATTCAGTTTTATCTTATAAATACTAAAAATAAGGCCAGATATGTTTTAATAGTAAATAATATTCTCTGATCATGTATACTTGATGTATTGATAGATACCTTGGACATGAACAATAGTTGTGTTACATGGTTACATCAAAATAGCTGATCACTTTTCTGAGATGGGATTGGGTGCTTTGACATTATTGCTATGAGAAGATAAAATGTAGCATAAGTTATTTTCCCCCCATAGTTTCTTCTGTATGTGAAATCTGCTGACATGTGAGTAGGACTATGTATTACTTATATGTATTAATGCACACAGTGGATTATTCAAATGATTGAAAATCATTTTAACAGATAACTCATTTTTAAACCAACCACTTTAGAACTAAAAATACATTATAGTAAGATATAACTCCTTTTGATTGCTATTGTTTTTGTTTTGTCTTGGTTTGTTTTTAACAAGCATGGCATGCTATGCAATAAAAGAAAAAGAACATTGAGAACTGGAAAGACTCCAGCCCTTTTGTTATTATCAGGAGTAACTTCTACAAAGTCATTGAATCTTTATATTTTACTTTTTGTGTAATTGGGACACTAAATTATTTTTAAAGAGAATTTCTGAGGAGATTTACAACATTGGATATGCTACGTAGTTAATATTGATGGCACTTTATTGTAAACAGAGAAGAATATCCGCACAATACTCAGAGATCACGAATCTGATTACTTTTGGAGTGGATCTTGGCCGTGCTTTGTTTTAATGTCAGTTGATAGATTTATCGCTTTCCTTTTGCTAAGATGAATCATCTCAACTTAAAGAGGTTTAATTTGGTCATGGTTGTCTGTCTCCAAGGCAAGAGTGGCATGGTGGAAGATCATGGTGTAGAAAAGCCGCTGAACTGATGGCAGCGAGGAAGCAGAGAGAGCTGGGAGGAGCTGAGGACATGGAATAAACTTATCGAGGTCATGCCTCCACTGTCCCGACTTACACCAGGGAAAGTACACCTAGCTCTTGATCTACTGGTACGAATAGTACTCTTATAATCCAGTTGCCTTTCAAGAGTTCCACCTTTGAACATATAAGACTTTTAGGGGATATTATAGAGCTAACCCATAACAGTTGGGTAGCATTATTGTACCATTTTCTTTGATAAGGCATTTAAGGTAGGCATTCTAGTTTTTCTCAAACAGATTCCCAAGCCCCCTCTACATACAAAACTGTACGCTGGATGCTGTAAAGAATTCACACATATACAAACATAGATCCTGTCTTTACATAACCTGTTACAGCTGAGGAAAAGGCGTGTCTACAATATCACAGAGCAACAGGTTGTTTCATGTTATAGGGCAAATGCTGACCCTGGGGCTGTATAAGCATTATTGTCATTTTTCCACCTTTCAACAGGTGTTTACTTTTGTAAGTAACATCCTGCCTTTAATAAATTCTAGGGAAATTATAGCAAAAAAATGGTTATATGTTTGCTCTCATGGAACTTGTAGATGAGTGCGGGAGGCAGATGTTTATAAACATAGTAATGCATAATATTAAACTGTGGTAAGTACTCTGAGAGAAGAGGTTGCTATGAGAAAGAAAAGCATTCTGATATAGTTAAATACCAAATTTTAGAAGGGCCTTCTTGAAGAAATACATATATATATTTTGAGGGGGGAGGGTTCTGGGTTTTTTAGATCCTAACTTAGACCAAGGATGAGTAGTAGAAGAAAAGGGAACGTGTGGCTGAAATCAAGAATGTCCTGCCAAACCCTCATATATTTGGATGTTCTAGATTATCTAAGGACTTCCCTTGCAGTTGGGAGTGAGCCTGGTCAGGAGTGGCAGGTTACAGACCTTGGGGTGTATTCTGGTCATGTTGCCTGTGTCTCACACGCCTCCTCTGAGGATATTCTGAGCAGCTCTTGTCCAGCAGGCCCTTCCTGACACCCATAGGTAGACTGACACCTTGTGAAACTATGAGCTAAAATATAACTTTCCTCCCTTAAATTGTGAGTATTGAGTAATGTGTCCTGTCGGGGTCTCCGGGGTCTCTTGGCCACTGTTGGCCACCAGCAATCAGGAACCAGTGAAGTCTGGGGAAATAGGGTCTTGAGCAGCATGAATACGATTGAATCACATCTGGGAGGCGGAATCAGTCAGTATTAACAGCTCATTTATTGTCCGCGGGGTCAGGCTTATAAGCAGTTGGAAGGAGGAGGGTCAGCCAGGGTAATAGGGCAAGGGTCATTTACTGATTGGAGGAAGTTTGAGGTCTGAAAGTCGCCTAAGTGTGTGGTGGGTCTCTTGAAACCTGATCATGTGATTTCCAGTAAGGATCTTGGAGTAGGAGAAAATTAGGAATTTGGGTAGAATGAAACCTGAGCTGCTGTGGGCCATCCTGGGCCTGGGATAAGAGGGAGGAGCTCCACAGACCAGATTATTGGGGTATGAGCTAGCTTCTATGTTCAGTTATCCTGGGCCTAGTCAGAGTCCCACAACATCCCAGCAGCAAATAAGTAACTAAGACAGAGTATTTCAAGGTATGGCATAAACAGGCAGAAGGTAAGAGGGAGCTTAGTGTACCTTTAAGGTCTCAAGGAAAGCCTAGGAGGCCGTGATAATTCAGGTAAGTGCTCTTTATCTCCTTGGGCAGAGTAGCAGCACAAGAGAAAGAGGAGGATAGAATCAGAATAGTTACAAAATGAAAAATGTGAAATTGGACAATGAGTTGTGTTTCAAGGATGAGAGTGAGTACAGATGTGGCCATCAAAATTATGACCAAGAGTAATATACCTTTTCTGAGTACCTCTGGTCTGTTAGGTACTTGCTTGGAGAATGAGATTCTTGACAGCACACATTCTAGGAATATGTACTAGGTGTTTTAAGTTAAATAAATAATCTGTAACAAGATTCCTTAATTGTTCTAGCTTGTGACATTTGGGGCCAGACCACTGTTTGTCATGCATCTGTCTCTTGCACTGTGAAATGTTTATCAGCAGTTAAAAGTTCTATCCACAGGATACTTCCTTCCTTCCGTCCTGACTTGGGTGGAGGCAACACAAAATGTCTCCCGAGCCATTGTACTACAGAGTAATGTGAGATGTCTGAGTGGAGGCAAAAAGTTCACAGTATTTTATGTATCCATTAAATATATTCTAAAAGTGTCCCTTTTATTCATGCTACTTTTATGTCTGAAAAATTGAAAGACATAATGACAGGCTTTTATGTTAAACTCAATCCTTCCCCTCAAAAAGAAATCATACCTAGTATTAGCTATCCTAAAAGTTTGTAATTGTTAGAGATATTATCATTCGTGCATATCTGTGCATATAATTTCTCTGGCATACCAGGGACTAGGCTTTCTCAGTTCAAATGAAGATAGTTTCACTCACTGAAAACTTGACACTTCCATTGTTTTAATAAAAACATCTTTCTTCCTAAAAATCTTGAAAGTTACTACTTTACTTCAGTCTTGTTCTTTTGAGATGTGGTATTTACAACTCTAGTCTGTCAGCTTTGTTAATTGAACCTCTCTTCACTTTTAATGAAAAAACTCACATCAATTTAAGGATTTCTTAGAGATTAGTTACTAATAATGAAAACTAATACCCATTAACTTGGAGAATTTGAGGCTCAAGGTGATTACATTTGTAAGTCAAATTAAGAATAAATTTGCTTAAGTATAAAATCTCTTATTAAATCATTGTAGAGATTTAATGTAAGTAAATTACTAGACTCAAATATTGCAGCAAGTTTTTGTTATTGTATATATTTTAAAGTTTATTATTGGTATATGTTTATAACATATAGTAATTACATTCATCAGGCTATCAGGATACATAAACATATTGCATCTAATGTCATATTTTAAAGTTGTTGTATGATCTATAGTGGACAGTCAGAAATCCCCATACTTCATTAGCCTGTAAGGATGAATTCCTATTATTTGCTATTATGATTTAAATGGTGAGTACTCAATGTGAAATATCTCTAAATCATAAGTTTATATCATGCTAATATAGGCAAATATTATGGTTTTAGGAGATTTCTGGTATTTCATGAATTTATTATATTTTCTCTATGGGTAAAACATTTCCTTAATTTAAGGTGATTTGGGAAGAGAATTTTTACAGACTTTTTAAAAGCAAAGTATACACTTACATAAACAGAGTCTAAAGGAAAACTGCTGGGGTAGAGGGAAGTATGGAGGTATCCTGCTGTGCTTCAGAATGACACTTTTTCCCCAAATTATTCTTGTTAATTAGTATGTATTTGTGGTACATAATAACTGCATTCAACGTGAGGAATTAGTGTATATACATTTTGCATTTTAACTTTCCTTCCCTTTTTATAAAATCTTTCTTCCTGGGTTCTTAACATTATGGTGTAGAGACCACTTTATGATAGAGCTTCTCTTTGCCTGACCGTGTTCTGTATAAGCAAGGGGAAATAAATCGTGTTTTAAAGACCTCCAGAGACAGCACAGTTGGCAACCAATTCATGGTTCACTGACCTTTACTGGTAACTACTGCTTTTCTGTACTTTGCCTGAGATGGTCATGTGTTATTTAGGCTTATTGTCTTCGTTTCTGGCCTGGGTAGTTACCAAGATTGGCTGGCTTCTGGGTTTATAAGACCTACTTTGGAAACTCACGAAGCATCTGTTTGGCTAGCTTAGTTTTTTTTTTTTTTTTTTTTTTTTAAGACTCAAAAATCTTTTCCTGTAGTTCTTGTATTTTTTTTAAATGTTAATTCTTTTTGTTTTGACTTATATCGTCTAAATACGATAAGCAGATGACAGAAATAAATCCATCCCCTTTTCTCCTTAATGTGCCATTCTCCTTCCTTTCTTCTTTCTCTTCTTCTCCCTTCCTTACATCCTTTCTTCCATTCATTCTTTCTTTCCCTCCTTGCTTTCCTTTTTCCATCTGATCCTGGATTCTTTTCTCACATTTATTGCTAAAGATAATTGTCAGAAGAATGCGCCCTCTTATAGAATATTTTAAAGCAATTCAATGATCTGGAGCCTTTTGACATTACATTAAAAAATGAAAATCTTTATTCTCTTTGTCTTCTCTCTCTCTCTCTCTCTCTCTCTCTCTCTCGCTCTCTCTCTCTCTCTTTCTCTCTCTTTGTGTGTGTTCATACATGTGAAAGAAAACTAAAATTCTACCAAGCTTTTAAAAGATTTTTTGCAATTTTTTTTCAGTTATATATTTTTATCTCCCAGTATTTTCAGACAGATTTTTTTTCTTGTAATCTATAAGAATCAGAATTTTAGAAAGTATGAATTGATTATAGTAAAATTTATAGTATGTGTAGTATAATTGTAAACATATATATTCTATGAATTTCATAACATGTATTTCGGACTTTACATCTCACCTCCTCTTTCAGACAACAAGTATAATCTAAGTGAAAACTGTTAAGTATTTTTATGTAGGCACAGCCTCTTGGCAAATACCCCATCTGTCACTCTTTCCAGTGTTGGACTCAATGAGACTATTGACTCAATTTGTCCAAATTATAGCAAGCATTTATTAAAAGTTGATCAATACTAGATGTTGCAAAATGGTCACTAGAGGTCCTTCATAATGTTGTTTCATGTTTAAATGTAAAATAACAAGTTTTAATCTCTTAAGACTTGTATTCAATTTTAAAAGATAGTTTACCTTCCTCATTATGAGTTTCTTTTTAAAAATATTTTCCCAAAATACAATTTTTTCTCATCTTTCAAACCAGGCATCTATTTCATTCAACTTATAATATATTCAAGTCATAGAAGAATTGAAAGTGTTTAACTCTTAAATGATTGCATTTCTTTTTATTGCTAAAAAGTGAACTTTTCAAGTAGTTTTAAATCTGCCTTCATTGCTACTTGTTAATGACCACGTCATTTTAAGCCTATAGCTAAATATTTTGTACAGTTTTTTATGTAGTAATTTGGATTTTGGTAGTACAGATCTTAGTATTTTATATGTGTTTAAATGTAAAATCAAATATCTTTTGTGGCCTGTTGCGTATAGTTTTGTACTAATCGATTGACCAGTAGGAAGATTGGTACAGAGGTCTGAATTTGTCAAGAGGCCCAGAAGACAGGCATTTGTGAGCCAGCAGTGACCTTGAGAAAGTCATTGAACAATCTGGGGTCTCTGTTATCTTGTGCAGAAAGAAGTCAGATGGACAGCTAAATTCTAAGATCTCTTTCAGTGCTGCCATTTTATGGCTTTATTGTTTTATGAGAGGCAGAGACAGATGGGTTTCTTCTCTGTCTTATCATAAAGGGAGTTGAGAGTGAATGTCTTACAAGCCAAAAGAAAAACGGAGGAGAGTTCTAAGGGTAGTGATGAGCCCTTCTCCCCCTTTAAACCGTGAACCTGAGGGGTTAATGGACCATCATATTCCAAACCACTCTGCTTTTCTAACATACTCAGTTGGACAATAATGATCCCTGCTTTCTTTATTGGTTTTTGTTGTTGTTGTTGTTGTTTTGGTTTTTGTTGTTGTTGTTGTTTTGTTTTTCCCGTCTTTTTCATTGGAAGGTCCCCGTGCTCTGTATGGGAGAATAATCTAACCTGACCCTTGGAGGAACACAGAGGCAAGGGACATATGTGAAAAATGAATTTCTATAATTTATTTTGTGACATTCCTTCAAGTAAGGAAAGAATTTTACATGAGAATATAAGTGGCTTGTATTTGTACTGAAATTAGCACAAAGAAAAGGCAGGTTAGAACTGTCAGCAGACGGGTTTTCACAAGATGAGGGGAATCATTTCCTGGTCATCACAGGTGTTAAAAGCTTAAGTGCTCATTTAAGACAATCTCTTCTCAGAGGCCTCTGATGTTTCAGAAACTTCTATGTTAGGTGATGTTCTTAGACAAATTCAAGGGTTCTAAATAGATTGTAAAATATTTTCCAATTATCATTTGTTGTTGATTTGATATGCAGATGTACTAGCCTGAAGTTCTTCTTCTTTTTTTAAAAAACTATAATTATTTGAGCTTGAGCAGACACACAGGAAGCTGCCAAGAGCTGATTTCAACCAATGAGAGCACTCCTTTCAATAGCCTTTCACTCACGCTCTTCCCCCACTTTCTTGCCTTGTTAGAAGGCATTTGCAATACAGGATAATTACGTTCTACTTGAAGATCTGGGGCATGTACATATTACATCTGAGCAATTTTTACTCTTCTCTCTTCCTGCCTCCCACCTTCCCCTGTACCCAGAGTCCCTTCCCATCTTGGATCTTAATGAGCAAAAAGATTCTGCTACTCTTGATTGCTGGTAAAAATGATAAGCATGGAAAGGACAAATTTTACATTTGAAAAGAGCTACTTTCCAATAACTCATGTGTTTAATATCTTTTATATTTCTGTAAGTAGTTAAGAAATTTAAAATTAGTAAGAGTATATGAAAACACTTTGAAACTGCTTCTCTACTCTCCTGACTTTACTGCATTAGTCTAATGAGATCAATTTTATTTTCACAGATCAACTCAAAAGATAATTTTACAGCTTTTTGTTATTTCAAAAAATTGTACAGTGCCAAGTGTGTTAGGGTCTTGCTTTTGTAGTTCTGAATATTTCTTGTCATTAAAAAAATTGTTCTTGATATATCAATAAATATAGAAATGTGGTATCTGTGTTTGACTTTTAGGATAGAGACCATTAAAATAAACATTGAAGCTAAGTAGTAAGATTGTTTAATCTTTTAACATGAATGAGTAGAAATTATGCTTATTTTCCCTTAGAGTTAAAAATTTTAATATATTTTTCTTTGTTACAAAGCATGTATGAGTTAAAATGTATTCTTAAATTATATTGAATTTTGCATTTGTGACAAAAATCTGACAGAACATTTCTCTTTAGTAATAACTGTGTTATTTTGTGGCATCAATTCATGTATTTAAACTACAGGAATGTATATCAAGTTTAATTCATTTTGACTTCATGACTGATAGGAGAGTTATTTATTAGAGGTAAATGTAATGTGGCTCTTTACTGTGTTAATATGAAAAAGGTTCTACATGTGACAGTAATTATCTTCATTTTTAAGTTAAAGAAATAATAATTTAAATCTATGTCACTTGAGCCTCCTATATGTAAATGGCCAATGTTTTAAAATACAACAAAAATAAGCATTGTGAGAAATAAACTGCTGTATAAAATTTTCTGTTCTCATAATGTATTCACATTTTCTTTACATTTTCTCATTTAAAATATGGAAGAATGTAAGTGCAACACTTTTTTGATAGCCTTTCTACTCAACTTCTGGTTTTAGACCAGCAGCACCTAATTTTGTTAAAAATGAAAATTTTCAAGCCACAACCCTGACCTAGCGGGTCAACCTCTGTTTTAACTAGATCATGGAGGATTCGCATCCTTATGCACATGTGAGAAGTATGAATTAGTGGAATATTTTAGGCAGCATAAGTCTAAAAACTCACTTGAAGATGGAGCTGTGGATTTCAGCATTCCTTATCTTTAAAAGACTTTCACTTTTAGTTTTCATGTAGCCTTAGCATCTAAGATTTATAATGTTTTTAAACCCATTACATATATAGTTATTTAACCTGCTATCTGGTAGCAATATGTAAAGTCATTGTAAAAAGGTGTAATAATTTTATAGCTATCATCCATTACAGTTTATTCTGTTTAATCATACTAGAGATTTAAAAATTCATTTTTATTGCAATTATACTTGAAATATTAACAAATATCCACCTATGGATAGAATGAACAGTGTATCCAGACACTAATATATAGTTTATTTCATATTAAAGTAAAGATCATTGTTAAGTCTTACTACTTTTTATGTTTCATTTTATGTTTCTTTATTTTTATTTATTCCATGTTTTCTTTTTGCTTTGTTTTGTTTTAGTTGGGTCTGGTAAGTTGACATTTTATTGGCCATCTTCTAATCACCGTGTCACTGTGACTGGAACTTCTCTTCCCCTTTCCATCCATACCCTTCCATGTCCTTCAACCAATCAGCCTCCATGTTTCACTTGTCATTGGCCACAAAGACTGCACAGAATAAAGTCTGCAGGAAGTATGGGTAACTGTGACAAAGAGTGAAGGTAATGGGGTTGCTAACTTTATGTCTTATTAAATCATGTGTGATCTGCTTCTTAAGTTCCTATATCCTAAAAGAAGTGACATGATAAGCAATAGAGCTGAATTAGGTTAAGTCCTCTTTCAATTTATTTCTAAGATTCATCAAACCAAAGTGTATTCCCAATTACAGATGGGCATATACTTTTACAGCATATTTAGGGTAGAGTTCAGGGTTTCTTTTGGCTCAAATGTATTCACGAATTCATGTTTGAGTTAAAACTATGGTTTAGTAATAGTTGTTGAATATCCTACTGGTAAATGACCTTTTAAACTGAGAGCTTGTTTGCTGAAGAGAATTTTTTAAAGTTTTATTTTTGAGACACGTCTTGTGGCTGATGTCACTGGTGATGTTGGCTTGAGAATATGCCTACAAAATTTAGTAAATTCATTTCCAGGCAGATATTCTGTATGGAAGAATTGCTTCAAGAGAAATGTAGTTAGCACAAGGATTTGTGTTCCCTGTTCCCAAATAAGTCTTTGAGGTTTGAGAAAACTGGCATCTTATAAAACATATTTTCTGGCACACAATCTTAACCATGCTCCTGAGATTTGGGAAAGAGACCACCCCAAGTTTCTACTTGACTAAGTGGTTTGAACATTTATATTTTCCTACTCAGATTCCCTTCATATTGGAAAGACATATTCTCCCTCTCATCTAATTAATCATTTGGTTTTCTTTTATTGAAAGAAACCTAACTGTAGTCTGGAGTTAGTCTATTAACCAGTCCGTCCTTTCAATTTCTTGGTCTGATTTCTATGTCAATTATTCCAGCCCTTAACTAAAGAATAGATGCTCCTGTATGGATTTGTGCTGGAGGAAAATCTCCAAGCAGTGATGCATATGCCTATTATTATACCTGGGTAATGATAGTGCTTGCTAAATTTATGAGCAAACCACTCAATTACAGTCACAGTGTAAAAAAATTATAAACTATAACTTCTGTGTTACCAAATTGAACTTAAACTGTACCTCCTAACTTTGTATGTTCTTCCCTATAAGTTAGAGAGCATTTGAAAGCATCTGGCCAGATTTTTTCAGGTATCCTATAATTTTCTAGTCAAATGGTATTATTTCTACTAAACTTGCAATTTGAAAGAAAAAAAGGGCATAGAGGAAAATGCACTAATGTTGAAGTTAGGAGATCTAATTATGTTCTTCAGTTTGCCCTCAAGACATCTTAAACAAGTTATCTTACATTTCTTTTTAAAAGAGATTTTATATTTTAAATATATTTGTAATTCATGTGCATGTTAATCACCTTTAATGTCAGATTATGACCCATATATTCTAGTACCCAGAATAAGAATCACGTAAGCTGTATTATAAATGTATAAATTTCTATTTGGTATATGATATAGCTTATGCATATGTAGATGTACAACAGAGACATTTGAACAGAAAATGTTAAGCAAGAGAAAGGTGTTCTTGAAAACACTAACTTTTAGAAACAACAAAATCATAGTCTTGTGAGAAGAATGGGGGCATTTGTAGTCCTAATCAGCATGTAATCATCATATTTATTTGAGGGAGTTACTTTAAGCGACTGACATGAGTAGCTGGAAACACTTTTTTAAAAAATACACAGAAATAATAGGAAAATCTTTAAAAGGAGGATTAAAAGGACCATTCTCTACACAAACTATTAAATGTCTGCTTGAGAATGTTCATTTACTTTGATTCAAACTGAACACAGAAGAATAATTAGGTGTTTCAGACAGCCGACAAGAAGAGGATTCGAAAAGTGTGAACAGTAGGTAAAAAGACTTACATTCTGTGCGTATTTTTTCTGCACAGAGCTTAGCCCTGAAGCAAGCATTCTCCCCACCCTCTTGGCTCCAGCAGCACACCTAGTGTTTTCAGCCGCCATTGCCCTCAATGTAACTGACACAATTTTCTGGCACTCTATTTACTGCGGGATGAAGTGGCCATTTAAGTCTGTACAGATCAAACAGTTTGGACAAAGCTGGCCGTATTTATAATGTCAGGATGAGCAGATGTTTCGAATTTGCCCTCATTTCCATATACATTCTGTTTGAACATGCCCTTGCCTATGTAAATGAAAGAGGCATTCGACTCCACTATTGCTTTAAATTCATTTCCAGTCAAGTAATTGGACTGAAGATCTTAAATGGTTATAATTTGCATGGTAGCATTTCAGGAGCTTTTGAGTTAAATTAAAGTAATTTTAGAATCTGTCTGAATCACAAGCTCCTTGTGTGTGTGATTAAAGTTCACTCACCTTTGAGCAGCTCTAAATGAGGAAAGATAATATTTGTTCATACACATTTCATGTATCTTGTAATATCAGGGGTCAAAATGTAGCTCAAGAATTCTTTAAATGTGAGGGTTAATCTTAGAAGGTCAAGTATTAAGAAAAAAAACCTTCTTTACAATGCACCCCTGTTTCATAATGTCAATATGCACTTAACAATTTAGCCGCGAAGTAAAGTGAGAATGATTAGTGTTTTATTTTACTATTGTGCCCAGTGTGTTACTTAAAATAAAGGCAGCACTTGGAATTGAAGAAACTGTCTTAGGACCCTCACTATTTGCTTTTGATGCCTTTTCAATTTGTTTCGCCTCTATTAGAGCCTCCACATTTTGTGGTGAAACCCCGTGACCAGGTTGTTGCCTTGGGACGAACTGTGACGTTTCAGTGTGAAGCAACTGGAAACCCTCAACCAGCAATTTTTTGGAGGAGAGAGGGGAGCCAGGTACCGCCATTCTCTGTGTTTTTAATTAGCAGACATAAGGGCCAGGTAATGAGATGAAAACACAATGGATTGCGGAAGTGCACAGAAATCAGCGACAGAGAATCAAGTCATCTGATGATCTTAGAAAAATTCAGAAGGAAAGAAGACAAAGCTGTCTTCCTTGTTTTAATTCTCACAGCAGTTTTTCCCTTCCTACTTTGATATACAGAGTGGTAAATAGAAGTCATTGTTTCATCGTATAAGTGTTGTTTTTATTTTGAATTCAACCACATTGAAGAAATCCTTCATTCTCTTACCATAATTTACTGCCATTTCTATTACAAAAGTATGTAGAATTGTGTATGAAGTGGTTTACGTATATTTCAAGCAGATGATAATTATTCAGTGTGATTTCTCTGAAAGCATTAAGAATCTGAAGGGCCTTTTGAGTTCCGAAATATGTGAAGTTTTCTTTCACATAGATGTCACATTAAAGATAGTGCAGACTATTTTATTCTTCAAGATTGTCATATGCAAACATCACTTGCCAGCAAATCCTATTCTCTAAAGATTTTATACAGTTTTATACTAAAATATAAAGATCTGTGCTTTCTGCATGTTGTTTCAACACTATTAATTCCCAATTTAATAAAAAAGTATTTTATGTCCTAACAACTTGCCTTCTTCAATACAGCAACACATTTTTCTAATACTTACAAAATTGCTGTCATTTATTGTTAAAGTATTGCAAATTTATTGTTTCTTGATCTCTTTTACTTTTGCTTGAGTCAGTCCTGGATGTTTTCTTCATTCTCTTGCTTCTAATGTCCTCTTATGAATAGCAAGCAGAATTTACTCACTGAAATAATTCTTTTATATAGAGTGCCATTGCGTTCACTTTGTTTTTGTATACATGGGAGTGACTTGATTATGGCACGTGTACTATTATTTGAGCCTAGCATCTTGGATTTTTTCTTAACACATTCCATTTGGACTCATAAGACCAAATTTGCTGACAGAAAAGGACAGAAAGGCAAAAAGTATTTTGGTAAAATAAGAATCAGAAGTAGATGATAGGAAAGGATTGTTATAACAAGAATAGTAAATCCATTGAAAATTCTTCTTGAAATAATATTTGGTGATTCATTTAAGAAATTCAAACTCTAAATTTCAAAAAAGTTTTCACTTATTTTAATGATACATGACTTTTTTTCTAAAATTTTGTCATTGGAGATGAATCCATGGAATAGTGCTTAGTCCCTCATGTGCTCTTGCCTCCTAATATGCATATAATTTTATTTCATTAGGAAAAATGTCCATATGGTTTCTTCATAAAATATAATTATGTAATGTGTTATTCTATATAAAATGCACACTCCTAAGCAGCATGATCTTTTAATTTAAATTAATATGTGAGTTTCAGAAACTCTTTAATATATATTCTCACTTTTTAACAGGAATAAAAAGATATGTAACTGTGAAATTTCCTAAAGACTTACAATCAGAGATACCTGTCACGGTGCCAAATGGTGTCCTTGACTTTATCAGTTTGAGATTAAATTTTAATTATGCTTGTATATTAAAAGCACTAAGGTTTCTAATACTAATAGTCATACATATAAAGTGAGGGTTTTGTTACAATTTGTTTAAATGTGTAATGATTTTCTCTAGTGATACCTAATATCCTTATAAAACTAGTATTGTTTCAAAACTAGTAGGTATGAAAACATATAAATATTTTAATTTATTTTAAATGTTATATGCTCCCATTTAAAGCTGTATTATTAAGTTCCATTAATTAATTAACTCCACACATGGAATTATTAAACTCTATTAATTTCTCTAGACGTGAAGTCATTAAACTAAATGTGTGTTTAATAAGCTATATTTATAGTACACATTGCTACATGTGGATCTGTGAGAAAACATTTACCATATTTTTGCATATATCTGTATGATCATATGTATAAATATATTATACTATTATGTGTAAATGTGTATGTAGCTGTACCAAAATATTGGAATGTAGTGGTTAACCAATTTTTGTTCTTTCTTTCCAAACTCTGGGTTTAGAATCTACTTTTCTCATACCAGCCACCACAGTCATCCAGCAGGTTTTCTGTCTCCCAGACTGGTGACCTCACTATTACAAATGTCCAGAGATCTGATGTTGGTTATTATATCTGCCAGACTTTAAATGTTGCTGGAAGTATCATCACAAAAGCGTACTTGGAAGTTACTGATGGTAAAGTAAAACATTTTGGGTTTGTATGTCCATATTTCTTAGGATCTAAAAAGAATTCCAGTCTCTGTATATATTCAACTGTATTTTTTTCTTTATGGCTATTTTAGCGTAAGACCAAGGAGGTCGTTGGTTTATACGTCTAATATTCTTATGGTCAATTAAATGTACTGTGAATTTCTAGCATAATACCATATAAATTAAAGCATAGCAGTTATCCAAGAAAAAGCTAATATTAGAAGGTTTACATGGTAATGTTTTCAGGGAAGACAAGTTGTTATTTTATAGAGTAAATTAACTTCACTTCTGCTTTTCTAAATAAAGGAAATAATATTAATTCATCATAAACCCAAAACTTACTATCTCCTGAAATTTATTACCCCTGAAAATGAACAAATTTTTTATAATATCCTGATCTTATTTTGGTTATTAGGTCCCCCAAGAGTGACCAGTTTCTGTCAAGTATGTTACAAGGACACGGTAATTTGTAAAACCTCCAATCCATGATGTAAAAAGTCCTGATAATTTTTAAAAAGAAGAAGATATATTTCAAATATATATTATAAAATGCATATAATACACATGATATATTGTATGTTCATGTGAGTTTTTGTGTATGTGTAATCAAGAAATTATTATAGCTGAGGAGTCCTTCCACAGCAAAAGTGGTACTGAACACCCAGTAGTAGCAGTAAGGGTCACTGTATCTTCAGCTAAACTAATTAGTTCAGTCAGAATTATATTTTTACTTTCAATTTCAAGTAGTAGATGAAAGAGTATACAAAGAAAAAAATAGGTCTTTCAAGAAGGGAAATGGAGCCAAAATGAAAGAAACTGAGAGTAGAGATGCTTGCTCTCTGCACTGATTTCTTGATTGCCTTTTTAAACTTTAGACCCTAATTTATATATTTAAGGTGATACTTGTTTTTTTAAACAGAAATCATTTAACTGTCTTTGAAATTTTATCATTCTTTCTTACCATATCTATTCAAATGCAAAAAAATAGGTCCCATTCCTGTTTCAGCGCCCAGTCTTTACCACCTGGAGTCTGAAACCGCATTGACTTTCTAGCTGGGTCCCTGTTTCAGTCACTTCACTGTCTCGGTGCACTTCCATATTGTTGATGGAATTTTTTTTCAAATTTAGACCATTGTTTTCTTCTCAATGCTGTAAACCAAAATAGAATGTACCTACTGTAAGAACAGTAAAGGAATACGTGTGATGGATGTATTTAGGTAGCCACTCCGATCACATGTGGAACATGGCCTGGACCACTGAGCGTGTCCGTTGACATTTCTAGACTCTCTCTGGCAGAGATTATCATTTTTCTGATTTTCATGGTTATTGATTGGTTTTGCTTGTTCTTGAAACTCAGCTAACTAAAATTATAGAATAATCTTTTGTGTGTGGCACTTCTGAAATTCAGGCATGTAGGTACCAGTGCTTCATTCACTTCCTACTGCTGTCTGGCATTCGGTTGTATAAATTGGCCACCATTTATTTATGTGCTGTCTTATTGATGGAATGTTTTCAGTGTAAGATTTTCATTAGTAACACTAAATAGTCCAATACTTGTCTATCAGTGAGCTTATGCAGTCAATTATCTTGATGTGCCTTTTGATAGACAAAAGTACTTCTTTTTCTTCTTTCCTTTTTCTCTCTTCTGTTTTTTTTTCCTTTTCTCCTCTCCTCCCCTCCCCTCCCCTCCCCTCCCCTCTCCTCTCCTCTCCTCTCCTCTCCTTTCGACAGGGTGTCACTCTGAAGTCCAATTTGGTCCTGACCTTACTGTGTAGCCCAGGCTGGCCTTGAACTCATGGTGATCTTCCTGCATCAGCCTTCTCAGTGCTGGGTTAAAAGTTTGTGGCACCACACCAAGCTTATCCATTTTCTCATATATTCTAGATAAATTCTTTTTTTTTCTTTTTTAGATATAGAGGCATTGTAGTTATTTCTTCCCATTCTTTCTCTCAATGGAGATTTTTAACGAATAAATAAGTAATTTAATGATGACAATATACTACCTTGTTATGATGAGTGCTTATATTCCTGTGTGACTTTTTTGGATTTTTGTTTTTAAAAATGTCTGAGACTCAATTTTTTGATCTATTTTGAATTAATTTTTGTGCATGTATACGTCAGATGTCAAAATCCTTTTACTTACCCCATCTAGAAATGAATTGTTCGAGCATCATTCATTTAAAAGATCATCCTTTTGCCACCTCACTGCAGTAGCGTTTTATCATACTTCAGCTGAACACAGATGTGTACTGATTTGTGGCCTCTTTATTCAATTCCAGTGATTAGTCTTGGCTGTTACATATGGTCCTAATTAATTTAGCTTTGTAGTATATTTTTAAGTTGGTAGGGTTAGGTTCCAAGTAAGTTTTCCTTTACCAAGGCTTGCCTTTGGAAATCTTTTACATTCTTTACAAATTTAAATTTTTAACTCCATATATGCACGCACCATAAACAAATAAAAAGTAATGTGTATTGATCAGTTTTTAATTTTGACTTCATTTAAATTATTGTGTAATGTATGAATTGTCTTAAAAATTTGAAGCATTTAAAAATGATATATATCTCCTAGGTACCATTTAGTTCATTTAAACTTAAAAATGCCTTTGTTGAACCTGTAGTTTTAAGGCAGCAGGTCTTGCATATCTTTTAATAGAATTATATCTACAGTATCTTTTTATTCTTTATGTTATGAATGTGCATTTTTAATGTAACTTTTCTTTTTAACAGAATTTCACTTTGTAGTCCAGGCTGACTCTGCTTTAACTATATAGTCCAGGCTGGCCTTGAACTCAGGACAGTTCTCCCATATCAGCCTCTCAAGTGCTGGAATTACAGTTGATATATGCCCCTATGAACAGTTTATGTGGTTCTAGAGAATCAAATCCAGGGCCCTGTGCTTGCTAAACAAGTACTTTAACTGCTGAACTATACGTTCTCCAGCCCCTACATTTTAGAGTAAAGTGCCTAATTATAAAATTTACTTAATATTCAACAACCTTGAAGGTGAAAAACTTTAGTAAATATGCCTAGTAATTTTAATAATTTGTTCGTTAGAGTGTTCTGATTTTTTTGTGTGTAACATAAGCCAACTACAAAGACACTTGTACTTCTGGCTCAATATTTATAGCACTTATTAATTCCTGCCTGACCCTACTATGTCTGTGACCTCCCGTTTAGTGAATAGATTTGGTGATGGTGGACATAATTTTCTTAATCCTAAATTCAGATAGAATGCATTTACTATTTTAAGAGCAAGTGTAATATTGTTAAAAACTCTTGCAGACACCACTGGACTGCAAGAATCCATGGAAATCTTTATTAGAACTTGAATTTCAATACTGCATTGCTGTCTCGTTCACTTTTTCATTGTTGAGTTACAGCACCCAACAGCCACACCGTAGAGACGCCCACAACTTTTGTGTCACAGTTCAGAGCTCTCAGGCTGTTCATATTTGGCTGGCAGCATGGCATGGTGGAAAGGCTAGCCGGAGAGAACTGTCCGCAGCGTCACATTAGGAAGGAGAAGGATCGGGAAGAAGCCGGGAGCAAGAATACATCCTTCCAGGCCACCCCTCATTGATCTGCCCTCCTGATAGTGCCCCACCCCTTAGCGCATGTGAAAATGATAAGATAATCAACATGATCTTACTAATCCCCATAATCCACTCACCCTTCCAAATACATGAGACTGGTAGGGAAGGCTGAAGATCCAAACCATGACAGCTGCCTCGCATTCATGATCTGACTCCTGCACATTCAGTTCTGAATACCGTGTGTCTTACATCACCTGCTTATAATGTGCGTGCTGTGCTTGTTCTTTGTCATGAGACTTCGGCACAGGTTATTTTACTAGCTTATAATTTCTCTTCCCTCAAGAAATATTCTTTAATTCTGTGAATGTGGGTTCTATTCTCCTAGCCTGCCATATATAAACAAGTTGTATATATACATCCTTGTCTTCTCTATTTATTTTCATTTAATGTCAGTGGCCCCTAACTTCATTAATATTGAGACTTATCTCTGTTTAGTCAAGTTAACTAAGTACTCATTGTCCAATTAGTGGGGCTCAAAAGACACTATGTGGTAGAGTGAAGGAAACAAAGATGAAAGCTCCTCGCTTTCGGTTGAGATTTCACCATTTGGATGATTTTAGTATAAAGCTCAACTTTTTATTCCTGTATTTAATACACACATGTACCAGGGCCAATACTTTAGAGTGACCTAAAATGTTTCTACAGTATTACTTGTGCATTGTCACTGTTAAATCATGGTTATAAAAGGCACATAGTATATAAAAAATAACCTTGCACACACACTTATAAATACATCTTTGTAAGATAATTTGTATTTAGCTATTCATGATAAGGGGACATATCTTTGCTAAAATATGATTACTTATTATCTTAAGTAAAAATATGGGTTAGTGGCATAGCTCAGTGGCTAGAATGATTGCTTGCCAGCCATAAGGCCCTGGGTTCAGTTCTCCAGCACTATATAAGCTAGGCATGGTAGCACACCTCAATGAACCCAGCCATTGAGAGACTGAAGCTGGATGTTTGCCATGAGTTCGAGGCAAGCCTGGGCTAGATAGTAAGCTCAGGACCAGTGTGGACTACAAAGCAAGACCCTGACTCAATAGATAAATAAATAAATAACATTTAAAAATAAGTGAAAATAAATATTTCTATGTGCCAACCAACATGATACTATTATGAATTACTTATATATTTGAGATTAGGTCACATATAGAAATTTATTAATGTTTTTAAAAAGTTAAATTTGTGAATTTGAGATTTAACCTTAGGAGCCAGTTTACTGCTAAACAGTTTGTTTTTCAATCCTTACAATTTGTGGACAAAGGAGGGATTTAAGTTGGTTGTGTGTTTACTATTGTGATAATATATTTTCAGTTTTGTCTTCTTTATTTTGGAGATCACTGATGTTGTTCACCCACTTTATGACTATAGACTAATTTCTCTTTGGTAAATCTTTAATTGTAATGATTAATGATAATATCCATGTTTATATCCTACCAAGTCATGTCAAAAGGATGACCAGATAGCAAAATACGTAGTATTAGACTTTAGCTTCCTGACTTTGTATATCGCATGCCAATGAAACAAAGATAAAAACACAATAAACCCTGAGGCCCAGAGGCAGCAGCTGCATTTAAGATGTGAGTTGTCTATAGCTGTGGCTTACTCCAGTGGCATTTGACTGAGGAACACACAAATTTGTGGAACTGTTTAGTTAAAAGTGTTTTTTTCCTTATTACTGGAATATAATAAAAATAAGTTGATGATTATGAATTAGTCAAAAAAGTCAAAATCAATTGTTTTCATTTCTCAAAAACTATCAGCATACAGTGCAAAGATAGTCATCACGTGTTTAGAATAGGAAGGTTTCCCAGGTACTATCTGACTTGATGAGTCATTTACTTTCAGTGTTTCATTTCCTGATTACTAAAGTGGTATGATAATATTTTACAGTCTGTCTCATAGGTATGCAAAAGACGATGCTTGCTAGGAAACCAGACTGTGGAGATGGGAGGGATCCTAGAGATAGGGGTCAGGGGAGGGCAGAGAGAAGAAGGTGAACTGAATATAAGTAAGATGTGATATCTGTATGCACCAGTTGCCCAAGGTGAATGCAATCATCATGCATCATAAATATATAGAAATAAAAACAATAACTATGACAAAAAAGCTCCACAAATTAATGACAGTTGTGTTATGTGACTAATATTCATTGTTTTTAAGGGTGACTTAGTGTTCCATACATAATGAGTCAATGAATGTGTACTATTTTATATTCTTTTTCATTGAAAATTGTTTCAGGTATACTTATATGTGTTAACATAGCCTTCATAATCATTATTTCTATGGTGACACAATATTACATTATAAGTCACTATTTTAAGGGCCTTCTGGACTTCCATAGAAAAGATAGTAACTTGCATAAATCCTGTTAAAAGAGTCAGACCCCCTGTTGCACAGCCCCTAGTACTACTGCTGGTGCATTGACAGACACTTGGTAATAACAAGATATAGTTGACCGTACTGGTTTAGTGTGGCACTGTGCTAAGAATTTATCATGTTTGGACAGATGCCCATTTGACTTTGTGCTGATGAGGAAACCTAGGCAAAAAATGGTGAAAAGACATCTCCAAGATACTTTAAAAGTAAATAGCAAAACTGAGATTTAAAGCATGAGTCTATCATGTCTAATATTTTATCTGCTTATCACAAGTGCTGTTTACATTCAAAATTAATTTGCTTAATTTTTTTTAAAATTCCCACAACCAGTTTTTCAATCATCCTGACCACACTCAAGTGCTCAGCAGTGATTTGTAGCCAGGGGGTACTTAATGGACAGAACGGATGACATTCCATTCCACAATGCATTTTTCTGACCCAGAAGCCCATCTGCTTACTTGGTTTGTTGTAATTCTCTGGCGTTTTTTGTCTTCTTTTATTTTGTTTTCTGTTTTTCTACCCACTGCCTGACACTGTATTTCAATTCTAGTAACTTTAATGTAAGATGTTAGAATCCTACTTAAATTTCATCTTATAAATACTGAACTTAGATTTGATTCATAAATATGATGCATTTTTGATGTGGATAAATTTAAACAATTCATTTGTATATATTGTAATCAGTGAAATGCTGTTGTTTTTTGTTTTCTCTACCTAAGAACATATTAATTGATTTAAAATTAATTTTTCAGCACTGATTTACAGAATAATTTTCTTTTTCCTTCAGAAAAATATGTGATGATATTATAATACATACCAGATATGTCCAACCTGTGGCTTACCATATTTTTGTTCTTAATTTTTAAAAGTAATATTAAAATATACTTTAAAGGAAGCTTTAGTTTTTATATATGTAGGTTAAGTGTATATTTTATATGTGGCCCAAGACAATTTCTCTTTACTCACAAAAAGTGCAAAAAAAAAAAAAAAAAGCAGGCTAAAAATGACAGGGCAAATAAATCAGTGGCAGACTACAAGTTAGACATGCCTAGCAATTAACAGTCTAGCCTTTCCCAATTACCAAGGCACTTTCATTATCTATGAATTTATATAACCTTTCATAAGAAGTCCTTGAGCTAGTTAGAATGAGTACTATTTTTCTCATTTTACAGATTGAAAGGGAAAAAAAAAAAACCCGAGGATTAATGAATTTAAAGAACTTCCCCAAAGTTACATAGCCTGTGATGGAGCTGGTGCTTTTCTTAGTTTTTTTCTTAGTTTTTGGAATACATTCCAAAGCAAATGACAGAAATAGTATCAATAAATGAAATAAGGTGAAAGGGAGAGGTGTGCCTCACGCTAAATATAATTTAAATGTAAAATAACTGTAGGCATGAATATTGAATAAATAAATCCCTAGTCATTGAATTTTTTCTAAATATAATAAAATAAATGCAAACCACACCTTTACTGGGCTTAATTATAATCAATCATGGAGAAATTCCGTGTTGCTAATTTAATTAATGCCTGGGAATACATATTCTTATAATCAAGGGAACAAAAGCATTTTTATAAAATCCCAATGCAATGGTATATTTTCATTCTTTTTACCACCTGTAACTTGATTTTAGCAAATCAAAGCAGATAATGTAGAAACAATTTAGAATTTATATGAAAAATAATTCTTGGTTTACATGTAGTGGCTCAAACATTTCTGCCAAGATTTTAAAACTTCTAATATGCTGCAGATATGTATTGGCAAATTTCACACCAGTAGCATAGACATAGGAGAGAATTGAAAGAGGAAGTAGAAATGCAATTTCTGATTTCAGTTCATTGATTTCCTTTTCAGAAATGAAATTCAAAAACTAATAATTATTGCATAATTAATGAGGAACAAATTGAAGTGTGACTTCAGTTTGTGAAATCTTTGGTGCATGAACTGTGAACGTGACACATCCAGATTTGCAAATTACTGATTCCAAAATTTAGTTGCTCAGGCAACCTGTTTCTTTTAATCAGGCAACTTCTTAGAATCTACTTTTGTATACTTGTGACTTAAAAAAAAAAAAAACTTTAAGTGATAATCTAGAATGTTTAAAGCTTAATAATCAGAGAAAATATCTGATTTTTTTTCTTTTTTGTTCATTAAGAATATATATATATATACACCTGTAGCTGGATTCAGTGGCACGGGCCTGTAATCCTGCCACTCTGAGGCAAGACAATAGCCAAGTTCAGTGCAGCCTGGGCACCGTAGCAATTGAGCAAGACCCTGACCCTGTTTCAAAATAAAAAATGGACTGGGATTGTAGCTCAGTATGAAGGCACTAGGTTCTTACCACAATCACACACACAAACACACACACAGACACACACACACAAAAGGTCCAGGAAGTTTCACATATATTTCCTAAGCCTGGGGAAAGGGAACATCTTTGTAATGAAATGTTTCCTTTAGTATTCCTGTGTTTGGTTTAGATTTTCCATGAAATAATGACTTTATTTCAAAGTTTCCAGGTTTTAGATTTTATACACTAAGAATAATTACATATATATGTAGTCTCCTTCTTTGTTAATTTTCGTTTACTTTAAGCTATTACAAAGTAACAGAATTAACAAGAGTGCTTTTCCCAGTCCTGTTAATTCCATTTTGTGGGTAGATATTTGCCCAGTTAGGACGCCATCCTGAGTTACCATGTTGAGTCAGCCCACCAACAATGCGGTTGAGTATTTTCCTAGGCTCTTTGATTTTATTACACTTGAGTAATTTTCACCATATGTATTTTAACAGAAAAAAATTCAAGGCAAGTAAGCAAGTTCAATCCAACAGAAGCATAATAAATGTCCAAAGCACCTTTTCAAATCAAAAGTTGCCAAACATACCAATATCTGTGTGTGTGTGTGTGTGTGTGTGTGTGTGTGTGTGTAAGTGTAAAACAGGAAATGTTCTGTTGACTTGGGTTCATTCATTCAAATTTACCTCATAGATTTCCTAAGGGTGAATTTTTTAGGTATTGTGGGGTTTTTATGCTTATTGTGTCCCCTCCTCACCATTATCTATTTCCTGTCTACCGTCCTCAATCCTTGCTTAAGTTCTGAACTCATAAATATGTCCTTTTGCATTGCAGCTAGCTCAGCCAGTGGTCGGTCATTAGAAAGGGAGTACATTGTCTCCTATTTTAATATTCCAAATCAGTGCATCATAGCAATGCATTCTGAATAATGCATGTCTCCTATTTCAATTACTTGTTTAATTATCTATAGTTTATTTCAAAGCCTACAGCAACTGCTATTACTTGGATGATTAGAAAATTGCTTCCAGTTGCAGAAATCCCTTTCCTGTTGTTTTTCCTGGCAGTGATTGCAGATCGGCCTCCCCCAGTCATTCGCCAAGGTCCTGTGAATCAGACTGTAGCAGTGGATGGTACGTTAGTCCTCAGCTGTGTGGCCACGGGCAGCCCCGTGCCCACGATTCTGTGGAGGAAGGATGGAGCCCTGGTTTCCACCCAAGATTCTCGCATCAAACAGCTGGAGACGGGGGTGCTGCAGATCCGATATGCTAAGGTAACTTGAAATACACCTTGAGCTTTCTGTTTTGTTCTGTGTGTTTCTATTCAGCAACTAGTGTTGAAAACTCTTAGGACACCTGTAATACCTAATAAAACTGTAATACTGAATGAAACTATATTTTTAATTCGGTGCTTTTCAGACATTTTACAGGGTATGTTTGAAGTGATTTGACACATAATTAGCTCTTTACAAGTAGATTAGATTAAGGTTCTATGGAGGAAGAGAAAAAGCTTTGCAAGTCCTACTGAGGAAAGCACATGGGGGTTGGGGTGCGGGGGGCACATACTTTCCAAATAATAGCACATTGCAGTCATTTTATAAAGCATTTTCCAAGATATTTTCTAATACCTTTTATGTGTAGTGTATATTTCAGTAGTTCTCCTAGTGTGACTATTTGGTTCAGTGTTTTACTTCTAAAGAATACTATACATGTATGTTAAAGACGGAAAGCAGTGTACACACTGAATGTTAAATGAAGATCCCAGGGATTTGTGGGAGCAATTCAGGGGTTTACCTTTCCCAGGGCGTCACACCTAATGCCAGTTCTTTTGGAATGTATTGCTCCGGTTTGATTTTTCTTTTCTAGGTCAAGATCAGACAAGTTTCTGAGCCATGTGGAAGAATAATCTTCACAGTATTAAACATAAATAGCAGTTGCTTTACTGTCTATCCAGTGTGGCTTTTTGGAATTTTGTGTCAGGAACATGGTTTCTTTTGGGTGCCACCAAGGTTAACATGTATGCTTCTTTGTGACAACTGTTGTGACACTGTTAGGGCTATTGCCAGAGCAAGATGACGACATTCTTTTATCAGCTGCTACTTATAGAGATAATAGCTGAAGCTAAGGTATATGGGATTATTATTCTATCTAAGATTTTGAAGTTGAATATGCAACTGGTGTGTATGTTTTAGCATTTTTTTCAGAAGAGAGAGAGGATGTTTATTTATTCTGGTGAGGGTTGGCTTTATACTTCTTAAACTGCCTTACATGTTGGCATTAAAAAGTGAAGAAAAAAGAGGGAACATTATAAGGAAAAAAAATTGGTGTATTTTCTACATTTCTTTCAATGAATGTCTGCCTCATGTTTGTAGGAGTATTATTCTGGTAAAATATGGATCGAGCCTTATGATGTGACTTATTAAATATAAAAACATGATTTAGCAATAAAAATTAGCTCTTTCAATTTGAAAATTATATACCTTAGTAATTGTTTATTGTTCCCGACATCGACAATATGGTAAGGCTTTCAGAGTTTACATTTTTATTATCTAACTACAATAACTAGTTTAATTTTCTGCCTGTGTGCCATATTTCCCTTCTCTTTCAATAAAAACATATTCAATTAAAAGGAAGATTCTGGTTAGAGCCTTTTAATGCAGCTATCCATATTCATGGACCATATACAAACCTGTAATTGCTTTTACAGCTCAGTAAGCACTTTATTGTTCCAAATATTTATTTTCTGTCTGCTTCGCAGCTGGGTGACACTGGTCGCTACACCTGCACTGCCTCAACCCCCAGTGGCGAAGCCACATGGAGTGCTTACATTGAAGTCCAAGGTAAATTAGTTTTTTTTTTTTTTTTTTTTTTTTTTTGCCTTAAAATAAAGTTGAAAATACAGCTGTTTGCTTTCTGGTAAAAAAAAAAAAATGAATTAAGTTTCCTTGTCCCTGAGAAGATATCTACAGTTATGTGCTTATCTTTATATATGTAAACATTTACTTCTTTATCCACCCCCCCCCCATTTGTTAGAATTTGGAGTTCCAGTTCAACCTCCAAGACCCACTGATCCAAACTTAATCCCTAGTGCCCCCTCGAAACCAGAAGTTACCGACGTCACCCGAAATACAGTAACTTTGTCATGGCAACCCAATTTGAATTCAGGAGCAACTCCCACATCTTATATCATAGAAGCCTTCAGGTAGAGCGAAGAGGGTGTTTTCTGGTTGGTCCTTTTTTTTTTTAAACCACGAAAAAAACGCATGCTCTAACCTGTGTGTTTATCCTTAGCCACGCATCTGGTAGCAGCTGGCAGACCGTAGCTGAGAACGTGAAATCAGAAACATTTGCCATTAAAGGACTCAAACCTAATGCAATTTACCTTTTCCTTGTGAGGGCAGCTAACGCATATGGAATTAGCGATCCAAGCCAAATATCAGACCCTGTGAAAACACAAGGTAAATATTGATTTACTTAGCCTTGTGACACTGATGTGTTCTTAGATGTTACCAATGCATGGGTGCATGAGAGCAATTGTGTGTGAAGACTGTACATTTATAATCTCCTGTTAAAGTTGCCTCAAGACAGAAAAAAATGTCTAAAAGTTTTACTATGTTCTGGATTGAAATATGAAGATAATATTGATAATACAGAGAACTTCTTGTGAAAGTTAAAGCTCCACTAAGACAATATGCTACCTGAATATGTATTTATTCAATTTCTTGATTTTGAAATGTAGTTCCACATGGGTGTAATACCTTAATCACATTGTATTTCAAATCAAGTGCATTTTATTTTGTTGGTGTTCAGTATTTATTACCTTCTGGGTGACTTTGCAGAATCATGACCCTTACCTAGTAATACTTTTTCAAAATCACACAAATATAAGAGATATTTGGAAGCTCATTTTGAATTCATCTACCCAATCACCCTCCTAAGAGCATGGAATGAATACTTTAAATCCTTTAATGTTGTTTTTCTTATCTTTCATTGTCAGTCATGTGAGCTTTGCGGTATGAAGCATCAGAGGAAAAGACTTAGTTCTGATCAAAGCTGGGTTGAAGAAACAGATAAAAGAAAAAATAGACTTGTTTGAAACCACTTCTGAGTTATTCAAGACTAGATATTTTGTTCACTTGCACCACCTTTCAGCTGGACTGCTTTTTATCATTCATGAATAGAAATTATTTTTATCATTCAACAGAATTATGTCCTATCCCCCATCTTGTTCATTCTATTATTTTAATGTTATAATGTGAGTGAAACTTATACTAAGTTGATAAAAAGCAGTGGATTTGAATTATCTTTACCTTTTTGAACCCAGGGTCATTGCCATTAAAATGTACTTGCTTGTATATTAGCAAGTAGAGATGAACCTATGGGATAGGACAATGATTAGAAATATAAAATTCTTTTCTGAAAATAAACAGGAAACACATACCAATGTGAGTTAACATTTCCTCAGAAAAAAATTGTAAATTAGTTGTAATAAGGAAAATAATTTATGTATAAGGTTATGCAAGACTTACACTACTCTCTTTTTTTCCAGTTTGGGATGGTATCTGTGAGCCATATTGCATGTTTTGCCATTCCGCTGTGTATAAGACAGTCTTTTTGTAAAAACTATTTGCTTCCTTATTCCCAAAGAAAGCCAAGTTGCAGAACATGCCCATGTCTGCCTGTCTCTTGCTGTGTGGATTCAACACACCCAAATGCCTACATTTGCACTTATGAGTCACCTCTTCAGAAGCTTTCATACACTTGGAGTCTGCCTTAAGGCAGATTGAGGTTTTCAGTATTAGATACACATTTGTAAAGAATGCAGAAACTATGACAGCTGTGCTATGAATTTAAGCTTTTGTCCTCAATACAGGGTTCTCTATCCAGTAGACTCTAAACTAAAAGGTATTGGTTGACAATGATTTAACACTAGTCTTATACTCTTATGAATTGTTTTGTACTCATACCCTTATCTTTGAGTGGAGGGTTAGTTGATATTTTGTGTGAGCATTAATGTAAGAGATTGATCAGTTTTCCTTGTTGCATGCAAAGCTGGTGAAAAAAACCTAGGTGGCATGAATCCATGCCAGTCAGAAAACAAGAGGTAGATAAATCATTTTGAAATCAAAGAAATGTTCATCCCAACTCTCAATCTTCTGGCTCTGTGGCCTTGAGCAATTTAGTCAGGCCTTAGAGCTTCAATCTTCTTGCCAGCTAAATGGGACTATATCTACCCACTCTTCAGAATAGACACAAATTAATTAATATATAAGCATGCAAGATCTGATTTTTTTTTTCTTTTTTAGCCATAATAGACTTATGTTTCTTTCAACACTTGGATTGAAGTTCCGGTTCATAAAACTTATAGCTATCATAAGATCAAGAAAGACAGCTAGTGAATCAAATGAGAGAATCACAATTAAATACATCTTGGTGACTGGAATGATGAGCCAGCACTAACAAGATTAGATTTAATAGAGCAAATTATAAAGTCTGGTGCTTGAACTGTGGTTTTAAATATTAGCCATAAAAGAGCAGGCTGAGAACAACATCAGGCTTACAGTGATAATTTGTTGGGGGGAGATCAGAAAGAGAAGCCAACTTAGTGTTTGAAGTCAATTAAGGCACCTTTCTGAAGCATCTGAGTGATGCCCTTGCCAAGAGAACAAATGGCAACTTTGCTGAGATTAGTGGCATTATGTCTAGATCAAGTGCTTTTTTCTGGTCAGATCGTGAATGCAGTAATATGTTTGTGGTGAGCACTACATTTCCTGATGGACTTGTAGGACAGCAATGAAAGCAGTGGCCTTGCAAGAAAGCGTGGTAGCTGCAGCACAGGGAAAGGAACTTGAGGCTGTGGGTGGGATTAGAAGAAGCACGTCATCTTTTTTTAAAAAAAAAAAAACATTTTGAGAGATTACCATGCGGAAGATGTATGCTTTTTCTAACTCCCATGTAGTAGAAAAGGACCAGTAAGTAGAAGTAACTGAGGAATATCTCATTGTTGAATTCTAGGACTGACTTTAAAATGCTATAAAGGCCCATCGTAGGGTCACGCTGCAGTGAAAATCTGGGGAAGAGCTTAAAATCAAAATTCTGTTGTCTGTAAGTAGAAAAACCAGGGGTGAAAAGCATTTGGTAGAATTGTTGCAAATAGACTGAAGACCAGGCATGATTTCTGTAACCATTTGGGAAATATAGGCACAAAATATCTTTCCCAAAATGGAGACAGTTATGAATGAGCTAGGAGCAAAAATTAAGTGCCCATAGATACAGGACAGGTTTGCAGTATAGCTAAGAGTCTGGTAGATATTAGTCCTAGTTGAATTTAACGCTTTGGCACCAACCAGATAGGGGCAGTGGTGGTTGTTGGTGTGATGTGGGGTGCTGCTGGTCTGTACCTGCATGTCCTGTCCTTGTAGTACATTACAGGCCTGTATTTAAAGGAAATGTACACACAGAATGTAATGGAAAATATACATACAGACAGATAGGTAGACTGGCAGACAAGAAGAAAGTCCTGAATCATTTTTTCTCAGCTTTTATATATAAGGGACTCCAATAGTGGGAAAGCAGAGGGATAAAGCAATATCTTAGTTTCTTCCAAGACTAATTCTAAATGTTGAGAAGCACTTTTTTATATTGCAGAGCATTTCTTTCAGGAAGTGAAAAAGAGTAATAACAAGACCATCTCCTAAGCTTCTAAAAATTGTAATATTAAGCATAAGTCTTGATTTTTCTTTCTGATATGAAGATTTCTTTAAAATAATGTCCCACTGCAAGAATTTATACTTGATGGAAAAACCTAGCCATTTTTCTGAAGGGATTGAATTGTAAGTTTACTTTGAGTGAAATTAGAGGCAAACTGTAAAACTTACCTTTAAAATGTTTATTTTGGAGATAGTTTACCCAAGCAGATGATTCTTTTGTGTGCTCTGCTGGGTAGGCACTGTGCCTCTGAACAGAACAGCGTGACTTCTGTCTGTACTCTAGTCTTGTGTGCCTTCCCACAATGCATTTCTCACAGCAGTCCTCTGGAAGACCTGCCTTTCTTACACCACGTGACAAGAAGCAAAATGAAGAATAGCTATTCCCAATATTGCACTAAGTTTAAATTCCTCAGTTAGGATAAATATCCAGGTGTGCTTTGTTACAAGTTCTTCACTCTTCCTGGAGAATGATAATAATTAAAGCCGTAGGACAAATGGAAATTAGTAGGCAAGCTAGTTTGTATAAAATGGATGGTGACAACCAAGAGAATGCTATGTGTAGGTGGTGACTGTATGCAACCTGAAGGCAGCAGTAGCTTAAACTATTGGCCAGGTATGAGGAAGAATGTGATGCAAGAATTATCTCCATTCCATTTTTCATTTTGCTTTCTATAAGCTCTACTTATAGCTGAAGTATGCACACAATGTTGAAAAGTTCGTCACCCATGTGATTTGTCTGGCCTCCTTGCACTCCATTATGGATATGAATTCCTTTTTTAATATTCATCTTTTTGTTTTCTACCCATAGTTAGATCTTAGAAGGCACTTAATCATATAGGGAACTCAAATTCTGATTTTGTTTTCTGATGGATGATGAATAGCTTAAAATAAGCCAAAATACCGTATTCTGAGCGAAAAAATACTCCCAGGGAAAGAAGCAAAAACCTGCCACCTTTCCTTTTCTTCTTGCTGTCTGTTCTCTTTTGCTGTTACAAACAAAGCAGCTGTTCTGTATTTAGAAGACACCCTTGCAAGGAGATAACTTGTGTGAATTACAACTGTAATAAATGTAACAAAATGCTTCTTATAAAGAAAACAGGGCACACTAAACCAGGTCCGATGGCCGCTTAATTCTTAGCATGCTGTTAGTCTTTTGAAATGTTGGTACCTTTGAGATTGAGGATTCTTCATTAAAATACGTTCACTGTGAACAAAAAAAATACCTATGGAAACAATACCAAAACCAAACATGCACTGACCAAGTGGATGTTAAATGCTCTTTTCTCGCGGATCTATTCTGAGTTATTTTATCGACTTTTTTATTGGCTTTCTATCATTTCCCTTTTTATGACAAGTGGGCTGACACTCACTTGCCATGTACTTTATTTAGGAAGATACCCAGGTTCATCTGATAAGATGTGAGAAGTCTGGTTTGTCTCTGAGTTTGCGTTATATTCATCCTGTCCCCACACTTTTCAGTGGATACTCTGCTGGGTTGTTGTTTTTTTGTTTGTTTGTTTGTTTGTTTTTTGTAATCCTTCTTGCATAGTTAGTATTACAACAGAAAGTTTAAGAAATTCAGAGCATGGCACCCATGTCCTCGTTCCCTGCAATAAAGTGTCATTATGTGGTAGGAGCAGTCCTTGAACATTGTTATTTGCTGTTGCTATCTTTGCCCTTTTGGCTGTCTGCATGCAAGCCTTCTACTTGTTCTTCCTCTCCTCTCTCTCTCTCTTTCTCTCTCTCTCCCTCCCTCCCTCCCTCCCTCGTCCCCCACTCCCCTGCCATTGCATCTCTGTTGATCTGGCTCTCTCTCTCTGTGTATCTCTTCCTCTGATCCTAATAGGAAGGATGAGGTTTTCTCATTCTGTGCTATACCACAGTTGGCTGGATAGTCCCAGTGACTCTTCTCTTCTGGGAGTTTCTGTGAATAAAGGACTGTGTCACTGTCTTTCATTCAACCCACTGAAGTTGTCTAGGGTCTGACACAGACTTCTTGAATTGTTGCAGATGTTCCGCCAACAAGCCAGGGTGTTGACCACAAGCAGGTCCAGAGAGAACTGGGCAACGTTGTCCTGCACCTCCACAACCCTACCATTCTTTCTTCTTCTTCAATTGAAGTGCACTGGACAGTGAGTTGGTGCCATATTTGATTAAAGTTTTTAATTTTTTAAAATTTTTGCATGGTGTTATATTTAGATTTCTTATAATATTCCAATAAAGTAGTAAAAGATATGAAAGACTGAATCTTTATTTGCTATTTTAATAGGTGGACCAACAGTCTCAGTATATTCAAGGATATAAAATACTCTACCGGCCGTCTGGGTCCAACTATGGTGAATCAGAGTGGTTAGTTTTTGAAGTGAGGACCCCAACGAAAAATAGTGCAGTCATACCTGACCTGAGAAAGGGCGTCAACTATGAAATTAAGGCTCGCCCCTTTTTTAATGAATTTCAAGGAGCAGATAGTGAAATCAAGTTTGCCAAA
Source organism: Ctenodactylus gundi (assembly GCA_004027205.1). Taxonomy (NCBI): domain Eukaryota; kingdom Metazoa; phylum Chordata; class Mammalia; order Rodentia; family Ctenodactylidae; genus Ctenodactylus; species Ctenodactylus gundi. Next base: position 132,964 of record PVKB01002260.1, read on the forward strand.
ACCTTAGAAGAAGGCAAGTATGATGAAATATGTGATAATTGTTCAATGCAATGTATTAGTTGGATTTTTATTAACTTAATTGAAGTTGCTAAAATATGAATGGTAGCATTGTTTATTAATTCAATATTAAATGTTAGTTTTCTATGAGCAATTGTGTCATTAGAGCAACTGTGAAAACAAAATATCATGAGTGCTTCAGTAGCAGCCTTAATAAAAATGCAAATGTAATCATCACATTACTTACTGACATATAGGGCATATTTAATTATTCAGAACTGAAATTCACATTTAAAGGTAATATTTTTCTCACTTTGCTTACATTTTGATTCATTTATTAAATGTTGGTTTGATTAGTAATTTCTAGATACAGTAAATAAAAACCATGGTTTGCCTAGTACCATCTAGGCTAGAATTTTTTCTTTATGACTCATGCCTCTAGAAATTTCTCAGGTACCGCAAACCAGCATGGCTGGCCAACCTGGAATTCAAAGTTAGAAAGTATACAAATGAAATCTGAGGGAATGAGGACATTGGAGTGTAGGAAGAGAAAAAGACAAAAAAATGATTTAGATACAATGTGTATATGCATCAATTTTTCAAGTTGAATGTCATTATTGTGTACCACAAACACATACTAATAAAAAAGAAAATTTGGGAACATGCATAAAGACTTGCGTGGCGTAAGGATACTATTAAGAAGATAAAACCAGAGGCTCAGGTAGGAGGATTGCTGTGAGTTTGAGGCCAGCCTGACCTATATAGTGCTTTCAGGACCAAACTGGACTACAGAGTGAGACCTGGTCTCAATAAATAAATAAATAAATAAATAAATAAATAAATAAATAAATAAAAACAAAAAAGAAAAACAAAAGAAAAACAAAAACAAAGCAAGAAGGATGAAAGAGACAGAATTTTTCTTGACTGTCATTTTTTGTCCTTTACTATATAAATGATAGAATATGCTTGGCATCATGAATGATTATCATTACACTTTAATTCTTTTGGGTATTTCATAGGGGATCATTTGGTTAGGGTTATAGCATAGAAAAACTAGACATTGCCCTGGTGTGTTTTGTGTACATAGTGAATGCAACTTTGGTTATGCAAAATTCACAATATCAGTGCACTAGCAAGATCGAAATAAAACATTTGGCTTGAATGATATACATTTAAATATATTTAATATATATATATATATAATCTATATAGTTATTGTAGGCGTATATTAATTGGCTGCTTTCAGTGCTCTCTAACATGCTAATACTTTTCTTTGTAAAACAATTTAATAGCACCAAGTGCCCCACCCCAAAGTGTAACTGTGTCAAAGAATGATGGAAATGGAACCGCTATCCTTGTCAGCTGGCAGCCACCCCCAGAGGACACTCAGAATGGAATGGTCCAGGAGTATAAGGTAATGGATGAGTTAATGTACTGACGGACACCCCTCTAAACACACACACACACACACACACACACACACACACACACACACACACACACACACACAGAGTGCACGCAAACTAAATTGTTTATAGATATTTGGCTCCATCTACTGGCAAAATGTAAAATTACTCAAATATTTTAGTGATTTTTGGAGTAACTTTCTTAGCAAAATCTGTATAAAATATTAATTGAAAATGAAAACAAAATATTCATAAATTAACAGATATGTTTAACTTATACAATTAACAAATTTAGATGCAAAACTTTTTCTGTTCTATAAAATACATTAAATATATTACCTAGAATTGTATTGCTGTTTAGAATTGTCTGGGGATAGTCACGTTCTACCTAAAATGGTTTGCTTTCTAACATCTTTTAAATTTTAGAACCTTAGAAATAAGTTGGGAAAATTATTTTGATGTGTATGTAAATGACTTTTATTTAAATCTTATTTTAGTCTCTAAACAAAAGTCATGTCTAAGAGTAAATTGAAAATTCTGCGTGTTTGTATAATTTTTGAAATATGCAATGTGCTATAACATGACTTAATAATTCTGATTCATTAATCTCACTGTGAAATAATGGACTCTACTTAATACACATAGTCTTAATAGAGAGTCATTTTGAGCAAATATTTTAAAGCATTTCAACACGTCTGAAAAATTAAGAACCATGAGATTTTGTCAAAAAATGTGTTTGAACTTATCCTAATGAATCTATCTTCTAACATTTATAAACAATGAGAAATGAATAATTGATATATTTAATCAGAAAACTTCAATATAAAATAGGTTTTGTGTGTTTTTCTATACTCATGTTTATAATAGAGGAATTTTAACTGCACAGTGTGTGCCTGTACATACACAGTAATTTTTTATGTGATACTTACTTGTCTAGTTACTACCTAAATCCTTATTCTTAAGTTGTTATTTTCTCTATGTAACTGTTTCAAACTGTGGTTAAAATTTTTAAACTAGGGTTAGACAGAAGAAGTGAAACTACTGATTCATAAAACAGATTGGAATATGTGTACACTAAAACACACGTGTCAAATGGTACGAAGCCACAGTGAGGCAGGGAGACGCATGTGCAGTCTCCAGTGTAGGTCAGCAATGTCCATCTACCTATATGGTAACGTAAGTATCCCCTGTGCGATCATTTTCCAAATATCAATGCCTGGCCAGTCCCCTCAAAGATTGTGACTCAGTTGCTCTGACAGGAGCCCTGGCACTGTATTTTGGTAAATGTCACTAGGTCTCCTAGTGAAAACCTATATAAAGATCAGATTTTTTGAATAGTAAATTAAATTGTACAAGAGCTAAGTGTACTAAGCTTATTTGGGGGAAGTAATCTTATGAATATATGTACATTTTAGGATTGCATTTAAAAAATTATTTCGAACACTGCCATGAATGTATAGTGGATATTTTAGGATTTTCAAATAAGATTTTTGTAATGTTCCTGAGTTGTTAAAAAGTAAAATATATATATAAAGTTTATATCTTTAAGTGCTTTCCTATGAATTTCAAGGTTATTTTAACACTGAGGATTGACAGGATGTTCTTGGTGTTCTCGTCTGGAAAAATGCACCATTAGAGAAGACTTCAAAGGTTTTATAATGAGATGATGTCTCAGCGTGCAAGCAAGATTGTGTAATGTAGGCATTTTCCCTGAAGAATCCAAACTCATTCCTCTCTTCCAGAAACGTGAAGGGTGGATTTCACTTAACTTCATGGTCAATTTAAAATAATAAGATGCCTTTCAGAACCTGATTGACTGGTACAAAATCAGTTTGTGGCTTTGGTTCAGCTATGTCATGTAATTGGGGAGGGAAATTTACAAAGGAGGTTTTATTTCCAAATGATCAGTTCCTGGTAGAGTATCTGACCATTTTCTGATAGGATGCAGAGAAGCTATATTAAAATAATATTAACTTTGATGAAGAATGAAAAGTTATTGACCACATAAAGAGGACACTGATGCCTTTGGATTAATTCTGAATTCCATTTCCTATTACGGTTTGGACAGAAGTCTGCTTGAAGCTGATCCTATGTATGGCAGGAGGACATCAGAAAGCTGGATTATGCTTTGTTATTTGGTAGATCACTTTCTTATGGAAACTGAGTCCAAACATTATCATGCACCATCCAAGTTCTTGAGCACTTTGAAAGACAATTCTTGATTTGTCCCTTAATAACGTTTAAAATGAGGCCAAAAGGCAGTTTAAAATTTTTAATTTTTTTATAAATCTCTATCACACATACCACCGTCAAAATTAGTGAGCTATAAAATGACTAAGTGCAAAATGTTTCCTTTCACATCAAACATACAGTTATTTTTATAATTCATATATTATGAAAGATTAATATATAATATTGCATCACTACTTTCTTTTATTGGTAATAGTTTAGTGTACCTTAAGCCTGAATAAAATTTTAAGATGGTCCTTACAATTTCAGTTTTAATAATCATATTTATACAACTAGTTAGCCTTAGATGGTTAGAGTCAGTTGTTTCTTGAATTTTGTGTAAATGGGATGGGTTAGTGACAGTGCCAAGTGTCTCAGAGAGCTGCAGAAGGTGTCACACTGAGAGTTCCCTACTCCTGTGTGTTTTATGATCCTTGGTCATCTTGATCATACTTGCAATGCAAATCGCCAATGACAATAGATGCATTTCTTTGCAGGCTGTGTACAGTTTCTGCCAGGTTTTTTTCTCCTGGAAATTCATTTATTAATGAAAAAGAAGGAAGGAAGGAAGGAAGGAAGGAAGGAAGGAAGGAAGGAAGGAAGGAAGGAAGGAAGGAAGGAAGGAAAAGAAAGAAGAGAAAAATGCAAAACCTAATTATATGAGCTGATGTACAGGCTAATAATGTGGCCAAAAAGAAAGGAGTATCTTTAAGCAAAAGTTTGTGAATGCCCCTTATACGATTCTTTAAAAGTAATGTTAAAGTTTGAAGAGATCTTGAAGTTACAACTAAGACTGGGTTTGAGTGAAGATCTTTTTGGAAGTAGGTCACAGGGAAGAAGGAGTTTTGAACTTCCTACCTGCCCTGGGTTCATAATAGATCTGAACTCCGTCTTGGTCTGCAATCCACCTTGGTCTGATGTTGACCTTTCCATTAAGTTAGGTACTTTACCGTCCACCTTTCCCTACATACGCCTTACAGGTCTGGTGTCTGGGCAATGAAACGCGGTACCACATCAACAAGACAGTAGATGGTTCCACCTTTTCTGTGGTCATTCCTTCCCTGGTTCCTGGAATTCGGTACAGCGTGGAAGTGGCAGCCAGCACTGGGGCTGGAGCTGGGGTGAAGAGTGAACCTCAATTCATCCAGTTAGGTGAGTATCTGGGCCGATCCTTGTGACACCCATCACTACACTACTTCCTCTGCTTTGCTGCCTTTGCTTATGGTTGAGCTATTGTAATTTGAACAGAGTAAGAGGTGTGGCTCCCAGCTACAATCCGGCTAGCTTTGTTTAAATCATAGGTAGATACAGGTATGAATGAAGTTACGCTTTACTAACAGTGGAGATGTGTTCTGAGAAATGTATTGTTGGTGACTATGTCCCTGTGTGAACGTCATGGAGTGTGTGTAAAGAAACTGACATATCTGTGCCATCACTAGGCAATAGAGTCATATGAAATCTGAATCACAGTTTTACATTGCATCATCATCATGGGCCGGACATTGCTGCGTAACACACAGCTATGTCAGATGCCTTAATTAGCTCACCAGTAAATTTAAACTTATCCAAGCATACTTGCTAGATGACATTTTACCTAAGAGACTATTTGTATTCTGTACCATAGTATCAATGCCCTATAGGCTTTTTCTTCATGTCTTCATCAAGTAATTTTGAATGAGTTCTAAGAATACATTTGGAAACAAGGACATAATCTGTCATCTCACGAAATTCACTGTTGTTTGGTATTTTTAAAGATGAAAAGAAAAATACTTCCATGAAGAATTGAAACTTAAGTTTGGGAAATTTATAGAAATCTAACGTTTATATTTAAATTTATTACCTAAAACTGGTTTTTTATAACAAAAGATAAGTGAAGATATCAAGAGTATGTTTATTTACTAATTATTTAGAAAGTTAAATACAATTTGTATCTCAAAATAGATGAGTTTTTAAAAACCCCTGATCTGGAAGCTTTTGTGGCTACACTTCACTAGGAAACTTGTTATGAAAATAATATACAAATTAATAATTGCTTACTATGAAAATTTAAAACAACAACAGCAACTAAATACTATTGTAACTAAACAGTAGGGAAAAAAGGGTCAGATTTTAAGAGGTGATAATTAAATTACAAATGGTGCCCCAAAATACAGTCAGCTTTGGTCTGTACATTACAAATTAGAACGTGACCATATTTATGTCAGATTTTAAATGATACAGGATATATAAAACTTTATACTTCATTAATGAATACATACTTATAATTTAAATAACACCCTAAAATTATTTCCAAATAGAACTAAATGTTTGGCTTTACTTAGCTTGGTTGCAATCCAGTGAAAATTTCACATTTACTTTGAAAATATTGTTGATGTCTTGGGGAAACATCTATACTTACAAAACTTCTATTATTCAAAACTATAAAATATTCTGCAAAAGAAGTTGCTGGATAAAACTTTGTTCTTAATAGACATTGGCCTTATTTCTTTAACCTTGACTTCCAAGGTTGTCCTTGAGCCAGAACAAAGGAAAAAAGGAAAAGTGTATTTTAGGGGAAAACTTAATTTGGAAAGAGATAGAGATGCGCCCAGTGTGACTGCAAGTGAATGATGAAAGGGAACTCCACACAGCTGAGCCATTGATGAGCTTGCTATGACAGTCCCATTCAAGCCTTTAGTAAGGAACTAGCTGACTGACAGAACCATGGGCCAAAATTTGACTTTCATACTTTTTCATTTGGCACATTTCAATGAAATCGTTCTAAACAACTTCATGGTTTATTTCAAGTAATATGGAAAAGTGTAAAAAATTGCTTGATGTATCTGTTACAATGTTGCGTAATAAATAGGGGTAATGATCATATGGAGGAAATAACTGATATTCAAATATGTGTCTCCTTTTGTGGAATGTCAGTATTACTTGATTAAATTGAGATCACTACATTGCAGTTACATTGTGTGGACCTTTTGCATTACTGATGTTGTTTACTGATTTTTTTTTTATAATGTGTGACTTTCTGCCCTTGTTTTTGAAAGATGAATTCAAAAAAGGACCATGTGTGATTTTATGTATTGAGATTTAAATCATGGATTTAAAGGTCAAATTGGTTTTCTTGAAATTATAAATACATTTCCAGCTTTCCATATCTTAATATAGCCTCAGCTGCATGGAGACAAAGCCCAGGATAGAGAAGGGCCGTTGTAATTCATTAGTCACACTATGCTGTATTCTCTTAAGCCATCTGGTCGCTTGCAAGGAACCTCTGTTGGCTGTTTCCATAAAGTCTGAAGCTACTCAGCTTAACCTTGTGCAAATAGCCATGAAATCTATATACCTAGCAGATACAAAGGGTGTGTTAGAAATAAAAAGAATAGGTCTGCTTAGTGAACTTTCAGAGGATGAAGTCCTCTTAGGATAACCACAGATAAAAGCATCTGGAACATGAAATAAAACTTTCAGTCAACAAACACTGGAAGGCAAGTGACTGCTTGTGAATATAGGTTTTTTCGGCCTTGATTCTCTGTAGAATAAATCTGAAAATCTGTTCAAGAATGAAAATACCCCCACTCCCCACATCCACTCATACAACCTGAGAAGGAATTTAGTCGTCTCAAGGAGTAGAGGGGTTCTGTGTTTTCTTAAAGGTTCCTTCTGCAATATCATTGAATAAGAAAAAAATAACTTGTAAGGTTTTCTTTTTTTTTTCTTTTTAAGAAAAGTTACTCATCTAGAAGTTATTTTTATTATTTTCTAGGAAAATGTGTTTTTGGACTAGAAAATATGTTTAAGCAGATTTTATTAGCAGAATTGTGTTTCTCTTTAACTTCCTCTTGAAATCTGTCTCTGTAGAGTGGCTCTGCTCTGACAGAGTTCCAGAGGATTTAGCTGTGAACACGTACCCATCCCGGTGACCAAGATTCTCTCAAGCCTGAAACTTCTTTAGAGTGACAGATGTTCTTGCAGGTTTTGTCTGACCTGCCCAGAGGGCCGCTGTCCGGGAGAGCCTTGACTAGGAAGAGAACTATAGGGGTATGTTGGTCAGATAAGATAGGGAGGAGGCAATACAGACAAAACACATGAACCAACAGAGGCTGTTAACTACTCACAGACCCATGAAAAGATGACAAGTACCGACAAAGAGACAGAGGAGGCAATTTATTCAGCTTGTAGGTGGGGAGCCAGAGAGAGCATCTACTGGGTGAGGTCTGCCTTGGTATTCACAATGTCATCCAAGCAAGTTTCCTGTGGAAAGTTCTAGTTATTCTTAGAGAAAACATTTCCACAGGGCCATGCTGTGACTAAGAGACTGTCAATGCACATGTGTCTAGTCCATGTCAGGTAACCAGGGTGTGACAGGGAGGTGAGGTCTGCGTGCCCCATAGGTAAGGTGGACCTTAGGGGGCAATTGTGCAAGGCAGATAGCCGTATTGACCTTACCGAGGACCTGGGAGTTAATACAGAGCTGGGAATTTTGTCAAGGTTAACTAAATCCTTCTGCTATAAAAAAGTTAATCGTAGATTCAACATGGATGCTGAGCCAATATAAAATTAAAAGGAACCACTACAAGAATTTATTCCAAGTGAAAGGATTTAAGAGTGGCAAGAAATAATGAAATAGGCAAACACTTTCTTGTTTCACCAGATGTTGTGTGGAAAGAACACTGAAACCACACATAGCAATGAAAATTCTACCCACTGGGCAAGCTCAAGGTTGACATTTCTCAGAACCAGCGATTTGCTTGGACAACAGAGTAACAGCCTCCGGTTTGCTTTCACAAAGACTATTCAGACTGTTCTGTGTGATCTGATGTAATGATGGACTTGAAAAAAAAAAAAAGAAACATAGTAGGCTTAAGGCATAAATTTAAAATAAGCAAATTTTATTAGCCATATAGTCTATCAATTTTTAATTCTTGAATCAAAATGTCTAACAGAAAATATGTCTTTTTGGCTATTCATATCTCTTAATAATTCTTTTACATATTTAATGTTCTTATTTCTATCACGGGTCATGATTATTATTTTAAATGAAAAATTATTCATAGTACTTTCACATTATTTCACATTATCTTAATTTTTCATTGTATTTTAATCACACTCATTTTTGAACTTTCCACATCCAGCTTTGAAAAAAATGTTTCTGAGAGAATGAAAGCTCTTGTAATACAGTGTGGTAGAGAGATATACATAAGCCCAGACATTTTTTTCAATATCTATCTCTTAGAGAAGATGTAATTTTATTTCCACCATTTTAGAATATATGTTTGACACAGAAGCTTAAGTATCGCATGGTTTCTTTTATAGGAGAAGACAAAGAAATAAATGTTTAAAAGAGTAAAAGGGAGGAGGGATGATAGCAGAGAGGGAGGTAGACTGTGTGGAGGTGGGAGAGGGTGTGAGGATGGGGGAGATGGGAGGATGAAGAGGCAAGGCCAAGTAAAAGGGATTAAATTGTGACATGTATTTGCACTGATTCCTCAAGTTGAATGTAATTAATATGCAAATAAAAATCATAATTCTGTGAAAAGCATAGAATAGATTTTGGAAAGCATGTAGAAGAACATAATATTTGAGGGTCTCTACAGAAGTATCTTTCATATATATATATATATATATATATATATATATATATATTCATCTAATGCTCCTTATTTGTACAATAACATTAAAATATTTTGATATTATATTTTTGTATTTATCCTAGCAATGTTGTGCAAAAATTAATCTAAGTAGGAACATACAATTTTGGGAAATAAAAGGGAACCATTATCTTTGAGTATTTCCCCATAAACTTATGCCATATTCATTTTAAATTGAAATAAATAATATCATAAATTATTTATAAAAATAAAAAAAATCTCATGAAGTCGTTTCCTTCAGAAAGGCTGGTAATGTTAATGAAAAAGCAGGCCATCTTTGTCCAAGAGTGGGTAGAACGAAATGACAGCCGATGACAGCCGCGTCCTATCACGAGCGCACGCGTACTTTATCATGTGGAGTTTCTGACCCCTGCTAATAAGAAGATGGGCTTTCAGATTCTCATGGAAACCCCGTGTCACCTGAGGACCAGGTCAGCCTGGCCCAGCAGATCTCCGACGTGGTGAAGCAGCCGGCCTTCATCGCCGGGATCGGGGCCGCCTGTTGGATCATCCTCACGGTCTTCAGCATCTGGCTCTATCGGCACCGAAAGAAACGCAATGGGCTCACGAGTACTTATGCCGGTATAAGAAAAGGTATTGTATTTCTTTGCGTACTTTAATAATGCTTGTAAAAACTCTTGATGTTAAACTTTGAGTCTGCACTATGCTTGAGTATATGTGTAGCTCACATTAAGTTATTTTACTATATCAAGATTCTCAGAAGAGCTTTTGTTTTAGAATGGTCTCTGTATATGAATTTCTTTAAGTAGGCCTGCACACCAAGCTTGTCAGTTTCTTAGAACTCAGTTCCTTTAAGACAGGTTTTGCCAAGACAGATAAGTCAAGAATTGCCTGTTAACTATTGCTTGTTCTTTTAGTCAATTTTATGTCTGTTATGCACATATAAACAATATATTTTTTTTCATATTCTTGAGTGAAATGCATAACCTTGCCACAAGAATTATAGTTTCAGGGTTTAAATTTATGCATTTTAAAGAAGGAATTATCCTTTGTGAAGCAACAAAAACAGCAAAAACAAAACAGAATATTGCCATTCGATTATTTATAAAAGTAGTGCTTTCTCAGTGAGTGGAGATCGAGGGATGTTCTCTAGTCAGGACAGAGAAGGGGCTTAGTCCTGCTTTATGCTGAGACTTACAGATACAGAAAGGAGGATATGTATACTGCTAACTAAAGATGGTAGTGAGTGTTACAAGTGTCCTTAAAATTTTACAAAAGAAATATTACTTGCCTGCTCCCTCTTACAGTTTTAAGGATGGACTGAATATGCCATAGTATTTCTGAAATGCCTTTGCTACAAATCCTTCAAACCTTTAGATTGCTGATTGGCATTTTTCATTCTCTGAGGAGATTTTTAACACTCCCGGGTTACAATTCTTCCCTTTTCCCTATCCCTATGTAGATCCATCAACTCTGGGCCTCCGATCTGAGCTTAGACAGGGCAGGTGTAGGTCCCAGTCTACAGTGAAGAGCGCCTGTCTTATGTCGTTAGTATAACAAAAGTATTCACAGTGTTGCTTTGTGTTCTCAAAGTTGTTAGGGGTTTGAGTGTAGATTTACAGTTTTAAGGCCCATGCTTTAGTCTCATGCAACAGATTTGCTTTACATATCAAATTTAAGAGGAATTCTCTTCCAAACTCTCTCAATTTTTTTTCTAAGTAAAACTTTTCTATATATCTTGTCCAGGCTTTTTCTCTAATTACGTGACTGAGAATTTTAATGCTGGACAGAACTTGTATACCCTCATGCATTTATGAATCAGTGGGAGTCAAAGGGAAAAAAATATTTATGCTCCCAGTTCTGAAATCTTGGGAAGAAAAGAATCAACACAAATTATTTACAGCACTGCAAGAAGAGATCGGTGCTTCCTGCCCAGCTCAACACCCATCTCCCCATGTGCATAGACTTGCCTGGGCACTGTCGTTCTTAAATATCGTGTTTCCAGATAGATGTCCTATCTAGAGATGAGGCAAGACGTCAGCTTCTCCCCCTGTAACACAGAAGTTCCTACAGAGGTGGTAGTGTTCGTATGTGTCCACAGCCACGTTAGGCACTCATGTCGATGCACCATGCACAAACTCCACATCAGTGCAGAGAAGGGATCTGGGTGGCTAGGCGTGGTGGAGTGAGGGCCAGGTAGGGTACTGGGCAGACCATGTTTTTCATCTGATTTGAATAAGGAAAAGTGAGTAATTAATATACAAATATGGAGTCTCTTAATTTTGTAGCCAAAAGATTTCCATCATCAGCTGCATTTTGTAAACAGCCAGTCAACAGAATCTGCTTCTTATCGCAGTGTAGGGTCATAGCAGTGTGGATATAACAACATAATGCTCTATATTGTCTTGAAGCCTAAAATGTGACCTGAAATGTTCGTTTTTTTCTTTACTAATGTTCTTTGAGCATGCTGACGAATACGTCTGTGTTCTTTCTGCAGAACCTACTAAACTAACCCCATTATCTTTTCAACTGGCTTCTGTCTCAGCAGAAGTCATAGAACATAATCACAAATGTGACTTGATGAGCATTTGATTCTGCTTTTTCACTTCGTCCTCTTGGCACTTTCTGTAATTCTGTTTCTGCAAAATTGACAATAAGGTACATTTTGAGCTCTTAAATTTTTTCATACCAAAACTCGTGCCAGTAATTTAAAAAATAAGAAGTGAAATGCTTTTTTTAAAAAATGAGTGCAATGAGTCCATTGACCTCAAAATTATAAAGACAAAGAATCACTTGGGTACAAGTGAGATTTTTTTTTTTTTACATTCCACCCTATGCTGCAGATGAGACATCTTCTGGGACACCCCACATCTCATCCACGTGCAGTCTCACTGCACACAGCATCCCTGGGTACACAGAGAGTTTATTATATTATTGGAAGCTTTGAGAATTAAGTTGTTCTCTGTGTGCTAGCAGCGAAAATTTCATTTACTATTGACCTTTCTTCATCCCTTCAGTTAGCTAGGAAAAGTAATGACAAGGACCTTTCATATTCCCCCTTGTCCTTGTGATTGCAAATTAATGTCCAGGTACTCTGTCCTTCCTTGAATAGCTTTCGTTTCAAATGTAGCTTTTTTTTTCCATGTCAAGACTTGTTACTATGGCTCTAAATTTTTGAATGTAGCTAAATTACATTGACTCTGTGAAAAGAACTGAATGAATTTTTTAAAAAGAAGAATAAAGGTAGAACACAATAGAATTTGTAAGACAGGACAATGGTACTGCAAACGAAGGCCAGTGTATAAAGGGTGGATTGTTGAGGTTTTTGTTGCTGTTTTTCTACTCTGCTTCGAGATAAAGTGGGCTGGTGAGAAGGGGCAATTCCACGGTTGCTCCACTTTCCCCAAGGCTCTAGTATTAATGGAAATTTCATATCAGTCTTTAAATGAAAAATACATTTTGGGAAGCTTTTGGATATATGATAAATAATATTATTTTCTTGAAATATTGTTTTCTTTTAAATCAAGCTTTAATTTTAAAGGGAGTCATGTAGAATGTCTTGCTTTTTATCCAGCAGCATTACTTTAATTTAACAGGAAGACATTGGAAAATAAACTAGTCCCTCCCTCTATGAAATGGCATGGAAATTGCTCCGGTGTTGTTCTGTACTCTGGAGTGGGGCAGATAGGAAAGTGGGGGAGACCAACTTGCTGGTTCTGAGGTCTGCAGTTCAAGTTCAGGCATTATTGATTATATTAAGATTTATAACTGCAGAGACAGTGAAGGTTCTCCGAGGGGTGCCATTGTTCTATTGTTTAGCTTCTAGCATGGCATTAAAAAATGCCCAGCTTACCCCTAGAAAGCGTCTCGAGGTAAACAGGGCCAGGGAAATTAAAGTTGAAGTTCCTCGTGTGTTGTTATTTCACAAAATTATGATGATAACAGAAATTCAGTGTTTTGCTATTTATATGAGACTTCAGTTGTTTCTTGTCAGTGAATCAGTTTGACTTCATGATTCTTTGTCTTAATTTCTCTTTCCTTTCCCCCTCCCTGTCTTCATTTATTCCTTCCTCTTTCCCTCTCTTTTCCTCTCTCTCTCTTTCTCTCTGTCACCCTCTGTTTCCTCCTTCTATTCAATACTGAGTAATTAAGGACACTTATCAGTCCATTTAATAAGCATTTGCTTTCAGATTTCTAGATAAGGTCCTAAGAAAGCCCTGATAATACTTGTTTAAGAATCCATCATCCCATGTTTGGGAATGATTAATAGCAGAAGATTCCTGTTTGTACTAAAGCCATGAGCTAAATCTCTGTTACTAAATGCGGGGTCATTCGCAGGCTAACCCAGACAATTCCCCTCCTGAGCCTGCTAGAATGTCAAGACACTTCAAAATGGTACCTGTAGAGACAGGCATTTCTTCCTTTTTATTTTTTTTCCCTTTTTTTTAACCCCTTAGATTGGTTCTATCCATATATATCAGAGTGTCAGACCTACTAGCCTGGTTATTTACATTTGTTTTATGTTCAGCTGTCTGCTTGATTTATACTAATGTGATATGTTCCCTTTCTCTCTTCAGCTTAATAACTGGTTTATATTTTGTTTTGATTTTTCAGTCCCGTCCTTTACGTTCACACCAACAGGTATATATTTGCACTTACCCTCCTCCCTTTCTTTGTTAGTTTGGCATGTGTTGTACTATTGTGTTTCTGGTTTTATTTCATTTTCAGCAGTAACTTGGGGGAAGGAACTTACCAGCAATACGATCCTTCATGTGCTCATGCCAGGCATGCTTTTGAAGTGGAAATGCTCGGTGCTGCTTTTCACCTATTCGGGACAGTCTTCCTGCTCCACTCCAAAGTTCACCTCTTGTTTGCATGTATTTCCATTAAATAGAAGCACTGTTACCCCATCAGCACGATTTAACATGCTAATCATCTTATTGGTTATTTCATACTTCACATTGCATTTTTCCCCTTAATGTAAGCTTTCAGGTTGTCCAGCAAAAATGTCTCTCTCTTTGTCCACATAATCAGTATTCTTAGAGGTAACCAACATACCCAGCACGTGGGAAAGCTGAGTGTTCATCTTCCCCAAGTCAGAAAGAATCCTTATATTTGGTTTTATTCAGTCTCTTTCCAAGTGGGTCCCATCCTGTCACATCACCTCTAGTCAAAGATGTACCTGTGGTCTTGCCTCCTGGGTCATAATCCAGTTATTGGGGTCTCTGAGAGCAGTTATCGAACCCTAACAGACTCCCAGCTTGGAGGTTTGCTAAATAGCAGAACTTGGCAGCCTCCAAAAATACATTTCTTCTTAGGAAATGTGTCTGTATTTACAGAAGAGCTAATCTTCTTAACCCTTTGCCTAATTATGTGTAAAGCATCTTTGTTTTGTTATGCCTATATTTTTACACCCAATACGTACTAAGCTGAGGATATTTTCAAAATATTAAAACACATTTTATTATGTTTACACGTCTGATAAAAATATAAGAAAGGATTTCCACCTCTAAATTAAAAAAACATAGATCTCATTAATTAATAGTAAAAAGTTGGCCTGCATGTGGGTATGTGAAAAGTAGGTTTACTTTACCATTTATATCTGTCCTATGGGTACTTAATCTTCTGGAAAAATTGTCTGGTAGTATTTTTTCCTGAACTTAGGATTATAAATACAAAAACATAAAATTGTAAGATCTAATAAGACATTCAAAATAGAAGTTTATGAAAAGTAAATATACAAATATGTACTGGTTACAGTTAACCAGAGTGTGTAGGGTAATTTCATTTTACTTTGCCCTTCACAACCTTTCTGGAACAATGAGAAAAAGAGAGTCATGAATATTGAATTCTAGAAGCAATCTTCTAAAAAATTTCAAGTTGCATTAGAAATCTGCAATGCATTATAATGATTTCTACAATGGTTCTAGGTAGGAAAGAAAAAGGAATTCTATTTTAGAAAGATGTTCATGGATGATGTAATGGCTTTTGACATATGGCTGTGTTTACTAATTCTTCTTTTTTTGATATTCCAGTAACTTATCAAAGAGGAGGTGAAGCTGTGAGCAGTGGAGGGAGGTAATTATCTTCTTGTTTTGTAGGCTGGAGGGGAATTTCAGATATATCTCCTTGTCCTCATCAGTAATACCATTTTCCTTTCTTGAAAGGTTTAACATAAAGCCGAAATTTGTTCAAATCCTGGAGAAAGTCTCCATCCCGCTGGGCTTTTGAACCAAGCCGTGTACACACAGTCCATCTAACTGCAGTTCGTAGTGCATGGCCATGCTTGGCCACTCGAGGGCGCGCTTTAACCAAGAAAAACAGACTTGCTGATTTAGCAGATGATTAAAAGGAGCTAAAGTGATTAAGCTGTGGCATTTATGAAGATTAAGAAATATAGCTAGTTAACAGATACTATCAAAGAAAAAGTGTTCATTTGAAAACCTGCTGAACGCAGCAGTTGCTCATAAGTTGCAGGTTATGTTTGTTTGTTCCTGTGAATTCAGTGTGGTTGACATCTCCATTTGCAGGGAAAGATGTGAAAAAAGGAGAAATCCAGGTAGCTTGTTAACAAAGAGCTTTTTTTTCTCCCTCTAATTAAAATCATTCTCAATCCTATATATATGATATTTTGGTAATTATTATTCAGTGAACTTTAATATATTCACAGAGAAATCACAAATTGACATGATAGTAGGCTGCGAGGGGCTGAGGGGTATAAATTACATGAGGCAACCACCAGGATTTTCCACAGTCAGATGATTTTTTTTTTCAAGCACATTAACATTAAGGTGTAAGGAAAGAAAATGTCTTCCAACCAAAATCATTTTAGAACTAATATCAATTTATTGAGTGCCTCTCTTTGTACAGTATGATAATATGGCCAGCTATGAGACAGGCAAAAATGAGGAATGTCTGCTGGACCCAGGAGCATTCCATGTGATCAGAAAATCACTATACTTAGTGAATTAGCAAAGAGAGATTTCATAAAGATGGACCTTGGCCACCTTTAGCCAGTAATGCACAAATGTGGCAGTTTTCCTTCTGGGGTATTACTAACTTCCTAATTTAAAACCCGTGTAACAAAGCCAGGCATGCACCTACAAAAAAGCAAAAAGCAACCAAAAAAATTGGAAGGTCTTTGTAAAGAACAAATCTACTTTATTCAACAATTAAACCTGAGCATGGTTTTGGATGGTGCAGGGGAATTCCATGTAAGGAACAGGACAGACACTTATGAAAGAGCTTCTGGCATAGAGCATTTTCTCATGGCTAAATCTGCAATGTCTGATTATTTCATCAGAGCTTTGTGTATGTGTATTCCTAACTGTAGATTGCAGCTTTCTTAGCACTAGCTTGTGCACATGAGTGTGTGTGCACACGTACCTGTACAGGATATATATTTCCTCTCTAAATAAATTAGCATTTAGACCAAATTATCACACAAGAAACAATGGCAGAAGTGCATAGGTAGCAAATGCCAGTTTCTGTAGCAGGAGAGAAGATTTGCTAAGTTCCCCAACTGTCCATTAGGAAATCTCCTTAGTAATAAGACCCCTGTGTAGTATTGGAAATTTCTAAGTTCCAAGCATAAGCTAAGTCAGAAGTAAGACAGCGTGCAGTAGGAATGCACATTCTCAGTCACGTGTTAGTGAGTGTGTCCATGTGAGAGTGTATGTATGTGTTGTGAGATGTAGGATAAGAATGAATTGTGAGCTAAGCTCCTGCCCTGACCCCTTTATTTGGGTTTTCTCTCCTATATCTCAGAGGCTGCTGGGTCCTCACTGGACCTGCCAACTTCACTTGATGACATCTAAGCCAATGTCTAGCCACCACCTGTCACCTCCTGCATTCATTAGTGCGTTCGGTGACTGTGCTTCTTATCACCGTCAATGTCCCTGTGTCACTGCAGGCACACCTTCTCCTGTGCCTGTCCATGACAAAAGCTATCCCGACTTCACCCAGCTTCATTAGTGCTACTTCTGGGACTGGCGGCCTCACCAGAGCAGGAGTGATCTTTTTCATTCTGAATGTATCGTGTCCCTAAGCAGCTGAAAAATGCTGTTTCCAGTGGAATCTGTAATATTTAAAAGAGCAAATCCAAATTTGACATTGCACATGAAGCCCACAAAGTGTAGGACTGTGCAGATCATTTCTTACCTCCACACGTCATGTCCCACAATCCCTTATGCCAGCACACCTGCCATACCACAGTCTTTTTCACAGTCCTCACTGTGCCACACACTGCTTACCACGTTAGCCTGAGGTAATCCAGGAGAGGAGCATTAGAAACATTAAATAGCTGTTTTTATTAATGTTTTCCTCCCCCCCCCCGACATTCCAGTCGCCCCTTCAACAACAACAACAAAAAAAACCTACTTATAATCCATACCAGAACACATATCAGCAAAAGTTAGAGGAAACCCAAGAAGTGGGCAGGAAAGTCTGGCTCGCCTGGTAGTGAATGGCCAGACCATGGTCCTGTTGGAGAGAGAGAGGTGACGGGAAAGTGGAGCTGAAGTCCCACTTACTGACAACGCTAGTATCGATCCTGAGTCCTGTCAGCGGGAAGAGAGCTCAGTCTAGCCTGATAAACCTTACGACCCAAATCCTTCACTACTTTTTCCCAGCTTCTAGACCCTATGGTATTTTACTTCATGGGTCTGTTTGCGGTTCAAATGGATTTTCCTGGAGTGATTGGAATGTCTGAAGTAACAGAAGAGAAGGAATTGAAAATAACCTCAACAAAATTGTGAAAGCAAATTAAACCATTTCCTCACATATTTATGCCCTTCAAATATGATAACATGATATTATAAGACTTCTTTTTCTGAACCATATCTGGCTGAGTCACTTGATTTGCCCAGGCAAAGCTCAAGCTTGCAGTTCCCTGCCTTAGTATTCCAGAATGCCGAGATTACAGGCCCGCACTACAAGGCCTGGATGATGAAATGATGTTTTACACACATACTAGTCGCTGCACCCGCTATGTGCTTTGACTCTGCTTCATATATTATTGTAGGGCTGTTAAAACGCCTGATATACATTAAATAAGTTTAAATGTACTCAGGTAGTTTGAAAAGACAGTCACACCCATTGTTAGAGAGGCTGCACACGGTATTTCCCTCTTCACAGACCACTGACATACCCACGTGGCATTTTGAGGCTCATTGTAGGACAGTAACCATGCTCACATTCTCCTTCAAATAAGTTGCATTCCAAATTCAAGTCTAAACAGAGAACTAGGATATGAGTTGTTAATCCTGCTTCTTGTTGGAAATCACCCAACCATATGAAAAGTTCTCTAAGCCTATGGTGATATCAAAGCATTCACTGTAAAAGTGTTTTTTTTTTTCTAGAGGGAGTCATAGTAGCATAAATAATATTGTATATTACCTTTGAAACATGCAAGTTGGACTGCAGGATTTCCACTTGACCCATACTTCAAGCATACCGTAACGTCTCTGTAGTGTCAAGTATGGAAGTTTCATTTTTAATAAGTTCTCCGGTGATAATATGTCTGGCTGAAGTTCAAGGAAAAATAAAAATAGGAAAGCTAAAGATTGCTCGATGTGGAATTTCTATAACTAACATCTATTTCAAAGCATCCGGATATCTGCGTACAGCTAGCAGCTTACATTTAAATGTGTAAATTTCAATGGTTCAGCAACATAGCTCTTCAAAGCATGTTTTTATCGACAGTTTTAATAGCCAGTTGGCTCAGTTTTAACAGCTTCACCCTTAATTTCAGGACTTCAAGCAATCTCTTCGCTCTTCTCTTTATTAAGAGTGTTAGAAAGCTGTAGGGAGTTTCTGCACACTCCAATAAGTGTGTTTATAAGACCTTAGATCAGAGTGTGGAATTTGGGGCCTCTGCTTGGGTTTGCTGCCCTGTCCTTTTTTTTTTTTTTTTTTGTAGCTGCACTTATCTTAACCCTTTCCAAATACCCTTGTTTTCTCATCTGTAAATTTGGGATAATATCCTGTAAAATTATTGTGATGGTGAAAAAAGTTAACTACAAAAATCTGCAAACAATGGCTCACCTATTTCTAAGCAAGGAGCAAATGTTCATTTTAATCATACACACACACACACACACACACACACACACACACACACACACACACGCAAGTATATAAATTATAAATTTATATCCTTCATTTGAATTGAATTATTCCCCCAATAACCATCATTTGCATAATAAGTTTCCTCGGTTGACTACCTACATAGGCATACATAGAGTAGGAGTGATAGGGAAAGAAATGTCAGATTCTTGCTTCGCAGGTAAATGAGAAGCATCGTTATTGCATTTTAACAAAGGAAATGAGACCACAAACAAAGAAAATCTTCACATTGCCTGTAGCTCCAGCCTGTTTACTGTGGGCGGACAGCGTGTCATACATCATCAGCTTCTTTGCTGAATTCTCACATGGAGGCAGTCTTGGAACAGGGCATGAGGAAGGCTGCTCCTGGACTCCTGACTGAGTCCCTGTCACTGGTGGCCCAGGGCTTCCATTAATAACTGCTGGTGTATCTTGCCTCTTGGATGGTGAAAGAGGATTAACATCTGCTATGCCAAAATAGAAAAAAAAAATGAGTAATGCTAATATTTCTTTTAGTCAACATCTTTGTTTTACCAGATCTCGTTCAGCAGCTTTCCTTTGTCTGTGGGAGAGCTCGTGATATTTTACATTGTCTTCATCAAAAACTGTCGGCAGGCACACAGACCTGCACACCGAGACACAGATGCAACTCTGCACAACGTGCCACAGAGCCCCGAAGTCACTATTGTGGAAACACAGTTTCCAAGAAAATCCTCGAGTACACCAAATATGAAGATCTCATTATCTTAGTAAAGAAGCCATGTGTTTTGTAATTGAGCTGTGAGAAAAGTTGTAGTGAAAGGGTTAAAAATGAAGAAATGTGAGTGGCTTTGCATTAAACATCTTAAGTTCCTAAAAAATACATGTACTTAAATTTTTAGATTCTAAGTTTGAGTTTTAATCACTGACTAAAGACAGAGTAGAACATTGCAAACAGTAAAACACTTTAAGTCTGAATCACAACTGTACAAATTAGATTTATACCTCAGAATGTTTTGCTGCAGTTGCCTGCGGAGAAATAAAGGGAGACTCATATCATCCGGCACAGTTCACCCAATTACTGTAGGAGTAGCGAAGTTAAGTGCTTACTGGTATATTATTTCCCATTAATACAATTTTCACTTCATATATTTGTTTTTTCTTTAGGCCAGGACTTCTCAATATCAGTGAGCCTGCCACACAGCCATGGCTGGCAGACACGTGGCCTAATACTGGCAACAATCACAATGACTGCTCCATCAACTGCTGCACTGCAGGCAATGGGAACAGCGACAGCAACCTGACAACCTACAGCCGCCCAGGTTAGGGTCCCTCGGAGAGCCCGGTCCTTGGGAGCGTCACGTGGAACTAGCCCACAATTTTCTTTCCCTCTCCCTCTGAGGGGAAGAAACTTCGATCAACATTTTTATGAAATGTTGAATATTGCACAACAAACTTGCCCATTTCACTGTTTTCTCCATACTAAAACTTCCGTATTTCACCCTCTATACCAAAAAAAAAAAAAAAAAAGAAAAAACAGAAAATAGAGAGTAAAAATTCTGGAATAGATGGCATGTAAGGAAAATTAAAATCATGTATGCAATGTGTGTAATTATATTTTAAATTGCTATTATTTATAATATTAAATTATTTTCAAATTTTGGAAAATAATACAGATCAAAAGGTCAATAAATCCATAGTGTTAGCCTTTGATAGTAATAATGATAATAGTATAAAAATAATGAAAAATTTAAATGAAACCTGATATTTCAAATCAGATTTTAGAGTATAAAAGTAAATCCTGAGGACACAAATTATAATTTTGCATACATCTATTGTCCTTAATGTATTTTCATTCTTAAATATGGAGTAGACTACTCTGATGAGATTTCATGCTAAAAACATGTCAGTGTTTATTTCATGAAAGTGAAACAGATATGGAGTTTTCTGAATATAAAAGGAGAAAAATTAAAAGTAGAAATAGCTTCTTACAAAACAAAAAAAGATCCCAATGTAGGAAACATTAAAATAACTTCAAAGTATTTAATTATATTCTTTGGGAAGAAAAATAGCCCTTGAGATTAAGGAAAAAAAGAACAAGAAGATTATATGTAAATAGAGATGTTATCAATTCTATGAAAAGTCAGAGCAATCAGAACATAACCCTGAAAGTCGTTCTATGTCTCCATTCCCTGAATGCGGATCTGACAATACCGCTTCCTGGGTTCTCCAGAAGTTCATGTTCTAATTGTCTAGACAATGCTGTAATCAGAAAGAAAAGACTGTCCTGAAAGCTCTGAGAGAGATGAAGTGACAATTCTGATTTAAATTAATATGTAAAGCTCTGTTGTTCGATATGGCAGCTACTGGCCCCAGATGGCTCCCTAAATTCAAAGTAATGAAATAAAATGTAGTATAAGTTCAATTCCTTATTCACAGCGGCCACATTTCAAATGCTCCATAGCCACGTATGGCCAGAGGCTGCTGTGTTGGACACTGCAGGCTGGAACACGTCCATTATCATAAAAGACTTCGTGGGAAGGACGCACAGCACAGTCAGTGTGCTGCCTTTAGAATATCTGTTAGCCACTATTTTTATATTTCCTTTCTCCCAAATTATTTTTATTAGTATATATTTTTGATACATGATAATTTCATTCAAGTCCAGGTATTGATGCATAATACATATCAAAACTTAATACCAAGAAATTAAAGATGGCTGCTGAATTGAATGATTCTTCTCTCTAATGGCATACGGCTGGAATAGAGAGTAGCTGATTGAAGTATGATAGAGAAATTATAAACTTTATCTAACATTATATTCATATACTAGCAGTCTTGTTGAATTTTCAGTTTTTAAGCTATCTCATTGAAAACCAGTTTTCAAAGAGACCTGCTGATGTTGATGCTATAACTAAACAATATGAATAAGACATTGGAATTTTTTATGTAGTAGCTTTGTTTTTACTTTTAAAGTTTTTTTTTTTAACTTCAAAGTAGAACTTCAGTTCTTCCTGCTGTTTTGTTAACTTCTATTGTAGGCCTTACATACGGCTGTATATATTAGTTATTGAATTCCTAAGTACTTGATGATGGGAAAATTAGAGTGTAAATGAGATATTAGACATATTAGGTATTAGTTACATCTTTATATGATTAAATTACTCGAGTGACTGTAATTCATTTGGACATCTTATCCTTCCTGGGGTGTCATTATGAAACCATGAAAAAATGATTATCTGGTAACTTTCCTGATAATGATTATCGTCATGACCGAGATATGAACTAATAAAATTCTCCTGACTCCTATTCACCATCCCTTTACCTCTGATCCTCTTACTTTTGCCTAGAAGTACTTTATAAAATATTGACATCTGAGCTGCTTTGATCTGCAGTTAGAGGCTTTAACTCTGCTCAACTTATGTGCTGTGTCCTTTGGCATGAACAACTAACTACTAGTTTTAACTAGCTCACTAACAGAAGACTATAAATTTTAAAGTTGACATATAGACATTTCCTTATATATATTATTTTAGTGGTCTTCCTATCAATGGGGCTTTTCAGTAAAAATATTTCAAAGTTAATGAATCTTTTACCATGTGACGCTAGCAGTCTCTACAATTATTATTTTTTTGTGTGTGATATCCTCATTCCCTCAAATTTTGTGTCTTTGGGAAGTCCATATGAAGATTTGGTCCTCTCTATCAACCCTTTTTAACCTCATTTGTACCTTTCATGCCAATTTTACTATGATTCACAAAGCTTCTTAGGAAGAAATTTAAAGCGAATAACCATGCAGAATGACTTTTTCCTTTTCCTCTTCATTGCACGTAGCTGATTGTATAGCAAATTATAACAACCAACTGGATAACAAACAAACAAATCTGATGCTCCCTGAGTCAACTGTTTATGGTGATGTGGACCTTAGTAACAAAATCAATGAGATGAAAACCTTCAATAGCCCAAATCTGAAGGATGGGCGTTTTGTCAATCCATCAGGGCAGCCCACTCCGTATGCCACCACCCAGCTCATCCAGTCAAACCTCAGCAATAACATGAACAATGGCAGCGGGGACTCCAGCGAGAAGCACTGGAAACCACCCGGTCCGCAGAAACAGGAAGTAGCACCAGTGCAGTACAACATCATGGAGCAGAACAGGCTGAACAAAGGTGAAGAGCTTTGCTCGATTCTGATGCTTTTCCCTTCAGCACGAGCTGTCCTTCCTCGTCTGTGATGAGCAAGTAACAGATTTCCTTTTGTTACTGAGAATTCTTTATTTCTTTGGTTTCAAAATTTGCAGTGTCAAAGAGTTAATTAGCACAACAATAACCTTGGAAAATTGATTTTATAATAATATATAAGTATTTTCAAATGGTTTTGAGATTAATTTAAATTTAATAGTAGGTGAGGGATTGCTTAGGACATACCATCTTTTATTCATAAGGCAGATGTGCGACCATCACAATACTTCACATTTCCAATAAATAGACTATCCCATTCTTTCCACTTGAGGATGGGCGATAATTGCTTCTACGTGGTCATATAAACGAATGGCATTTTTATATCAAACAGAAGAAAAAAATTAGACTTGAACTAGAGAGGTAGTTTTATGGGTTGTATGTTTCCTACCTTGTGTGGGTACTCGGTCTGATACAATGTATAATTTTAGAACCTAAATTTCTTTGGTTGACCTGATTGAAGTCTGTTAGTATAGAAACTGGAATAAATTGAGTTTCATATTAACTTGAAGTAGCAGAATAGCACTGGATGGCCTAAGGGAGCAGTCTCTGTATTGTAATATGTGGGGGTTGGAAGAGGTAGGTATTTGATTTCTTTGTAATTCTTCAGGCTACCTCTTTAATAACATGATTTGCAAAGTTAGACCTCTTGGAAAAGCAGAATTGCTTTAATTTGAGTACATGGGGCAATGTGGTACAAGTATACAGGAAAAGAATGTGTTTTATTTTAGGTAATTAAAGATATAGATTTGTTTTCTTTAGACCTGAGTTGAGAGCATTTTGTTCAAAAATAAGCATTCTAGCTGGAAATTCTAAAAGAACATTTTATTTAAGTTCATATTTTGTGGGCTTTAATTCTTTTATGATTACAGGTTTATTTAGCCTTTTTTCAAGTTTAAGAAAGCTCTTGATAGGAATAAAATCCAATTTGATAAATATTTATTAAGACAAGTTTAAGAAAGCTCTTGATAGGTATAATAACCCAATTTAATAAATATTTATTAGCACTCTTGCATAAGTTCTTGACAAAGACTGACAAAGATGAATAGGATTGTTTCTGCAATTGTAGAGTTTATTGTGGGAATTCAAACTATTGTTACATTATTTCTCTATAATATATGGTTTTAGTCTGGGCCTTGAAAAGTGCTGACAGTCCTCTGTACAAATATATCAGAACTCTGATTTATTGTTTATACTGCTGGTGAGCAGATTTGGTATGTTAGAGTACTAAAAAGACCCTGGAATGCAACGAAACTGACAGACTGTTTCTGACTGCATTCTAGTGGCAAGCGAAGCACTTGAATTTTCACCTTTGCCTGAAAAGGCAAGAACATTTTTCGGGCAAATTTATATACTTTAGTGTATTTATTTTTTATCAGTGATATATATTTAATTTGATACAGTCTCAAAGCAAATTTCAATTTTACTTTTATTTTAATTTGTTTTATGATTTTTCAGGCATGACATTCCAATGATATCTTACTGTTAAAGTTAGATATATTATTGTATGTTATCTATTATAATTATTTATATTGTATACACACACACACAAACATGCACACACGAGGATAACTGTGGATTGACTCAGGGCCTGTGCATAAGAATGTACTCACTCAATCCCTGTTGCTTAATCCTAAATTTTGTGTATATCTGTTTGGTATATAAATCTTTCTCTACCCTGATAGATCCAAATGTAACATAAGAGAAGGGGTTGGGGGAATGACACCGCCGTGGTTACAGTGCGTGCTGTGAGAGCACAAGGTGCTGAGTTTGATTCCGCAGTACCACATAATGCTGGTGTGGCGACACATGCCTATAATTCCAGCACTCTTGAGGCTGAGGCAGGGGAATTTCTGTGAGTTTAAGGCCTGAGCTACATAGTGATACCCTGTCTCAAATAAATAAATAAGAAATATCAGGAAAATAAACATTTTTTATTACTCAGAAATATAAACAAAACAAAGAGATACTAAATAACTCACAAACACAAAATGTTTGATTTCATTTTTTTTAATTTCAAATGTCTAGATTATCGAGCAAATGACACAATTGCTCCAACTATCCCATACAACCAGTCATATGACCAGAACACAGGAGGGTCCTACAATAGTTCGGATCGGGGCAGTAGTACGTCTGGTAAGTCATCGAACCAAAGGAAATACCACTTCTAACGAATTGAGTGCTACCAAACTGATAGATTTAGATGACGTGTCTAATCAGTATCATTTGAATCCCAGCCTGGGCCTGTATCCAAGTGTAGGGACTACCCAGTCAACAAACCATTTTCTATTCTTTTTGGTATCCAATACGAAGCTTCTCTTTCTTCCTCCCCCACTCCCCTTGTTAAGGTGCTTTTGTGAAACCAGAAGTATGAGCTAATCTTTAAAAGCAATTAAAACTTTCTTTTTTCTCTATAAGCAAATATAAATCAAGATGTTCCACATGTAGATAATTGGCTCAGCATGTTACCACTTGAAATTAGACTGTAAAAGCCATGTCATCTGAGGACACTTACGCAGAATAAATGCTGAGAGAAACAACGACCTGAGATCTAGGTAAAATAGGAACCTGTCTCAGTTTATAATCTCTCTGCCATCCTTCAGTTCTTGCTTGGAAACTTCATAATGAGCCTCACAACCTCAGTCAGATTGGGCTTCAGAAGCCACACTGAGGCCCTTCCCTGTGGTCTTCATGCTGTTGCAGCTGTTTGCCAGCTGTTTTCCTGATAGGGGCCGCAGATGGGAACTTGCTGGTACTTAAGTCCTGTTTTTCTAATTAAAGGCGGTTCGTTATTAGAGCTAACATGTGGCGAGTCACACCACAATGAGAACAAACTGATTGATCTGGAGTTGAGCATGTTTCCCGAGGAGAGGATAGAATTGGCACCTCCCAGAAACTGGATTAAAGTTGTTAGCTTTTTTAACCACATGTCTCTAACCCTCTTTTGTAATGAATATCACATTTGCTTTCTATACTATATTTCTTCTCTAGTTTTTAGTGAAATTTAAAGGAGCTTAGAAATGGCCTTTATCTTTTTAGATTTTCGCTAATTCTGCTGTACCTTCTCAACAATTAAAATACAGTTAATATAGTTTTTAAGTAATATATAGTTACAGTTTTTTCAAACTAAATAAGCTCCGAATGAAGATGTAAAAATTGCCAGTACCTGTTTTTGTGAAGGCCACACAAAATATTTGGGCTCTGATGATTTCACCCCATGTTATTTTTGAATTCATAATCTCATATATAAAATCTTATCTTAGAGGAAAAAAGCATGGTTTCAGTTTATTCATTTTGACGCGACCTTCATCATCCCTTAGCTTGGTACCTCGACCTTAATGTTTTACCACTGTGTCATGTGTTTTTCTGTGTGCATTTGGTGACAGGCAGGGGGAAGTGCAAAGCAGAAAATAAGGAGGAGAGCTTTGTTAAGTCTCCTCGTGCTGACAGAGTTGTTACAGTAGACGCATGCCAGGAAAGCGAGAGTGGCTGGGTGGTGTCACTGTGCCACACATGCCCTGTGATTGCTACACTGGCCAACTGAGCTATGCAAGAAAGAAGAGAGATACGTGACCATAGGGATGCCAGTCACAGTTTATTAATAACAGCCTCCTCTTTGGCCCCCACTTGATGCCGCTACATACCCTTGAAAGAACATATGGCATGACACTGCCATTTGACTGAAGATTCCCAAGTGACTTAAACAAACAAACAAACAAAAAACTATAGAATAAGCTGGGAACTGTTTCATCTGCCATGTGAGGTGTTTCTATTACAGATATGGTTAAAAAATGCCATGATAATTTAAAGCCACACATGAAGAAAATTATTATAGACTCATTGTCTATAATGTGCATATGAATCTCAAACTTGGCATATAGAAAAAGAAGTATCTTAGCCAAAATATTTCTAACACCAAGGTTTTTTTTATAAATGATTGTGTAAATGCCTAACAATGTTTAAGCAATATGATAACCCTAGAATCAAAATATTAGGACCTGAATTATTATATAATTTCCAACTACTGAGAATATTCAACAGCATCATTTTCCTTTAAATCATAATTTTGTAGAAACAACAGCTGAAAATGCTTTGGTCTTTTTTTCTGAAAAAACATTTTTTCTCATTCTTTTGTTATTATGTTGATTATTCCAGTAATTATTTCCATTGATATTTGCCTTTCTGAAGTAGTAATTTCATTGTGCCCAGGACATGTCAATGGACAAGTATAAATTATATAGATCCAGTGATTTAATGCAACAGTGGAACTCTAATAGATTGTAGCTGTATCATATTGTATTTTAGGTTTCAGCAATTAAATAATAGAAAGGCACTCCAGAAAATATGTCTGCAGCTCTTTTGTTTCAGATGATTATCCATAGTGCAATTAATCAGTATAGGAAGATGACTATTAATGATGTGACTTGTAAAATTCATTTATGGTTTTATTGCATTTTTGCTATGTATCATGCAGTTACATTTTTGCTGTGTATTGGCAATGTTTTGCTTCTTTTGTGAAATTCTGTTTAAACTTAACAAAAGTAAATTAATCTCTGTATACTTATATGAATTAAAAGATTGCATTTGCAGAAAATAATTCACACATGGACAATGGAGAAGTTTTAATGGCCAGAAAAAAGACTGATATTCTTATACTTTATTTCACTGCAGGGAGTCAAGGGCAGAAGAAAGGAGCACGGACACCTAAGGCACCAAAACAAGGGGGCATGAGCTGGGCAGACCTGCTCCCTCCGCCTCCGGCACAGCCCCCTCCTCACGGCAACAGTGAAGAGTACAGCATTTCTGTGGATGAAAGGTAAGAGATGCCCAGTGCGAGCGCTGCAGTACGATTTCCGAGACTCATACAAGTAAGTGTTAACTCTGTGGCTAAAGGGGGACAACTGCTGAGGTCCTTTAGCCGTTGCCTCTAAATAAAACAGTGTTGACCTGTAAGACTTAAAGTCTGTCTTCAGGGCTCAGCCATGAATACTGTGGGAGCTGCTTTAGGAGGAGAGATTTTTTTTTTTTTTTTTTTTTTTTGCTTACACAAACACACACCTAATTTTGCATGCATCGCCTTGTGCATGAACTCACACAGAGTCCTGGATATAACTTTGTTATTTTCAAATACAATTGTGCATTCATAGATTTTTTTGACATCAGGCCACGTATGTGACAGTGATTCCGTAAGATGAGACTGGAGCCGAGCATTTCCTGTCTCCTTGTATTTTAGCTTCTCATTTTCTCTGTTTACATATGTCTAGATGTTCAAATTCTTACAGTGTTGCAGTTGACCCCAGCATTAGGTATGGTGATATCCTGTATAGTTTGGAACCTAGAATGATGGGGTGCCACTTAGCCTGGATGTATGGTGAGGGACATGGCCTAGGCTTGTGTAAGTACACTTTGTGATGCTCTAATGATGCATTTTTCAAAACATCATTAAGTAATATGTTATTTGCTAGAACTGTTCGACACACTGCTCAATATTTACCACATAGTTGTGTGAATTTACACACAGCAACTATTGTCTTCTGAAAACTATTTTTGTAAATGTTAATATATTACACAGAAAACTGTGGTGATTTAAACTTTTTGGAATTTGCAAGAAATTCGACGAGTAGAAATGTCCTCTGTGGCAAAAATTAGAAAGTTAATGTGCTTCTTTCTTGAACTAGAATCTTGAAATCTTCTTAACTATGGAAAAAAGCAGTTGTTCCACTACTAGAATCAAAGGAAGAGAATTCAATTGATATAGAAAATTAATGACAAAAAGCTACCTGGAAGTACTTTTTCATTCTCCCTGCACATACTACACAGACAACACCACACAGAACAATAACAAAAACCAGTGTTTTATAGTTCCAACTATAGTCAGAAATCCAGCCTTTGATTCTGCTCCATTTTCCAATTATTGTTTAATGACATTTATTTTCTGGTGAAATTCTTATACAGAAAGATTCACAGGGAGTTCTTGTTATCCATAACTGTGGAGAAAACTGAATTAGTTAATACTGAACCATCACACCTACCAGGGAAATATAGGGGTAGATTTCTTTGCACCTCAGGTCCCAACTGTTTTGTCAGTACAGAGCTTGTTTTATGTGTGTTGTGTTTAAAGATACTTTACTTCATGTAATTTTTTTCTCATTGTCATGAAACTCGCAGTCAGTAGTACTGTGTCACTTCTAAGAAAATACAGTTAATTATGATGTACTTTTCTGTAAGGCATATCATAGTTTTGTTATGCTTAGGACCACAAATAACATTTCTTTGGTTCATTTTCATGGGGAAATCACCAATATAATTTTTTTCCCCAAAAGAGGGCACTAAATAAACTAATGACAGGGTATTTGTTTATAATGTTTGAACTGACAGAGCGAAATCAACTTGTTTTGGCTCCTCTGGGAATATGAGCACCAGGTGGCACTTTGTGTGTGTGTGTGTGTGTGTGTGTGTGTGTGTGTGTGTGTGTGTGTGTGTGTGTGTGTGTGTTTGAATAAACATGTAATTGTCAGGGGTATTGATTTTGGAGCCACACATAAATTTTTCCTGAGTCAGTGAGTCTAAAAGCATGGAATGTGCATGTAATGAAGATAAGTTTGGCTGTATATTTTAAAGTTCACTTTTTTGACTTTTTGATCATGGCATTTACTGCTTTCTGTTGCAAAAAAATAGATTTAAAAATATGAGTTAATATAAATAAAAAGAAAAAGATTGTTTTTAACTTGGAAGAATGAAGGTTTTTTGACTTGCTGGTAGCTCTTCTTGACCTTGACAAATACGATTTTAAATTAAGAGCCTAGGGCGGGGGTGGGAGTGGCTGTGTGGGAAGGGCATGGACATTGGGACCACACAGAGCTGTGGCCTTCTGCAGAAGTAACAGAAAACACATGGCAGGGACTGAGGAAGCTCAGAAGCAAATGTGAGACAGACTGTGTAGACAGTTCAATGCCCTGCTTTGGCATTTTCATTTTATTCTCCGAGCAATTAGCCATTTACTACTTTGGAGCAAATGAATCACCTGAGGGCGATGGGCTTTGCGGTAATTTGGGAACACTATGAGGAAGGTGAAGGAAGGATTGACTGATGGTTGCAGTAGCACATGGAACAGATAAAAATGAAGAAATCATTTCTGGGGAGTCTTTATTTAGAATAGACATGAATCAGTGAACAGTTTGACAGAGAAGAACAAGATACTTATCTATAAGATCTCTAGTTTGGAGCAATTTGTGTCTTATTTGACTGCAAGAGAAACAGAAAAATGTGAAGATTGAGATAATGTGATTAGGAGAATAAAGAAGCTATAAACTGTCTAGATTATTTGAGCATCAACTTTCGTAAGTTAGTAAGTTAAGTTAGACAAGATAGATGGCAGAGAACACATAAGAGATGGGTAAGGACAACATGATCTGTATCGGGGAGTGGTCATTGTCATTCTGACAGATAACATACACTCCAGAATAAGAGAAAAGAGGGGAAGAAGGAAATGTCTCCGGATTTTTCTTGGTTCGCAGCTAACTCCAGTGGGAACTAGAGGAAATGTGGTTGTTGAGGAGCATTGTGTCTGTCAGTCAACGTTCCAGAATGCTGGACAACTACTTTGTACTTAAGTGAAGAAGTAGTGATCTACTAGAAATTTAGAGAAAACGTGGGTTATCTAATACTATGGGAGTTGGTTTCTAATATGTCTTTCTTTGAAAGGATTTAGTGTTTTTTTCTCCCAGAATGTGGAATCTTATTCTCAAGCAAATGCAATACCCTCTTGCTTCTTATAACCTTAAGTTAGAGTATCAGAATACACCAAGTATATTTGAGGTATACTGAGTTGAGCCATATTAAGTAGGCTTATTTATTTCATGAATTCATAGCCTCTGTAATATGCTAATACAAATTATATTCTCTCAGAGGAAAAAAAAAATATATGTGTAGTAATTCACAGTGAACTTTTTAACTATAACTCTTTTTTAAAAAATTTTCCCCATTTTATTGATAATGTACAAATGAAAACTTTAAAGTTTACATTGATCTTGAGCATTTTGTGCACTTACATATCATGACAAAGTTACAGATCCTCTCTCTCCTTTCGACCCTTCCCCAATCCATCCCCCAAGTTCCTATAATTTCCCACTTTAAGTTCCATGAAATAATTGTGTCTGACATGATACAGAACCTTCTGACTTCAAAAATAATTCAAAGTTTCTATTTCACTCACTGCACAAGTATATATAGTACAGATACCTTGAGGTAATTCTCTGTGTTTTTGTGATCTGGTTCAGCTATGACCAAGACATAACGTGTCCTGTACCACCAGCAAGGATGTATTTACAACAAGATGAATTAGAAGAGGAGGAAGATGAAAGAGGCCCCACCCCTCCTGTGCGGGGGGCAGCTTCCTCCCCAGCTGCCGTGTCCTATAGCCATCAGTCCACTGCCACGCTGACCCCATCCCCACAGGAAGAACTCCAGCCCATGCTACAAGATTGCCCAGAGGAGATTGGCCACATGCAGCACCAACCTGACAGGAGGTATGTTGTCACTACCAGCCTTTGCTGAGAATTCAGGTAATTTCCTCCTACCCTCTTTCGGCAGCATTTTTTAATGCTATTACAGGCAGTAATTTCCAAATCACATGAGTATTTCCTTAGCATAGCCTGGTAAGCTCACGTAACAAATATATCAATTAAAATTGTTGCCCATCACGCTAGATTAATGGATCTTAGTGAACCTGCAGCCATAAAAAATGTGCATTAATATTCACCCACTTATGATAATTACATTCAGAAACACATGTTTTGGGAATCTGATAGCTTGTTTTTGACCATGCATGTTTATGTATCTTATTTTTTCCTTATGCATGGACATATTCTTTTTAGTCTACAGAAAAAAATAGATTTTCTTCTGTCTGCTAGTACTAAATGCACATAATAGTTTGTTCACTCACAACTGTAATGTAAAAGAATGAGTTTTTGGTACTTATTTTATGTTGTCCTCAGATACCTTTATTTTGGCCTAGATATTAGTTTGAATTTTTTAATTCAAGTTACTAAACAGGATGTGTGAGGGGGGTTGGGTGGTTGGTGTGTATGAGGGTGTGCTCAGATCTTTAATCTTTATGCTCAGCATCACCAACCAATACATTTTTGTTACATACAATGACTTCACTTGTCATTTGTACTACATAAAAGCTATTACTGCATTGTGTTAGCACTTCTCTCGTTGATTTTGTTTGTACTATTTTATCGCCCTTGACACATTATATTGTATATCTATTGCTTTCTACATTCCTAATGTCATTTCAAACTGAGTGTGTTATTTGCCACAGAAGATTTTCCCGCAGTGTTCTTGAATGAATAACAAATTCTGGTTTATGTTGCTTGAATTTTACCCTGTAGATTAAAACGAAATTTGCAACATTTACTAACAATTCTGTCATTAAGAAGTTATTGCCAAATTCAAATCAAACACTGTCTTTTTTTTTAAGCCTTTTGTATGACAAGGGGGAAGTTTATTTGCCATTTTCTTTAACTCAGTAACATTAACCCTTGGAACTTCTCAGTGAAAACTGAAAGATTGAGAACAAATACAGCATCTCTTTTCCCTGTTATGGTGCAAATCATCTAGGTTTCTCTTATGAGAAGCAGTGAGAGACTAATAGAGATTATTAAACTCTGAACTAATTGAGCATTCATTCAATCTTTTCTGAAATTACCTATTTCCTCGCCATGTTCCTCTGCTTTGCCAGTCACACCTGGTGTTTCCTTTTAGGTGAGATTATTATTTTGTCTTTTTAAATATAATCCTTAACAATTTTCTTACAAACAAAAGTCAGCTTCATTTTATCTGTCCTTTCCTTATAGCCTTACCTTCCTTCTTCAGTGCTTTCTGTCCTTTACTGTTAACTCAGCTTTTCTTACCCTCCTTCTTTCTTCAGTCTTCCTGTTCCTTCTGTCCTCCAGCTTACACCTGCTTAACACCTCTGCCTTCTGAATCCTGGCTTCTACTGTTTTGCTCCAGCAGTCTGCTGAAAGTAGCCTGCTACTGGTGAAACCTGTAAAGGCTTTTGTTAAGTCTGCAGCATACTTAAGCTTTCTGTAGTGATGGCAGCTTTAAAAATTGTGGGAATCAACTGAGATAAGTTAAGTGTGTGATGCAGGATGAGTATCCAACAAAGTATAGCTCTGTTCTGTCTTTATCTTTGTGGTCCAACTATGATGTATATTCTGATAGCTGGCAAAATTTTCAGCGATTGTCAACCAGTATCCTGAAAGTTACTAGGATATTTCTACTTGAACATCTCCACATTTCCAAATCCAAATTGATCATCTTTGCAGTGAATTTTCCAACTTATTCCTTGTCCAACTTTAAAGACTATTTCATCTAGAATTATTAACCATTACTTATTGGGCTGATATATTAAAAGTAATATGGCCAAGAGGATAAGTAAAATCATTTTAAAACTTTCTTTTTAAAATTGGTTTATTTTATTGTTTAATGTTTCTGGTGTCTTCAGACCACTTTATAAATTAAATTACTTATCAAGATCCTTTAATGCCAACTTCAAAATGACTCACAATCTTATTCCTTTACTTCTATTCCTAGAGCTGATAGGATAGGCCCCCACTGCTAGCCCTTCAAATTCTCTCATCTCCTCGAAATAATGTCCCATTTTCTTCACTCTCTCTGTTTCTCTTCAATTTCACATTTTCTTTCTTTGTAAACAAGAAATACAGAAATATTTCCACCAGTTAGTCAGGTTTTACTGTTTTGCTCAAAATTCAGAGACTTTAATAATCCTTTCCTTTTACTTACCATGACCTTCCTTTTGTTTAATATACTCTCTATTCTAAACAGTTTGTTTTAAAACCTCTGACTTTATCTTAAAAGTCACCAACACCCCAGTCTTGAATTTTCCTGAGTTTATCTTAAAGTCATCAACACTCTGGTCCTACACATGCTAATTTTGATTGCCCAGGGAACACTTCTCATCTTTGTAGGTCCTGTTTAATACAACACTACCTCTGTGAGCTTTCCTCTGAAAAAAGTCAACCAAACTTCCTTTCCCTCTTCACAAGGCTCAGTTGACATCTCCACTGATGTTCTGATCAACCAGTTTTCTTGTTACTTGAGCATTTGGTATTTGTAGCTCTGTTTTTTAATTTAAATTTTAAATCTCTTTGAGAATAGAGCTCATATTTTTACTCATTTCCTTGCATTCTACAAATCTGGTATTTGATGAATGAAGTTGGATACTGTAGTAGAATTTGGAAATGTCTTAGCTGCTGTTGTCTGAAAGCAATGAATAACCAAATGAACTTGAGAAAGATTTATAATTGAGACATGAGTATAATGCTTGCATTTATAATTTGACTAAATATAGCTTTTTAAAGTATCATTCTTAGTCTTTAAAGATATTTCTGGGATCATTCCTGGAAATAATATTGAAAAGTCAAGTAAAAGCTTGTTAAAAAATAAAAGACCACTTAGTGTTTTTTAAATGATGAATGTATATTTTATGTATTTGCTACAGAATTTTTTGAAAATATTGATAAACAAATGAAAACATAAAAGTATCAGTGATTCAAGTATTCAGTCACAATGAAGCGTTCTGTAAAGTTCCTATGGTCATTAATTTATACATTTTCCTTATTTCTTTGAATTTGAGAAATGCTATTATTTATAAGCTACTCTTGACTGAAAATTGCTTTTTTCTAGGTTGATAACATTTAATGCAGACACATGATAAAGGTGTACTCTAATTTATGTAGCCAATTCTCTAATGTTGGCATTTAAATTGGTTGTATCTTTTTGATACAATTTAATACGTGTGTTGATTCTCCTCTGTAATTAATTCTTGAATGCAGTCTCTTGTCTATACATCTACCTGTCCAAACATCTGTCCTACCAATGGAGGATTTCTGTTTCTTATCCGCCTGCCACTTCTGTAATTGAGCTCTCATTAGTGGTCGATAGCTTTTTCTCTACAGATCTCATTCTACAGCTTCAGACTCATACATCCAAGCACTTTTCCTGAAGATTTTTACTACCTAAATATCACTCTGAGTGATGCACATATCTCTAGCCATAAATGCACTTTCCTTGTCCCGACAGCCATTTTCTCTTGTCTGCATTACAGTAATGTTCCGCTAAGTGGTCTTGTTGCCTTTAGCCTTGCCCCTTCTTCAATCTAAGTCCCCGCTGCAACCTCTACAGAGGCTTTTTCCAAAAATACAGTGCTGACCAAGTCTCTCTGCTGCTTAAAATCTCTCAGTGGCTTCCCATTTTTTCTTAAAATAAAGGCAGGATTCTTTAATGTAGCAATCAAGACTCTTGGTGAAGTGGCCCCTCTGTGCCTTCATCCTACTTGCTGCCACCACCCCCCCTCACTGTCTGTGTTGTCTTCACTCTTAAGTGTCTCCTGAGTGTTTAAAGTCCCCGCCTCAGTTCCTGGAATGAACATAATTCTTGGGCACCTCAAGATCTTTTTTGTTCATTTAGTCCCATCTTCCGGGAACAACATTCCCCCCACCCCTTTTTTTAGAACAAATACCTACATATCCTTTAGATTCAAGTTTAAGTGCAGATCATCTGTCTCTGATATCCTAAGAGTGGGCTAGGAACCCATTCTGGATTCCTATGACACCGTCTACAGCCATTGTCTCGGTGCTTACTTGGTACTCTATTATCATGGTATGTGTTATGAATTGCTGTCTCCTTCACTGACGTGCAAGTTCCTTCAGGTTAGATTCCCATATATTTTAGTCAATTGAATTTCAAGATGATGCCTAATGAGCTGTTCTTATTGCTGCCTAACAAACTATTTTAAAATTTGGAGTCTTAAGCAATCATTTTATTTTATTCCTAATTCCATAAATCAGGAACTTTGCAATGAGTCAGCTGCGTAGCTCATCTTCAGTTCTCATGGTGTTAGCTGGGCTGTTGGGGCTGAAAGGTCTCCTTCGTAGTGTCTCCACTCGTATGCGTCACGTGTCAGTGCTGCTTGGCCTCTCTGTCTCCAAATGGAGTCTTATTCTCTATGATCTCACCACATTCCTCAATCTTCTCATCCTGTAGGATCTTGGGGAGCCACAGTTCTCACATGGCAGCTGACATCTAAGAGAGCAGCAAGAGGGTGTTGACAGGCCAATTAAGAAGTATACTGAGAGCCAACGTGTAGGCCTTCTTTAGCTGTGCTCTCTTGTTTGAGATAGTCACAAGATCTGTCCAGATTCAAAGGTGTACAATTAAACTCCCTATCTTGACTGGGCTGTTGGAAAGGTCTCATTTTAGAAGATCAATTGGATTAGAAAATATTTTTATGTACGTTTTTCAAGATGCAGTCTTGCAGTCTTCCATGACCATACATGTAGTTAGCTTACAACACACACACACTCACACACATATACACACACACACACACACACACACACACACACACATGATCTTCAAGTACAAAAGGTTCTCTAAATCTTATTGCTTATGATCTGTTTAGTGTCTGAATCTAGCAGAGTATGCACTGTAGTAGGTGCATAGTAAATGTTTATTAAATATTAATGTTAAATATTATATGCATACTTACTGTTAGGAACACATACAAATACTATGATATATATTTAAAAATAACTGCAATAATTCATCATAATATCAGAATTTTAAACACATAAGCTTTAACGACTTACATTATTAGCATACTCAAGTTTTACCATTCTAATGAGATTCTGTTGTTGTGTATACATGGGCAACCTAGGTGACCATTATAACAGGAATCTTTCTTCTCTTTTTTTTTTTTTTTTTCTGGACAATAACAATAAGGAATGTGTGATCAGGGCTGGGGTATATTTAGCTCAGCAGTTAAAGTGCTTGACTGGTAAAAACAAGGTCCTGGGTTCAGATCTCCATTACCACATAAGCTGGGAATAGTGGCACACACTGAGTATTTAAAAGACTGAGACGGGATTATAGCTATGAGTTTGAGGCCATCCGGCACCACATCATGAACTAGCCTGGACTACAAAGCAAGACCTTGCCTCAAAAAAAGTGTATTCTCCATATAAGTCATGTATACTGTTTTTAAAACTGTCTGGCACTGTAGCATTTAACACAGTAAAATATTTTGAATAGTGAAATCATTTTCTTTTATAAAATAGAATATTTACTGATTTTTTTTTGAATATAGACAAATTAAACATGACATGTTAGAAGGAAAGTAAGACAGCAAAGAAAACTTAAAAACCTTGTCTTTTACAAACTAGATAATATCACTATGCACAGAATTGAAGCTACACTAGTGGTAGAAGTCTTCAAGGCATATGTGTTTTTCCTTTTGTATTCTGCCTGGGAAGCAGGGTTAGGTGAACTATGGAAACACCTGCTTCTGTAAATTAATGAAATCTCTCCTCTTTTGCTCTCCACCGTGTTTATGAAGACATCATCTTTGCAGGAGGCTAGAGTTTTGTGAGTTGCACTCACAGACATGTGCATTATTTCAGAAGACACAGAAACCCCTCAGGGTGAGGAATCCGAGGTTCATTTGCGACAGGCCTGCTTGAGTGCAACATCTTGAAATAACTTTTTGTTTTTAAATAGAATATATTACATATTTCAAGCTGTACATGTTTATCACACATTCCCTGGCCTGGCCTTACTTACAGATGCTTTGAATAAATTCTTCTGTTTTTCCTCAGCACTTGCACGGGGATGGTAGTAGCTGAAAGCCAGCCCTTGTTTAACATGAAGATATTTTTGCTGTACAGAATTTAAATTATCCAAACACAATAATTTTGGCATCTTTTAATACTAAAGTTGCTCATG
Organism: Ctenodactylus gundi; assembly: GCA_004027205.1. Taxonomy (NCBI): domain Eukaryota; kingdom Metazoa; phylum Chordata; class Mammalia; order Rodentia; family Ctenodactylidae; genus Ctenodactylus; species Ctenodactylus gundi. Next base: position 171,329 of record PVKB01002260.1, read on the forward strand.
CTGCATTTTTTATTGGTGGTCAAAATAGCTCCCTTTGTGCTAAAAAGTTTTACATGTCTTTAAAAAAATCTCTTGTGGTATTATGGATATGCATGCTGACAAAGACTGTAAATTAACTTTTAAGTATGGCATTTTATTGTATGCCAAATTAAACAATGGTTTTCCTCCTGTGTGTAAAACACACTGCATATTGAAATGATTATCCATTTTAATCTTTTAAATAACTTCAGCTTTGCCACATTTTTTATATTTCTTCTACTGCCACACACAGACACATTTAAAGCCACCCAGAAATGAAAAATAATGCATTATATTAATGAGCTTTGGATATACATACAGATGTACAGAGACACAATTTGTACTTCTAACAATGTAAAAATGTATGTACGATGTAGGCATATATGCATATATTTAAAACATGCTATGTAGATAACATACATCTATACCTCAATATTATCTGCAATTTGTAATTTATTGGATTTTTAAAGCACTTATTTGTGAAACATCTTTCTTCCAGCCTGTGTATATACAGGCATGTGTGTGTGTGTGTGTGTGTGTGTGTGTGTGTGTGTGTGTGTGTGTGTGTTTGTGTAATGACTCTATTCATAAAAAGGTCATGACTAGATATAAAATTGGTATGTAACTCCTCAGTTCATACATACTAGCTATAAGAACTTTGGCGATATTCTTAATTCCCCTGAATTTCAAGATTGTTGTATAAAAACGGTAACTCATAAATTTTGGGGTGAATTACATGAACATTGTAAAACATGCTTAGTTACAATGCACTCAGTAAATAAGTTAATTGTACGGCTTTAGTAACCACTTATTTTCGAGATTCTCATTTCACTAAGAAAGCAGGTTTATTGAAGTGCCTCAGTTGATTTGGATAAAACACATAAAATATTTTTCTCCAAAGAAATACCACAGTGCCCTAAAAACTATGTTTCCTTCAACGTTTTCCTGTCTGTGCATCTCCAGACTCGGTGTAGTTTTCACCTGAGTTAGATTTTGACCCTATCTTGCAAATGTTGCTTATTTGCTTTTAATTTCGCACTCAGTCCTATGAATTTAAAATCTGAACTGTGCATCGCTGTGTGTTCTTTGCAGAGTGTGCCGGAGTATGAAGTACAGGAACATGTTCTGCTTTAACTCCTTTCTCCTCCTGCCTTCTCCCTGAGCTAGACAAGTGAAGAGGGAACAAAGAAAAAGAAAAGAAACTAAATAAGGAACCTGTCTTGTCCTTGGCTATTGCTAGTAACTATTCTATCTTATATTATTCTATGAATATTTTAAGGGTAGAGAGGAAGACCATTGGCACTTGCTTACCTCACTGATGAAGATGCTTGGGCAGCATCTCTAGTTATTTGTAGACCTTGAGTGAATTAGCCTTATCCTCAAGTAGACTACTCGCCACCTGATATCTTTCTTAGACTTCCAGCTGTATTGGTCACCAGATGACATTAAATTTTAACTGTGATCTAGCATTGGCACTCAGGTTGGTAGATTTGGGTGGATTTCTCCTATTTCCCTATATGGAGTGCAGACTTGATGAGGTATTGTCCTGATCTTTTCATCTGGTCGTCTTCCATCTTGGCATCTCTGTAACCTTGCGGGAGACCTCTGGGACTGTTACACAAGTCATCACCAAGCACTTCTCCACATTAGATGCACCAGATGTCTTTTTTTTTTTTTTTTTTGAGACATGCTTCTGATTTAGGAGTTATTCTCTTGGCATCCTTCTCCTTTTCTATGGGCCTCACTTTTCACTAAAGCTGAAATGCTGTGTGTCTTTTTGGTCATCTTGTACTCATTGTGGATGATGGAGTTGTGTTGGGTGGTGGTGGTCGAAGGACAATTTGTAACCAGTGTTCTCCAAATCCAAAATGGGTAAAGCCAGTTGTGAAAATAGATTGTGGGGTTTCATCCTCATCTTTAGTCCATAATTATTTCCAGGACATTAGTAAAGATACCTTTAAGCATATTTTAAACAGATAGAATACTACTACAAAGCAGTGGTATTTAAGATAACCAATAACCATTAGTGAAATTCTTCAATGGAAAAAAATCACAGGAAAACTTCTCATTGGTCCTGTAACTTTATTTTAAAGTAGAATAAAATGTAAAAGAAATCAGAAATCATCTTGTATTCTGACTACTGATTGTGTTTCTTAGAATGGCAGTACAAATAAAGGAGACGAAACTAATATTTATGGAGCAAACCATTTCAAAATTGATGGCTATTTTCTTAGGTAATAATCTACTGATAACATTGGAAATTCCTTAGAACAAATATATAGGGATGTGTTTTCTTTTCAAAAGTGAAGATAATCCAAGTGATGAAATATAAGAAATCTTACAAAGCTGAATATAATCCTATTAATCTAGGATAATATGTAGTCCATTCGAGCCCCTAGCTGTATGACACAATTGAAAATGAAACCAAAGTTAAACAAACATACATCTTTTTTTTTTTCTTCTTTTTCTAAACAAGCACAGCAGAATCATAGATCAAGTCAACATACTTGTAAGTTGCTTGGTTAATTCGTTGTTCTGTGTCTTCAGTAATGAGCCCAGCTGAATCTATTTATATGGTTTGTTGCAGAAGGCAGCCCGTGAGTCCTCCTCCGCCACCTCGGCCAATCTCCCCACCACACACCTACGGCTACATTTCAGGGCCCCTTGTCTCAGATATGGATACCGATGCCCCGGAAGAGGAAGAAGATGAAGCGGACATGGAAGTCGCTAAGATGCAAACTAGAAGGCTTTTACTACGTGGGCTTGAGCAAACCCCTGCCTCCAGTGTCGGCGACCTCGAGAGCTCAGTCACCGGGTCCATGATCAACGGCTGGGGCTCAGCTTCAGAGGAGGACAACATTTCCAGTGGCCGCTCCAGTGTCAGCTCTTCAGATGGCTCTTTCTTCACAGACGCGGATTTTGCCCAGGCAGTGGCAGCGGCGGCAGAGTACGCTGGTCTGAAAGTGGCTCGACGTCAGATGCAGGACGCTGCTGGTGAGTCACACTTCGCACCACGCTGAAAAAGCGCAAAAAATAAACAAACCTCACGGTGTATTTGCCACTGGGGGATTCACTCCTGTGACCTGTATCCTAGATAAAATGCAATTTCTTACGACATAAGAAAATAAAAGCCCAAGAGTATGCCTAGTTGGATTATTTCCTCTTTCTTGAGAATTTTAAGGCCATTTATTTTGCTTCAGTTTGATAAATTCTATGTAATATAAGTAATGGGAAGCTACCTGCAATATACTTATTTCAAAGACAGCTATAGAGAGTATGATGACATACATGTGTCTGCATGTGTGTGCAGACACACATGCATATATATATATAATATATATATATGTCTTTTATACAAATTAATATAATTTCACTGAGGAATGCATTAAATTTGGGTTGCTAAATATATAATTTATTTTGATGTAGAAAATCACTGAGATAAATTTATACCAATTCTCTTATTCCACTTATAAATTCTACAGGAGCAATAAATGAATATCCGGGCATAATACTGAGCCTTTAGAAAATGAGCTATTTCTTCTCAAACCTCATTTTCTTCATGTCTTTCTAATCTAAAGTTTTAATTTAATTAGGCTGTATAACTATGTTAATAATATGCATACATTTTCAAGCATTAATGTTTCATATTTTTAATCTAACAATCAAGGGAGCACATTAATTTAGATGCATATTATATTTTTTATCTATTTCCCTTTTTCATTACCATTAGCATATTTGTAATGAGTTCATAGTCATTCTTGGGTTGAACCCATTTCCACTTACTGCCTCTTCCTATTCTTTTTAGAAAGTAAATAGTGTGAGAAAACAAACAATTTATATTTAAAACATATTTGTTACATGATTTTCATTTGTGTAGGAGGAATATAAATAAATGAAAATACATTTTTCACATGCGTGTGTGTGTGTGTGTGTGTGTGTGTGTTTGTGTGTTTCTGATGACCAGGAAAATACAAAAAGTAGAGTAAAAGAATGTGATCAGGAAGAAAAATGTACTTCAAAAAAAAGATCTTCCTAATAAATCGAAAGTTAATATTTAATGTTTTATTTTTCATAGTTTAATAACTATCACATTGATGGCTTCCTATATTCTTTTAAGATCTAGCATTAGTAATTTTATCAAAATAAAATATATTAAGGGAAATTTAATTTAGATCTCATAATAGTCTGTAAATTATTTATTCAGAATATTATTGTACAATGCATAGCTATGTTTGTCTGGTCTATATTTAATGAAGTTCAACCAGATATCTTTGTGCTGTTTATATCTACTGAATGTAGTAAAATATGTAAACATGATTATCTTTCTTAGTAAATGAATTGTAACTTTTATATAGCCTTTTTCCCTTTATTTTTAAATCTGCTTTACAAAAATAAATACATGAAATTAAGCATCTGAAACTGCTACTGTCGAATCACATTAACGGTATTCTTCAGTTCATTAAATCAAGGAAACCTAGATAACATTGAAAATTCATCTGTAAAGGACCTTATGCCTTGGGGTCTATGAGCAATAGATGGTTTTACACAATAAAATGAGTAATAGGTTCCATCTCAGTCCTAGTTCTCTGTTTTCATGGATATTTTGCTTTAATTGCAATAGTCTTCTTCATAGATAAAGAGAGTTTGGTTTCATATTTTATTGTGTTGTAACTTAGCAGCGCTTCTGTTTTTTGTTTGGCTCATAATTATAAGGAATCAAACATGCATTGGCCTCTGCCTGTTACAATGTTCTTCTCAGGAAATGGTGATGCTTGTCATGTGACTTGAAGTTATTATGAATGAATAATCCAATCACAGTGCTGCTCACTTGGCTGCATTGATGCATAGTATTTCATTTGCTTCGGTTAGCATTTTTAAATGTGTTGATGTCACTAAGTGCGGTTTTTTCCTGTGCCCAAAGGTAATGAAGATATGTTTTTTCAGTCTGACTGGTCTGATAAAATAGAAAGTTCTGAATTTGTTTCCGGAACTTCTTGAAACCAAAGCAGCAGAGATTGAAATAGGTTATATGGCCCTCCATCGCCCTTAAGGAATCAGTATGTTGTCACTGTTGTAATATATCTTCCCTGTATGGGAACCAGAGAACTTGAAAGCGTTAAAGTTTACCATGTCTGATTAGTATATTTTGGTCTTTCTGATACCTGGGAATATTTTTTCTTCTAAAATAAATAGCAAATACCTCCACTGCCACCAAAAACAAGAGGTCTTAGAGAGATCATTTCATACAGATTTCCTAATACAGAATGAGCAAATAGCTTGAGATGGAAAAAAAATAATGCATGAGTTTTGGCCAGCTTACATTTGTGGTCGAAATCAATTTCAGACCCCTTAAAACAAAAACACCTGAGCATTTTATGAATGTCTTAGGACTGTACCATCAAGTACTGCTATGAATGTATATTTAATTAAAATAAGGATATAATTAGTATGGTTCATTCTCAGAACATGATTTGCTTAAGGGCTCTGACTCTTCCTCTTAAGAAAGCAACAAACATTGAATATATTGTACAAAAATTTAATTAATACTTATGTTCTCAAATAGCATTTTAGTAACACTTCTTGAAAATGATAGATGTAACCAAAAGTGAGAAAAAGAGGTTGACAACATTTTTAAGATATTTTGTTCAGGGACTGGAGGACTGGCTCAGCTATTAAAGCGCTTGAGCAAGCACTAAGTCAAGTGCTAAGTACCCGAG